>ADNK01000875.1:0-382558 GCA_000320545.1 Bigelowiella natans CCMP2755 | reverse complement strand
TTCCCCCCCCCCGCCCTCTTCCACACCTCCGTTCTTTCCGTACTCTCTGTCTATCTGCCTGTTTCTGTCTTCCCCCCCTTTCTCTCCATCATTTCATATTATTACCCCTTTATTACCCGCTTATCCTAAAAATTGATCGACCTTCTTCTTCTTCTTCTGAATGCAGGAAACTACTGAGGGAGTCGGCTGAGGTATCCCGCCTTCGTTCCAAGAACCTCACCCTCACATCCGGACAGAAGCATCTCAAGAAGACTCTCACGTCGGTGGTGTCCGCTGCGAAGAAGGTAATACGCTTGCTTCACTGCCGAAACAGATGGTGGATATGCGGGGGAAACAATCTGCTGAATATATCTAAAACACGACTCTGCTACTCCTAGAACTGCTATCATCACTCTCTAGGATATGGTACTGCTTTCAACCAGTAACAACACATTCAGGCCCACGAAAAGCGCAATCAAGAGGCTAAATCAGCCTCAAAAGATGCCGAGAAGCTTGGGAGACTCTGGAATCAGGCCAAGGAGGTGTCTCTTTGCGTGCGTGCGTGCGTGCGTGCGTGCGTGCGTGCGTGCGTGCGTGAATGTCAAATTCTCTTAATGTCAATTGTAACAACGTTCGATGCACATCAAGTATGGTCCTCTTCCTTGATGCCATCGTATTGATCGTCGCTGTGGGGTTGTACCCTAGGTTTTGGTTGTGGGAGACCAGATGCTAGGGGAGACGCTGGAGTTGGTGCAGACGACGGATTTCGATTCTGTTCAGATGCTGAGAAGATGGATTCGTTCGGCCATTGCTCGCATCAGAAAGGTCTTGCCCTCAATGTGCAGAATGTAGTGTGCATTGACGTACGTTTAGGTGTGTGTGAGGGAGCGGGGAAAGGATATAACACAAATCTGAACAATGCCTTGGGATGGACTTTCAACATTTCTCTTTTCTTTAATTGATTTGCAGGCCCTTCGTTCTGCATTGGAAAACGACGAGGATGATAGCAGTGTTCGCATGCTAGCCGCCCCCCCTCCTAATGTACGTGCAGCAACCGAGTATGCTGAACGTACACACACACCTAACGACGATAAACGTGGGAGGAGAAGAGGGAAAGCAGCAGCAGCAGCAGCAGCAGCAGCAGCAGCATATGGAAGTAGGGGGGCAGGACAACCGCAACAAGGAGGAGGAGGAGGAATCCTTACGCCGCGCCGGTTGTTGCCGCAGCAGCAAACCCCTCAGAAACAGGTTGGTAAATTTTCCAGTATTGATGTTGCAAAATCTTCTCTATTTTAGTACCATATATATATATATATATATATATATATTTACATACATATTATCATCTATACGTGAAAGCTGACAACACCTAAGCCCCCCAGAAGGGCATCATCTACCCGCACGCCATCATATTAGTTGAGCTTATTCCTGCATTGATCTCATGAAATGTGTCTTTTCAGGGAAACACCTCCTCGACACGCGAGGAAAAAGAGAGGAACGGAGAGGAAGAGGAAGAAGCAGCAGCAGAGGTTGTTTTTGCCGATCATACAATTATCGCCAATACTTTCCTCCGTTGATGCAAATCTTCGAGTACTATGGTGCTCCCGCTAAAGCATGAGTCTGTTGCTCAGATTGCAACCACGACGGTTTCTGACGGTGGCGTTGGAAGCGAAACCCCATCGACGACGATGACATCTGGGAAGAAGACTCCGGAGCTGCTTTCCCCAGAATACTCATCCTCCCAGCCAGTGGTACCTGCGAGACGCCAACAAGGTTCTTTTAACACATACTACTTTTCATTGGAAGAGAGTTTCGGAGGGTGGGGGTGACAATGGTTGCTTGATGGTGACGCTGATCGTGGTGATGGATTCTTTTGCATTGCACGCAGGATCTCGAGAAGTGCTTTTAGAGGAACTGGAGAGGGAGAAAAGGTTTGATTCAGTTTTATCCTTAATATTAAATAGAAAATAACGAATTCAAAAGGCGAGTAAAACCTTTGAAAAATAACACCTCCGAACAGGCGCACCGCCATTCTCCAGCAACGCCTCATCCGGTCTCACTTGAATCGAAGAAGAAGGGCAAATGAAAGCAAGAGTGTTAGGAGCACCTCTTCCCATCCGTCACCTGCCTCCTTTTCGCAAAGTACTACTGGTTCAAGACTTCGTGATGTGGCTAACAACAACAACAACATGTCGCGCTCTATCCCGACATCATCATCGTCCCCTGGTCGCAACAACTCTCTGATAAAATATGTGTGAATCACTCGTGTAATAAATACTTATTGCAATGGCACTAACGTGTTCAATTCTGCTGCGTCCTATAAACCCATCGCCAGGTGTATTGCACGCTGAAATTGAGAAATCAATGCGAACTTTGAAAGAAAATGATGGTTTCATTAAGGTCGACCCCAACTTACTTACTGACAACGAATGCTTCGAAATGCAAGGGTTCCTTAATTTACTTCTCTATACATTCCCACAGAAAACTGCGCAGCAACTTACTTTAGCCGAATCTGCTTTTACATCGGCAATGCGGTTAAAAAGAGAAGGACTCCAAGCTGCCGACAATGGGGGTGGGGAGGTGGAGGGTAAGGACAAAAAGGTCATAAGACCAATAGGAAGAGGACATGAAGCTGCCAATTATCCATCCTCTCTAGAGCCAACAACACCCACAAAGCCTCTCGGAAACATTCCTGAGAGATCAGAACCAGTGCTGTTATCTCCTCCACCGACAAAGGGTGATGGCTCAAAAACTGGAAGAATTGATGGTCTGATAGCGAATACAAATCATAGCAAAAAAATTGATCGGCGAGTCTGAAGGTTTTGGGAAATCGGAATGAGTTAACTTCCATCATTAAATCCAAGCGTGGCTGTTGTAAAATTAATATGTTTTGTTTCAACGGTTGTGACTAGTTTACTCGTTTTTGTTTTGTAAAACAAGAAGTGTACACAGCAGCTTATGAAGGACCATAAATTTAATTAGGCTACTCCAGGCGCCCACGACCTCCTAGTCCGAGGCTCCGACGTGCAAATTCCAGATTAGCGAAGTCACTTTCGAATCAAACGGAACCAGAGTAAGCAAGTATGCCCTTAATGTATGGTATATGTGTACAGTAGTATGTATACGCCTCGCTGGAATTGATTCAAGTCATCATCATGCATTAGGAATTGTAGAAATGATCGTGGGTGAACAGTTCCTGTCATTCTAGCATTCTAGCATCTCTATAGATGTCCAAAAGGTCTGATCAGACCATTTGTATGAATGTTTCATGAACATCTAAACATGCATGTGGCATGCATACAGTATGCTGAGCGGGCACGTAATAAGGATGACTTGCGCAGAACAGCAATTTATAAATATTGTAATTAGGAGTCCGTCCGATCCGATCCATGTCTACACGTGCGCACATGCTAATGTGTAGCTGTCTAGCTGTGCATGATCCATGGATGATGCACACACACATGCACACACACACACACACACACATACATGTGGCCGTAGGTACATACTACATTGTGCCTAGCTAGCAGCTCTAGAGCTTGCCATTGCGCGCTCTAGCGCTCGCATATCACTTGTCCGACTGATCGACGACATGCTAGAACATGTAGATGTGCACGTGTCGTACATACGTACTAGCTGGCTGCTGATGTTGCATGACACAAGACACAAGTCCGTCAAACCCGGTAACGACGGGGTTGTGAACAGTGCAGCGCTTTGCGACGCGCTTTGAAGCAGCAAGCAGTTGCAGTTAGTCAAAGAAAAGTCATCAGAACTTTTCCGATGGCCAAACCTGAAAAAATGACCGAAATGTTGACCAAAATGTCCATTTTCAAGGCCTCAAAGTGTGAAAATTCACACCCGTTGTGTAGCGGATAATGCACGCTGCGCGTTTGTTCTCTGCCACATTTTGAATGCTTTTGCGTGTGCGTTTGACCAAATGTGATGTGCACGAAAAATTTCAAAGAAATGCGAGCAAATCCAATGTCCATTGCATCACATGACGCGCTTGGTCGCGCGCAAAAGCTTCCAAATAATGCACATTCTGGCGATTCGTTGCAGGTTTGACGGACTTGTGGATGTCTAGCAGCTAGTACGTACTAGCTAGCTAGCTAGTGTAGCTAGTAGTGCTAGAGTGTTATAGACGATGTGTTGTATGCCACATGTCGCAGGCAACGCGCGCTAGCCAGCGCGGTCGAACATTCTAGCTAGCGCTGCTAGCTAGCTAGGCTGCTTTTATTTTGATATGACTTCGAGCGCATCGCACTACTTAGTCTCATATAGCATAGCATGCACATGCACATGTCTAGATGTGCATGATACGCGGTGTAGCCACTGCTTTGCATAGCTAGATAGCTATACATTGAATACATTAATAAAGATCACGATGACTGCGTGTTGAAAAGTGTAATATTTTTTCGATTCGTTACATCCGTCTCACACATTTTGTGTGCCTCCGCAGCCATAGCCACGCATAGGCATCATGCTAGCATGCATGCTGCGGTAAATGTACTATACGTAGGACACATCCTCATATGCTGACGTATCTCAAATTAGACAATTAGCTATTGTACTTCTAGATTTGGATGGGGTTAATCATCTATAATGATGGAGTAAATTGGATGCAAACATCAAACGCCCCGAGTTTACGCTGACATATCAAGTTCATCTGGAAGCTCATTCACAGCAACCTCGAAACGAGATTGAATCTTCGCATGAACCTCAGAGTCGGTTTCCGAAGACAGGAATGTAATAGCTGTTCCCTTCGTATCGTAACGACCAGATCGTCCAACACGATGCAAGTAAGTGTCATCGCTCTCAGGCATATCATAGCTGGAAAACATCGTAAGGATCAGTATTCCGTCTAATAGTCTCGCAATTCAAAGAGGTCACTTACTTGATGACTAAGTCTACCCCCGCGAAGTCAACACCACGAGCGAAGACATCAGTTGAGACAAGTAGCCGCTTATCTCCCCTTTTAAACTTGTTGTACAAGTCGATTCTAATACATAAAAAATAAGATGCTTTCTTCAAAAATTTAAACATTTAAATATAATTCAAATTTACCTCTCTGTCTGCTTCATTGCCCCCATCATGGCCATCGAAGGAAAGTTGACTTCGTTCAATAACATGTTCAAGTCCTTGCAGCGCCTGGTTGAGTTGACGAAAATTACAACCTGGTTCCATTTTAACTTATCCAGAAGGTCGGTGAGCTTCCTGTTCTTCTCCTTTTCATCGAGTTTCACGTAGTATTGCGACAAACTTCGGAGGGTCAGCTTGTTCTCAGCTTCAACGAGGAATTCCTGGGGCTAGAGAAACAAATAGAAATACAAATTATATGCTGTACTGAAGCGCGGAGCTGTGAAGGATACTCAGACTTCAGAATAGACTAGTTAGATAATCGGAGACATTGGAAAACATCTGGTGCACTCCACAGCGAATGGTATCATTGCTAGACGCGTTGAGATTCAAAATGGCGTGAAAATTTCGCTAGTACACTGCGGCCCTAGTGCAAATTCTATGGATGGACACTCGAGACGCGTTGAGGATTAAAATTGCGCGAAAATATCGATGGATCACTGCGGCCACAAGAATTGGGAGGATGGACACGATGGAGACTCAAAATTCATGTAAATTTCGGCTATATCCTTCATCCCTCTCTTTTAACAGTGGTTTATATCCCTCAAATATCCCCTACACAACTTTTTCCGTGTTGTGAAAGGCCGTCTATGTTAGGAATGGACTGGAACCACTCGTTCTCGGATTTCATGCGACTGCTGAAGTATTTTTGTGGTGTTGTTGTCGGGTCTTACGTTAGTACACATCTTGCGACAAACAGGGAGCACATCCTTCGAGATGGTTGCGGAGAACATCATAACTTGCTTCTCGTAAGGAGCCTCCATGAAGATTTCCTGCACCTGCGCGCGCATATCTGGAGGAAAAGAAAGCTGCTTCAGAGGTAGCTAGGCGTAGCAGAATCCTTCAGTCGAAATTCATTTTGGTCAGCCACCTGTTTCAGCTAAGAGTCGATCACACTCATCCAGAATGAAGCGCTTCAATTTGTCGATTTTCATGGATCCCTCCTTGACGAGGGCCTTGACACGTCCAGGAGTACCGGCGACAATGTGTGGAGGTTTTTCCTTGAACAAAGTGCGGTGCTCCCTAATGCTAGTTCCTCCATAGATTTCTTCGCTCTCAATTCCTTCCATGTAGACCCCAAATCTTTTGAACTCCTTGTTGATTTGGTGAGCAAGCTCACGAGCGGGAACCAAAGCCAAGGTATCAATGATGTTCTTGCCATTTTCGTCCTTTTCAGGACGAATCAAGTGAAGGGTGGAAAGAACGAAAATAGCTGTCTTTCCCATTCCTGCCTTTTCTTGACAGATCACATCATGACCCTGAATCGCTTGTGGGATACAGACTTGCTGCACTGGAAAATTTTTTCGAATTAGAATACTACTAATTACCAAGGCACGAAACAACAATTTAAACCTTGTGACGGAGACTCAAAACTGCAATCAGATAACGCTTGCAGAATTTCAGCCTTCAGAACAAAATCCTTGAACCCAGTCGCGTGGATTCCGGCATATGTTCCCCTAAGATTTGGTTAACTTTAGAAACTAAATTACAAAAGAATTGCAATTGTTGTTACTTTTTGGCCTTTGGCTTTTCGCTAACTTCCTGCTCAACGTCATCATCTTCATAGTCAGCTAAGTCTTCGTCATTAACTTGTTCATCCTTGGTCTCTTTCTGGTCAGCGGTCGACATCTACGGAATTAGAGGGAACCGTATAAAATTTTAGATGAAATCGATAACAAGATAATCGTGAGACCCTTTGAGTTTGATATGATACAACCAAAGAAAAATCAACTAAGCAAAATTGGCGCCAGCTTATTCCTCCTCGCCCAATCTTCAGCCCCTTACACTTCTTTTAGTTTCTATCCTTGTTGTCATCTTCACTAACGCTCCTATATTCTTTTAATATCTGGAACAATAAAGTTCTACGCATGGATGCCACATATATGCAGACACCTTGATGTTTTGGAGGAATGGAGGATTGGCTCGCAAGCTTGGGCTCTGAACAATAAGTTTCAATTACTCACGGGAGTGTCACCTTCAGTTCCAAAATACTAATATTAGCTTATTATTTCTTGTCGTATATTCAAAATATAATGATTTATAAATAAATTCTGCATTCATTGGAGTAAGTTAGATATGAAATATTCACATTGCGTGAGGAAAGGATCCATATTCAGTCATAGAAATAAAATGAAAGGCAAGTAAAGCCCTAGAAATACGGAAATGATGTGAAATTATAGATATTTTTCGTTCAATTATCGAATATTTATGTAAATTAGCCTAACATTGTACCAAATGCCAAACTGAAAGATTGACACCGAATATGGCCTGTATCTGTGTTTTCCGGACGCTCCAAAATTAAGTCGCAATCAGATTTTTGCACAAACAGATCTTCGTCCTTTTTCTGTGCCGCCTGCGACTAGGCGCTGACCGAAGAAGAAAGATTAGTCGCAGGCGGGACTGAAAAAGAAGCGAAGAAAGGTACTTATTCAGAAATTGCTCTTCAAATACAGATTACGACATCTTCATTTCCATGACGTATACTTAAAACTTGATAGCTTTGGGACATATCTCTTCGATTGAAATGATCATCCGTACAACAATTACAACAATTACAACAACAACCAGAAAGCTCCAAACAAAACGCCCGCTAACTAGTCATTCCGGAAACGCTTCCCCGCCATTGCACGATCCCCCTCTTGAGAGTCCACGTCTTCGACCAAAAATCTGAACAGGTAGTTGATCAATAGTGAGCAACCAATACTGCTACCCGTGTAATATTTAAGAATATCTTTGTAGGTTACAATTATGGAATTGTGGGAGCAAAAAGCGAAGCGACGTGTCTGCTGGACTCCAGAGCTTGAATCTGTCGGAAAATCTCATTTTAATCTTATACTGACGTTTGACTTACAATTGTGTACCATTCCCTGTTAATTAGGTCTTTGCTATTTACTGCAGAAAACATGCGTTTGATTTTGAGAAAATTTCACGTTCGATGATCCGTTATGTCTCCATGCTGAGGTGCAAACTCCACTATCCCTTCGATGTTCTCCTCAAAACCAAATTCAGTATTAGTGATGCATCTATCTTTTGCAGTGATCCAAGAACGAGATTTGTCGATCCTTTTCTGTTCACCCCTGACGTCTGCCGAATTCATTGGTCCTACCATGATTTCCTGGTGAAACCTTGAGTCTGTTACGATAGCCTACCCCTGCTAATTTACTTCAAATGCAGAAACGTAAAGCAATTGAATCCATTGCAGCCAGCCCTAGTCATACCGTAAGTATAGATTCAAAATATTAAGCAACGATATCTGTGCCTAACTATCCTGCTGGTGCTCAGTATGCTGCAAAGGAAAATCTGAAACCGGAATACAAGTAATAAATCAGTTTATGTTAAATTCACTTCGAACAGTTATATCATTATATTTTTTGATTGTATTGTATTAGGAATGATGCTGATTCAAAAGAGAAACAGTCTCCGAACATTACGGTCCGCAGTCCGCAGCCTCTCCCTCTCTCTCTCTCTCTCTCTCTCTCTCTCTCTCTTCGTTCAACTTCAATTGACTTAATATTTCAGAATGAAGGGTCAGATTCGGAATCTATGCTTACTAAGCTGGATAAACTCGTAAGAATCATATGCCAATTTTTCCCTCTGTAACCATTAATTTAGATAACAACAGGTCGGACATGTATCAGAAATACTGTCAAAGGATCAGACCCAGCCGAAAGAGACGCCTACGCTAGCAGAGCTTCAAGCTCAATGTGAGAGTGAAAGCATAGAGAAAAAGAAAACTCAACCACCAAGTGAAGAAGCAAAGATAGAATCGAATGGGATGCCTAGAAGTTCAATGAGTGGCAAAAGCAAGAAGATTGAGAAGGAAAATGAACCTGCAGAAGCCAGCTCAAGAGCAGCTGCTGTGGAAATGAGACGAAAAGCTAGGGAGGAAAGAAGACGCCAGCAAAGACATCAGCGAGAGTCTCTGACCTCCAACCATGGAAGCACATGATGTCTTCAGCATGACAATGAAACTGCCTCTGAGCTAGACACACACCGCACCACCATCTGCGTGATGCCTATGTGCCTGCCGCATGAATGGCGTCGTCCCAGCTTGCGATGATTCTGGCTCACACATGTCTAGGTGTGTGGGCAACAGCACGCACGTGCCAGCGTGTTTCAGTGTTGTACAAGCAAGCACAAACTAAGGATGTTATGCTGTCATGCTGTCACGCTGAACCTCCGTGGTGGACGTTCGACGCGTGTGCGTGCTAGCGTGTCTGCTGCAGACTGCACACACACATGCACACACACACACACACACACACACACACACGTCTGGACCGTGCTGGCGCGTGGACACGGAGACAATCTATGTGGCAGTGCGCGTGTGCATGCCGTGACAACGCAAACAAATCGCGCAAATGATGGTTGGGTTCGTTTTCACGCATGCCAGCATGCGCACGTGTCTTGTCTGTTTTCGCTGGACGCGCACACATGCACGCATGTGCACGGACGCCATGACGCACATCATGGAGACGTGCACGTGTCACTGACTGCGCTTGTTGCAATGTGTGCTCTGTCTGTCTCTGCACGTGTTTCCCTTGAAACGACATCTCGATCGCTCTGACTCCCACCACCAGCACTGCTGGACTGGAGCAATGATTGTCAACAGCAATGTGCATGTGCACAGCAATCACATTGTTTGTTCTGATGCTCACAAGGCTGGCTCAAGCAGTGGCACCCGACGTGCACGTGCGTGGTGCCACATCGCACGAGACCTTTGACACATGCTCTGTGCACACACACACAAAGTGCACGATCAAAGGTTGATACCGCCTGCCAGCACGTCGCGCACACACAGTGGACCAGCTGGAGTGCGTGTTGCAACAAGTCAGTGACGTGCATCCATCTCTGTGCGTCTAGACGTGTGTGTGTGTGTGTGTGTGTGTGTGCACTTGGAAACCTCCACCATGCCAGCACGGACACAGCTGAACAACAAACAGTGTGCACGTTGCACGCACTGGTGCACGTCGTGTGCCAGGGTTCGCTTCGCACGCGCTTGTCACGATCACTTTTCATTAGTTTCAAGTCCGACACGAATGATGAGTACGGTACCTGAACATACCCACATTTCCCATTGTTTGTTGTTTGGGAGAATTTCCCTTAGTTGCAATGAGATCACTGAAAAGCTAGAACATGCTGAAAATACCATAATCTGGCTCTTCATGCAAAATTGCACGAGACGCTCTTTCAGACACACCAATGACATTTCTAATGCAATTTGGAACACAGTTTAAGTTAAATCATGTCTAATTTAATGTTGCGTCTTGTTCTGGGTGTTGTCTTAGAGAGTGGAAGGCCTTTGGGCACCGTCATGTCATTTCGGAATCTAAGAATAATATTTTTGGTGTTTCCCCGGAAGTCCTCTTGGATACCCTAGTTGGCGCACTACATCCCCCCGGAAGGGAGCGGAACAGTGATATCAAGTTTCGGTCCGTCCGGAATTTCTTTAATTTCTGCCAATTTTTCTACTGCGACAAATTTCGAAATCAAGGCGCACGAAGTAAACATCCTATGATTTCCGTCTCGTGTTGCTCTCTTGGGCTAGTGACCCTGTTGAAACCTAGAAACCCGCCCACCACCATTATCGGACCAAAGTCTTGGGGTCGAAACACGAATTGCGCACACGTTCGATGAGTCACAGCGACGAACCAACTGATGAATGGCTCTGGTAACCTACTTCTACGACTCCACTATCTCCTATGACAAATTTTGCGTCTTTCACATGCTGGGGATTCCGAAATGATTCAATTTTGACGAATACAGAGTGACTGGTTTGAATTAAACTTTTACATTTTGAAGGTGTCCGGACGCCACACAAGAAGCACACAAGATACTGCGACAAAGGCTAAGTTCCGATCTTGCTGCAATAATATTGGATTACAGCTTTGTCCTCTCACCAACAATCATACGGAACCTGCAGTACGTTCTATTCACTCGCGCTCTCAATCCCACACATCGTGCCTTCGGAGACCAACATCCACCCATGACCTGGCTTTGCCGGAAAAAATTCTGGAGGATCAGCAATGAGGATGATGATAAGTGCGATCAATGCGAGCCAAGTGCGCAATTTCTTACTGCAATTCCCTCGGTAACAGGACGGATGGACACGGCCACTATAGGAGCGCTCGTTAGATATTTGAATAATAGCTACAACGGCGGGCAACTGAAACGAGAGTGGAGCGGTTTAGTCCTTGACGGTTCCACCATACTTGCACTGAAAACTGAATTGAACCGGTCAGCTTTGAACCTCAATGGGCAGTACTCACACGACGCGGCAGTGCTTAACGCGATGCCGCCCCTGGCTACAACTGGTACCCAAGCGCGCAGAATATCTAATGACTTCGTAGCTAGACTGCGTCTTTGGCTAGATCACCGCTTTACGATGGACGCGATGTTAACCCATAATGAGGCCGAAGGTGAAAGCATTCGAGAGGAAATCGAAGATGATCGGAACCGTACACTTACGGCTAGCAGGTGTAATTCGAAGACGACAGAAACTAGCACGCCCAGAAGGCGACAGCATGGAGGGGGTTTACAGGTAGGCGACTTCGTGGCTGCTCCTTACAACACCATGGAAACACGAAATACCCTGTTTCCGGCCCGGGTGGTTGCCGTGAACAAGAGAGACAGAACCTGTCATGTTGTGTACGACGACAGTGATCAATGGAAGCAAGCCCCTTGGTGCCGCATTGCCCTACGAAACCCAAGAAACTTTCCTAGGCTCTCCAGTGGAAAAGAATTTGAGGAATTAGGCTTGTCAAGTATTCAAAGCTCTCACATGAAACGCCCCGATGGGCGTGCTAACAGGGCCTTACCAATAAGCATGGCTACCGGCGGTATTATGGGAGGAACTAATTCTAGCTCGTTACCTTATCGAATGGGAACCAAGCGAGCTTACAACTCACTCACCACCGTAAGTCTTTTTTAGATACGGTCCTACCGTAAGCATCTCTTTATTCCCGAGTACATGATCACCGAATGAGATCTTTATTATTAACTCTTGGAGACTATTGCCTTCTTATGTGAACAAGTATCCTATAGCTAGGGTGTACCTTGGCTTCTGTAGTCCAAATCCTTGTCTATAACATTTAAGCGTAAATATCCTGTACCGCAGAATAATACAAATTAGAGGTAATATTATCAGTCCAGTCAGCCGTTCCTTCTGAATAGCTCCAACTTGAATGTAATTTGAATAGAACATAAATTAAATATATCTTCCGCACAAAAAATATGACGAGTGTATTGCGATTTGTGTGCACATCGTGTGCTTCTATGTAGGTACATTGAAATACGTTGCGCATAACAGCTGCTAGCTTTACATAAATAATGCCGCATCCATGAATGCCACGCCCCAACAATAAAATATTGAGCATGTAGCAGCAGACTGCATATAAATACCAAAATGCGAACATAATTGTGGGTTATTCGTAGATATTTTCTTGGTATTGAAATAAAATACACCGGCTATTAATTATTCATATGGCGCCATGACTGAAATCTAGATATCTACACACACACACACACACATACACCACATTATTTGCAGTACAGACCAACACAGTTAATCTGCTTTAGATGCCATCATGCATAAATTTTGTGCTCGTGCGTGACTCATGCGCAGCAACGCTAGAACGGTTACGTTGTGTAAGCTATGAAAGAAGCTACAACCCACATCTCGTATGCGTAACAGCATGTAAGTCAAAGTCATGCTACCATCATGCGAACGTATGCCTGAGCCGCAGGATTATATCGACACCGAGCGTATCATAAGCAAGCGTGCGTCCCGAAATAGGAACAAAATCGTGATGCTTGTCTATCTCACTCAATCTTGTGATATGGGCGCTGTTGCGCGATCAATCGCGGATACAGAATCAGAGCAGAAGCGAAATCCTGCCTCACACATCGCTGTGGAAAGTACGCGATTTAAAAAATGATTTGTAAATACGTCGGGAACCAAACTTTTCTTTTTAGATGATACTATTTTAAAGTTGATATTGCCTGAGACAAAGCTTAGCTTTATGCATATAACACGGCGTCGGATATACTCACCATCTCCAGCTGTTACATCTCTATCAATTTATATATACTAGAGGGCAAGTGAACAGTGGTTCTGTGGTAACAACTTCGGGTGAGTAGCTTTCCGGCCTTTGTAACGATGTGTATCATCCATTGGTGTTAGTGATACAAGTCCGGCTAGCTGTGACTTCATTTTTTCATCTCGTAGAATATCCACAGAAAACCCTCTGTGAACCAAAAAAGTGGACCATAATCAAGGTCTGTTCTTGCTAGCTATGCAAGTGCTATTTTTTTAAGCATTTCCAAAACGACCTGAGAGGCAAAATTCTTTCTTTAATCTTTACCGTTGTTGGTGAGGATACAAGTTCGGAGAGAGACACCCACATGAGCTCCTACATTTTTTGGAATTCATAGAGATCAATATAATGTGAAAGGCGAGAAATGCCATATTCTCGAACGTCGCTACCTCCATTTCCCCCCTTGGTCTCCGGTTGAAATACGGCGTCAGATCAAAGTAAGGCCATCGATAAAAATAGAGAGCGTATCTACGATGTTGTAGTAATAAGCAGTAGTGACATCATCAAGGCGGTGTTTTTCGAGAGATTAAAAGGTGCAAATTTCAGGGAAAGAAAGGGGTCATTTTGTTACCTAAGCCACCATCATATATATAGTTTGGTAGCTGTAGTAGGGATGCAAATAGTAGCAGAGGTAGTAGTATAGTTGTAGTAGTAGTACCTGGACTCCGCGAACCAGAGAACCCTCTTCAAGTTACTGCTTTCTGCTGCTGTGAGAGTAAGTTAAGTAGTAGTAGTAGTAGTAGTAGTAGTAGTAGTATTGGACCAAAGAAAGCATAATAATGTAGAAAGAAATGGCGATGTTACGAACAGCAGCATGCTCAAACTAGGAAGGAGAGCGAAGGATGGCTGCACTGTCATCGTTATCTCCCGCTTCCTTTCTTACCCGTTGAATTTTCCGAGCTTCCCCCCCCCCTGAGATAGAAACTTCCGGTGAATATTGGTAGTAATGTGGTATGATGGTGACCTCTCCTGCTACATACACTTTTCTGGGCGTTGTTCTGCACGATTTCAAGTAATTCGTAGCCATACGTTTACTACGACAACTATCTCGTTAAATACGCTACACTGCAAGCCCGAATCTGGTGATGTGCTTTTTCAAAAATTGTTTCTTTTTTTTTGAGGGTTGGCTCTATTGTGATAATAACGCCTACCGCCTGAACTCGCCAAGCATCTTCGATTTCATCTCCTCGGTGAGGAACCCGCCCTACCACGGAATAATGGCAAGAAAGCACGCATATCACATTTTTGCTTCACTCCTTCCCCTTTGGGGGCCAACAGTAACACAAACAGATCCACGGCTAACCGATTCCTCCACGAATTCCCTCACGGCCGTGTACGCAACATCAACCTGGCCAGAACCATTCATGAAGGACATCTGTGTGTTTGTGGCGCGTGTTTAATGATGAGAATTTTACATCGGTTCGGTCTCTGATACCGCCGAGAAAGTTGAGTCGTCTCCCCCCAACCTTTGATATTATTGGAGAGAATCGTGAAGCAGAAACGGGTTGCAAAAGCGGTAGTACAACAGCAGATGCAACAAGGATTACCACCGCATCCACCACCACTACCTTGTCAATCCCCATCAAAACCTGAAGCTCTCCTGACAACAAACAAGATAATGATAATCATAAAACCACATCACTGCTTTACAGCACGGGAGGCTGTCACCCATTGCCATTGCTTCCTTGCCCCCACTACTGCTAACCAACCTCCGTAAATCCTCCATGCGAGAACCCCGGCAGCCTTGATGATAAGGTTGTGAGTGAGTGAGAGAATGAGTGAGTGAGTGACTGGGACTGAAAGGAGGGGGGGTGATGCAGAGACATACATGGAAAAAGGAAGAAACTGATAATGCGAATGATATCCGCCAAGTAGTAGACTAATGCGGGAATGGGGGTGATAAGCAATAGTAGCTCTCTACCTTATAAGCAGCAGCCTCTGAGGGGTTCAAGTGAGAAGCTGTGTAGGACCTACGCAACAGTCATCATCGTAATTATCCTCCCAAAACGACTGGTTCACCATTTTATCGTTCTCTCATCACCGTTTGGAAACCTCTCCTCGCGAGTGAGGTAAAGGCTGCCTCCTCCGAGCGTATTTACCACTATCGTCCATCTCCACCAGTTTCTAGCAGCAGTAACAGATAGACGTTAGTCAAAACGTGTACAAAATTTGAGCTATTGTCTGCTACACTCACCGAGCGATTGACGACTCGTTGGAGAATCTTTGATGACCCCCGTAAGCAGCGCAACCTGCGAGGAAATGGTAATCCTATTTTCAGTATCATCATTATCTGTGGTAGTGTACTATCACTTGATACAACTGATCATGGGGATCCTCCGCTTTTCTTCTCCCCTCCACGCACATTGGCGCGCGCGCGCGCGCGTGTGTGTTTGTGTGTGTGTACACATGTGTAACAGCATGCGACACAACCTTGGTGGCAGCTTCCCTACCAGAGATTTCAGGCCCACCCATCCTCCATCGCGCCTATTTGCAAACGGCAATAAATAACGGCTGCTCTACTACATTTTGTGTGCTGCAGCAGCAGCAGGAGGATCGAAAAGAGTGCTCTATATATAGCTAAGTAAATTCATCATGGCTTTGATGCCGTCATCGTCGTTCCAACGACAGCCTGTCTCTCCTCACGCCAATGAATAAAGCAAAATCGGCAATTTGCACTGTGGAAGGAAAACCGATGGTGGCAGATGAATTTGGAATATGATAAGGAAGACTTTCCTCTCTCTCTCTCTCTCTCTCTCTCTCTCTCTCTCTCTCTCTCTTTCCCATTGGTTCAAAGTATAGCAGTCATGAATGGCACTCTTCATTATTTATTTATTTATTTATTTATTATTACTGGAGTCTTGATAAATATTGTGTATGCGAAAGCAGATATTGGTCACCGAACATGTACTCCACCTAGAATGAAGAGAGGTATGTGTTTATATATATATATATATATATATATATATATATAAGCCATGACGATCTCCCCATCGGTATTGGCCGTCGTGCAGCTGCTCATAATGTTTGTTGGTGTCTCGAGCCTATTTCTCTGTCTGAAACAGCTTTTAAGTGTCATTATTGTTATATTATTGTTATTGTTGTTGTTGTTGTTGTTATTGTTGTTGTCATTAAGACGGCACAACCTTCTCCTGTATCCTGGCCTCTCCCCTCGAAGCCACGCCTACTCCCAACAAATATCGTTAGCGCGCCCCACCCCCAACGATGTGAATACGCTGCAAACTGACGACCCCCACCTTCGGGCAGAGGTTCCCTCCTCCGGACAAACCTATCATCATCAGATTTGTGTGTTGTTCAGCTACTTGATGATGATAGTGATGATGATGATGATGATGATGATAACGATGATGCATATACGAAACGTATCTTTTACTACTCAAATCGTTTGTAAGGAAGGCAAAGCATAGTCAAATCTATTGGTGCAAAAAGATTGCACAGGAGAGAGGGATCGGTCCGTAACTGCCCATTTTCGTGGATCTCGAGCACTTTTGAGCTCATCGATTTCAACTTCAGGGCCGTGACCACAAGTTCTGAGTCTCCTTGTCTCGTTGAAAGCAACCGCCATCCACGAACAATGAGAATATCTCTCAGAAATGTAGTGGTGAGATTGAGAAAGGCATACGACACGTACACACACACACACACACACACACACACACACATACACACACATGCAGTATGTCTGAAACGGAAGAGGGCAACAACATGCAATGCTCACGCCAGAGAGGGAGGAGGACGGTTGGACAAGGACCAACATATACTATTTTAAAGAAAATAACAAAAGTTCAAAATTCCGTGCCCTCCTACATGCAACTAGCAGCAGTCGAAGCATAAAATTAATGGTGTATCGGTGGCTAATTTAAGCCTAGTTTAGGAAGGGGGGGGGGGTGGGGGGGGGGTACGGGTAATGGCCTTGATTCGTGTACGCGTAACGATGTTGTTTAGAGGAACCCACCCTCCCTGAAGAATCGATAGCAGAGTATTAATAAACAACTACTCCCTACATTGGGAAATCAGGCTGCTCTACTTCTTCTCTTTTAGTAAGCTTAGATAGAGACTTTTCAGTGTTGCCTGCCCCCTCTATAATAGATATCCAGGACCACATGCTGCTGCTACTGCTACTGCTGCGGAATAGTATTTCTTAACTAGTACTACCGGTGTTTGTTGTATCATGGCTCTGAGGCGGGAAGCATTGTGCATGATGTGATATCCGCTCATATACCATTCGGCCTGATCGTGTGCAGCCAAGCTCAAACAACAATATAGGAGTACAATGCAGTCATAGGGTCAAGGGTCAGTAGGAGCAGCAGCAGCACGTTAGTTTTCTGTCAAGATGATGGTTCCAGTGCCAGGCTGTCAACTAACTATTATTCACCTCGTTTTGGATTTGGGTCGAAAGCTCCAAAATCGTAGCCTGATCCTCCATCTCCGGAAGACTATATACCTCTCTACGAATCGGGACAGCATTTTCGGCGTCGGCGTACGAGTCCCACCTCCATTCATGTCTCTGATTGTATGTTCCCAGGCCCCTTTTCGTACTTGAACGCGATACAGATCTGAACGATATGGTGATTTATTTATTTATTTATTTATGTACATCGATTTAAAACGATCAGTGCTATACAGGCTGAGAGGGATAGTGATAAATGCAAATAAACTGCGCTTATAACCACCAAACATCGTGCAGAGATCAACCTTCTGATCCTTGCCTGCCTGTGCAGCTCTGCAGGAGGCCAGATAATGTTCATCACGCCTTTGGGCATCCCCCCCCCATCCTCCTTCCCAATGATCGCTGAGTTGAGCGACCAGTCACGCCCAGAAGGATTCCTGCTTTTCCCCCTCTGCCGCCGCAGTCTCTTTCGCCTTGAACGACTTCCAACCACAGACTTCCTTGATGCCTTTACGCGGTGCATCCTGGCAAGTGAATCAACAGAATGTCGAACACTCATTCTTTCATTGAATCTACCACGGAGAAAGAATAGCTCTGTATGGTAGCTTACACGTCCCTAGCATTATACATACCTTCGAGGCCTCGATTCTGTATCGTCAATGAGCACACCAGTTCTGCGGCGATGTGAGGAAGGGAAGCTCCCTGTTATATCTGTGATGTCCTCCTCCCCACCATTACAGTGAACGCTCGATAGTTTTGTCATCAAAAACACCAAACCTATGCAACGAACATTTAAACTGCGCTGCAGAGGTGACGCCCTCTGCCCCTCCCGTCTACGTGGCATGCTCGGCAAGCACCCAAGCTCGCGTTAATGGCTGCTGTGCGGGCTCTGATTCAACTTGTGTTATTGTTTCCCATGGGGGACCTACGAGTTGAGAATATTGTAGGTAGCTGCACTGTCTCAGAAACATTGTGGTCATTCGGGTGCGTCCTCAACCGGTATCCATCCTCCTGGTTCCGAAGGACTGGGGGTACGAGGACGAGCGAATCTGCGTTGCGGTTGGTTGTAGCTGGTAAGAAGAAGAAGAAGAAACTTCCATGTCGACGCTAAGGAAAAGCCTGTGTTTTATTGTCATTCGGTGATACGTTTGTTACAAGGCGAAATTACCTACGGAGATGTATCTATTTCGAGAACAGCCTCAACCAGGTAATTTCGCCTAACAACACAATGTTCCAGGAATAGCTCACCGACGACGATTGTGCTGCTACTACGAAAAATCACACATGGGATAAACGAACTGAACACCGAACACTTTCTAGGAATTCGGTTGCATTTTGTGCTCGCGTCTGGGAAGAAGTACGGTCGTAGTAACAGCAGCATCAGCAGCACAAGTGTGCGCGTCATGATGTGGAAATATCAACACGTAGGTTGCGAGAATCAAACACATCCAAGTTCTCGTCCTCCGCAAACCCACAACTGAAGTGACCGACATAGCTGACGTAAGAAGGATGCCTTTCTTCACTCGTGTTTCCACCAATGAGCTTTAATGAGCTTTGAAAAGTTGAAAAGACTTGAATCTATTGTTGGAAAGTCCTTAGTGAGGATGAACCGAATGGTTCGCATTGAATCTTTGTGATGAAAATTCTCAATGAGAACGGAGTGGGATTCGTACCGAATCTGCGCAATTTCTCGATTATTTCTTGTTCTTAGTTCTTAGTTCCTAGCATCAGATCAAATTCAGATGAAGAATTCTATGGATACGGAGAGTTTTACATGTTTTCTAATTTTGTCAGACATTTCACCATGGGGACAGTATTTGACGACATCGAACCTTTGACTGGCAAGCTGTCAATCACGTGCGTCCGAGCGAGCGACGTTCCGAAGAAGCAACTCATGGGAAAGCAAGATCCTTATTGCGTCCTCGAATTTGGAAAGCAGAAGAAGAAAACTAAGGTTACGAGTTACGAGCATATGCTGACAGTGTTTGTCACACAGAATCAAACTTACCCTACTCAAGGTGCATAAAGACGGGGATCGTCATCCTCAATGGAACCAAACTCTCGATTTCGATCTCAAAGGCTGCGATGACAGACACATTCAGGTAAAAATCATGAATGAAAATTTTGGCCTGGACGGCGAATGTTGCATGGTGAGAATTCCGATATTCTCACTTCTGAGTGAACCGGAGACATGGATTCCTCTCTATAAGGTAATTCTTTATTCATGTATGCCCTATAATTAGCGAAAGTTCTCGCAAATTGTGAATCGTTTATTATAACTATTTTTCTTTAGGAAGAATCCCACAGACGTGAATCTGGAAAGATCCTCTTCAAAACTCAGTTCGAAGGGAGTGGAGGGCTGCCCCCCGCCCCAAATCCATCACGCTACGGTATCATTTCTGCTATGTATGGAACAGATAAGATTAGGACTGACGTCCGCGGTCTCCTTGAAAAGAAGGTGTGCTGCGTCATTGTTGGTCACGAACTAGTCCTGAGCATACAAATAAACTAAAGGTAGCTGGATTCTCCCTCAAGTTCGAAAGCTCTAAGGATCTGAGCAGCTATTTCGGCTTTGACCCATTAAGTAACCACATCAGCGGCAAGGAATTGAATCTGACCTACATGAAAGGCGGTGAGGGATACATTTCTTTTCCAAAAGGTCATGTGATGTAGATCCTAAACAACATTTCAACGTTTAGGGAAAGCTGTGGCTACTGTCATCGGTGAAAAGCACAAAGATACCATCATCCAGCTGGTTAGTAGGAGAAGGCACAACTTGACTGAATTTCAGTCTCATGGATTCATTCTACTTCTTCCTACCTCTGCAGGAGGATCTATCGAACAAAGCAGCGGAAGCCAAGGAGGCGCTTCTCAAGCAAAGGGAGCGAGAAGCGAAAGCACGTGCGGAGCAACTAGAGGCAGAGCTCAAGGCCGCAAAGGAGGCCCAAATTCGCGAAAAGGTGATAGAAGTGATTGGGTCAAATCCTTACGAGAATGCCTAAGTTATTGACTCTCAGGAGTCGATCGAAGAACTTTTCATTCGACGTGAACAGGAAATGAAGCTCAAACTTGAAGCTCAAATCGCTGCAGCCAAGGCAAGGGAGCAAGAGCTGCTGGAAAAACTTGGCGGATCTGGGCAGGATAATGAGGATAGCGATGATGATGATGATGACGACGACATTGATGATGACTTGAAGGAGTTCACTCAACAGGACGACAGTGATACAAAAGAAACAGACGAGCAGCTCCGGAAGAAACTAGATGAGGAGAAAAGGAGTCGCGAAAAGGCCGAAGCTAAAGCTAAAGAGGTTGACCAGACCCTGCAGGATGTGAAGAGTAAGAAGATAAAGATCACTGAGAAAGACATCAGCTCGACACCTCAGGGAGAATTTGCTAATCTCGATGGAACGAAGATTGCGCTGCTCACCCACCACAACACCTACATTTCCGCAAGAAGGAATCTCTCTGTAAGGCAAATGGGACAAGCCAAAGCTTGGGAGATCTTTACAGTAGAGATCAAGGAAGCAAAGGTTGCTTTCAGGAGGTAGCAATAATTTTGATTACAATTCGATGCAGAATTTATTATTCAATTTCACAGTCCCGTTATTAACATTATTCACCTCAATGTGTGCTTTCTTCAGCCACCATGGAACTTATCTCAGCGCCCGCAAAGACAACAGTGTCAAGCTTGAGCCTTATTGCAAGGCGTGGGAGATGTTTGATCCGGTTTTTCAAGGCCAGAAACTCGGACTTCGCTCGGCCCACAAAACGTTCATCTGTGCCATGAATGACAACATTGGATTTTGCTGCAATCCTCACTGCAAAGGCTGGGAACTGTTCAGTATTGTTCCACACGGCCCATTACAGGCCCTTGGATTCGAGAGCGGAGATAAAGTAAGTCTAAGGGACATGCACAACTCTACCATGTCTGTGGACAGCGATGGCGTCATCTCTCAAGTTGCAAAAGAAGGCGACTCTTCCTCTGTATTTACAGTGGAGATCTCGAGAGGTAAAGTAGCTCTGAAAAGCTCTCAGGGAACCTATCTTGTCGCCCGTAAGAACAGAACGATAGGCGTTAATAAAAAATGCTCTCCTAATGCACTCTTCACGCCAATATCTAAATGGGGAAAGATTGGATTCAAGACTATCCATGAGAGTTATCTATGCTCGCTAATGGACGGAAAAGGCTACACTACCCAACCTCATTGTCGTGGCTGGGAGCTCTTCCTCGTTACCGAAATCGAGAAAGAGGATGATGAGACCAAAGTTGAAAAAGAGAGTAAAAAATTCTTCCAGCTTATCGGTAATAAGGACAAATACCATGGGATATGCAAGCTCAATGGGGAGAAAGGTGAGAGAATGGAGATTCACATAACGTCGAAGACTCATAAAAATATCAGATGTAACAAAAAGAAAGCAGACGCTCTGGGTGGTTTTGGGAGGGCAACTAAGTGGGCTATGTTCTATATTGGGAATAACGAAGTCAAATTTCTCCATCTAAACAAGGAGAAGTACTTGAAGGTGAACGCTAAAAAAGATAGAGTCACCATTAATGGTAAGGGAGGAAAGGCTTGTCATTTCAGAATTCATAACAAGCGAAAAAATCCAGGACAGCTTGTTGCCTTAGAATCCGTAAAAGTTCCCGGTAAATTTCTTCGAGTAGACGATGACGGGTCTATTATTAGCGGCGATGATAAAGGCCCTGCATCCAAATACCGAGTTCTGCGCGCAAAATCAGATTGATCACTGACAACGTTTACACAGATACAGTGCATCTAGCTTGCATGCGTGCTGTAACAAATGACAATTATTCTGTCTACCTAGATTTATGTAGACCGCCAGGCGGCTAATATGTATTTGAGAGGTACACAAGCCTCATGACTCATAATTTATTCGCTCTATAAGAGTCCCATTTGTAAGACGGATGTAATGAATCAATTAAAAGAGTCCCACGCATGTGTTTCAATTGTTACAAACTGGCGACGATTTGGCCGCACTCGCTCGCACCGCCGCCGTGTGAAAACTTTTGCGCTTATCTTGCTGCCTAGCTAGCTAGCAGCAGAACTTAATGCGAGTCATGTCTATCTAGATCAGATTTAGTGCAGGCACATGCATCAAGAAACACAATGGATGTGCAAGTTGCAGTCTAGCAGTTCAGCACGCGAATAAAGAAATGAGCACAAGTGCACAAAAATCAAATGCACAGCTTTGGTGGCGAGCATTGTCATCTCCATGTAGATGCTCCCTACTAGCCTAGCGCTCACGTACACAAGAGAGCAATTCACATCAATCCAGCAATGCAATTCGTCTACTAGTCTTGCTAGCTTAGTCGACTGCTAGACTGCTGTGCAATCAGGTACGCATGTGATGTGGATCGAGCTGGACGTCTAGCTAGCTAGCTAGACGTAAGTAATCGTGTCCAAAAACAATGATCATCCAGATGGAGAAATTGCATGCAGAATTGCAGTTTTCAGTTATCACTATCTAGCTCACTTTGACCAGATAGTAATTTCTAGATTTTATAATTGTATCTTATTGATTGCTGCTTTTGAAAATTCGACTCGTAGTCCCAGAACAGCTTTGACGTCCATTGGCGATAAGCGCCACACTTGTGCATCACTGGTCCAATAATCTAAGATCTCCTCCACCTTTAGTTCGATAATTTGCAACAACACAGAACACATCTCAGTACATGCCGCCAAGAACGGCGCGCACGCAGCTAATAACCGACTTCACCTTATCAACTTGCAGCAAGGAGGCGATTTGCAACAGACGGGAAAACTTATCTCGGATTGGCTTGGTGGACAACTTGTTGAACAAACTCGAGATTTTTCGCACGTCTTTATCAAACTGCAGCCCCCCCCAAAACGTGAATCTCTTGCGCATCGCATAGGTCTCGATCGACTGTATATCGATAGAGGGAGAACACAGGGAAACAGCGTGGAGGAAAGGGGGCAAAAGACAGACATTCTTCAGCGAGAGGTGAGAAGAGGAGGAGGAGGAAGAGGGGGATACTGTGTGTGTTATCAAAACCACCACGCATTACTACAAATGCTACAACAGCTACGAAGATGATTGCTTGTTTTCGTAGAAGACAGACGCACGTTGACAATATGGTTGGCGAGGGCGCTCAGCATCAGCTCCAAGTTGCTTTGCGTCAATCGACCATTCATCGCCTTACACACAACAACAACAACAACAACACATGGAAGATGAGCACGGGATGGAACCGGAGGTGACGAAGGCAGGAGGGGAGGGGAGGGGAGGGGTCTTGAGGCCGCCTCTTACTTTGTGTTGCGATTCAAGTGCAAGAAGCAGAGTGGGGATGTAGCTGTCGTTGGCCTCCCTAGTGAGGTAGTCCCCCTCCTTCAGCTCATAATTCTGCTGTCCGAACCTGTTTGTTGGTGGTGGGCACGTCAACAAGATGCGCTGCTATAATATCGGCCTTCTAAGCTTCTCCTACCACAACTAATGCTTGCGGTCAGGTCTGCGGCTATTCCTACTACTGTTGGTGCTGCTGCTGTTTCTTCACCTTTCGAGAAGAGTTCCGAGGGCTTTGGGGCCACTGACCTTACTTACCTAGTGGTTGGAAGAGAACGCCCATAAATCACCATCAGCAAAAACAACACACCTGACCCGATTCCTCTACTACTCCGACAGCACAATACAGCTACCCTATTTTTCAGGTCGTCTATCTATCAGTGTGATGCTGCTGCCGCTGCCGCTGCTGTGTTGCATGCTAGTACGCTGTGTTCTTGACGAAAAATCTGACTCTAATGCTTCCTCCGCTATGGTAGTGGTAGTGGCAGTTGTGGTGGTGGGGAGGGATTCGTATTATACCTGATCCTTGACGAACTTAGCAATGTACTGGTGCACTATCCGCATGTAGGAGTCCCTCGTGTCGCCAAGGCCATCCAGGCAGTGCGTGGCCATCTTAATGGCAGCTGGAACATGCTCGAACACGTCCATTGTGTGCGCCATCAGGTGGTTTCTGCATCATCGTCATCATCATCATCATTTTTTTTATCATCGTCAAACGATTTGGTAGTTCATTATTTTTATCATCGTCAAACGATTTGGTAGTTGATGTTTTTGGCAAGGAACTATTGCATAGCCCTTCCCCAGCTGTCTAGGTATATAGGAGGGGGAGAGAGAGAGAGAGAGAGAGAGAGAGAGAGAGGACTGCTGCTTCTTACTTGAGGGTTCCAATATGTGCCGCGCTGACTTGGATGTTATTTAGAGCAGTGATGATGCTAGATTCAACCTAAAAACGATGATGATGATGATGATGATGATTTCACATTTCCAGCAGCAGGTTTTTCGGAGGTACTACCCTGCTGTAGCATTGGTTTTTCGAATGCTCAACGTGTCATCACCATCACCATCATCATCATCTTTATCTTTATCATCATCATCATCATCATCATCATCATCATCACTTGAAACGCCACTACTATCATCATGCCCACACGGTGGTAGCACCTTCTCTTGATTGCCCTGGTCTTGTGCAAAGAGGAGCTGCGTAAGATGTTGCGTCTTCTCCCAGCACACCGCTAGCTTCGACGAGAGCTATTGTATTAGTAGTAGTAGTAGTAGTAGTAGTAGTAGTACACACGCAATATCGTTGTTCGTGAAAGTGAAAGTATGCGCATACACGTCACACATCACACCACAAAATGTATCCTCCACAGCCAGACGTAAAGGAGAGAGTAGGTCGTTCGATAGGACAGAACTCTCATTTCTTGACCCCAATCTCTCTCTCTCTCCTTCTCCACCACCTGATCTTTGTAGAGGGTTTGCAGCATGCTGTTGAGCAGGTTGACGATTGCACAAGCGGAGTTCATGTCGCACGTGGAGAACGCCCGCTCGGAGCATTTCTTCAGGATATAAAACACGTCGTCCACCTGGGTATGGATATGCAGCGCGCATCAGCTATCAGATATGTACAGACAGAACTCAAGCAGAGCAATACTAAAAATAATAATCTTCATCATCTAATCATCGTCATCACCATCGTCATATCATCATCATCATCATCATCATCATCATCTTGTTATTCTTCACCATCGAGGTGGTCTGCGCGTTATCAGAGTTGTCGTCAAGCTCTATTGCCGTCTGCACGTCTTGGTTCATGAAGTACTCCTAAACACACACACACACACACACACACACACACACACACAGACGCGCGCGCACATAGAGAGAGAGAGAGAGAGAGAGAGAGAGAGAGGAAGAGAGGGAGAGAGCAGGAGGATTATTATGATGACGACATAACTCGAGCGCGCACGCATGCACGCGCACGCGCGCTCGCTCACCTCAATGACGATGTAGTGGCCGCTTAGTTCTTGCTGCAGTTGATTGACCTGCAAGCAACACGTAACAACATTAACATATGCAAAACATCGAAAAATGAGCCATTGTATCAACGCATTAGCAGGATGCTTCCCAGCGGTTTTGCACAGGACTACTACCTTGGTTGTTCTCGGTAGGGAGTCCTTCAGCCGGTCTTCACACATTGCCTTCCATAGTGCTTGCTAAAGAAGGGGGGGGGGAGCGGGTATATTTGCTTTGAATACGTGGGCAGTCGAGTGGTAGGTAATTAATCATCATTATCATCATCGTCGTATCTCGTTCTTCTTCCTCCTTTTTGGTGTTTCCCCCTCCTTCCTTCTCTCAATGCTCATCACAACCTGGGATTGGGCTTCTTTCAGCTCCTTACGAGCTGCATCACCTCTTTGCCTGTGATGGTTGATCATAACGACGACTATCGTGAAGAAGCGGACATCAAGAGATAGCGAGAGATTCGTTGGGGAGAAAACCACCACCACCACAACCAATACCACATCATTTACACACACACGCGCGCGCGCGCGCGTAGAAAGTAGTCGAAGCAAACCTTATGTTGTAGTCGAAGATCTGTATTTCTCTCAGAATATATGCAATCTGGAAGAGAAGAAGAAGAAGAAGAAGAAGAAGAAGAAGAAGAAGACAAGATTAGCGAGTGATAAAACGGATGGTGGAGCAGTAACGAGGCCCATCGACGACGACAATACGATGGTGATGAGGATGGATGCTTATGATGATGATGATGATGATGATGATGATGATGACACAAACCTCTTCCAACAGTCCATCGAGCATTTTGGGTTCATAGCCACCACTCCCACCACCACTCGCACCACCACTCGCACCACCTCCAGAATGGCCTCCTAATCCCTTGTTGTTCCCCCCTCCTAGTAGGTAGATAAACAACATTTCATCACTTTTTACTTAAGGGTCGTTGTCACTCATCGCTAGCCGCTTATTTGCCCCGTGCAAACGCACACACAAGTCATACGCTCCCCCCCCCCTCTCATCCTCCTTCTCCTTGTCCGCCTCCTCACGGCTACAGTTGTATAGTACATACTACTTCTCCTATATAGTGCACCATCATCACCTTTGTCTTGAGTTTGGCTGTTCTTGGAGTCTCCTCCTCCTCCTACGCCGCCCCCTCCCCTCCTTCGGTTGGTATGGCGTGCATGCCGCAGCTTCTGCACACCTTTGACGATCTTTCCTATCTTTTTCGTGTCGATAAACTGCTTCACGAGCTGGTGGATCTGAGGGGGAGAGGGAGGAGAGGATGATGATGATGATGATGATGATGATGTGTGTGTGTGTGTGTGTGTGTGTGTGTAGTGTCGTCGTGTTATGTGCTGCTGCTATGTCGGTACTGCAATGATGGCCGCTCACAGCATCATCGTCGTTGTTTTATCCGTGCTCTCGCAATGATCGTGTGCGTGGCAGTAGCAGCAGCAGCAGCAGCATCAGGGAAGGAAGAAGGAAGGAGGAGGGGGGGGCGGGAAATAGTGGCGACTACTACCTTGCTGTCGCATTCCTCCACTAGTTCTTGAATTAATCGCAGCTCTGAGCCCGGGCCAAATCTCTCCTACCAAGCGGTGTACCATCAGCAGCAGCATCGTTAGCAGGATGAAGATGATAATGATGATGGTGGTGGTGGTGGTGGAGGGCAAAGGAAAGAGAAGCTGCTAGCTGAGAGAGGCAGCAATTTGAAGATGACCAAACGAAAGGCACGTTAGGCACAATAGGCACGATGACAAGATATAAAAGGGGTGAGGGAGGGAGAGAGGGAGAGAGAGACCCTGAGTGGATCCATATGGAGCTGTATGCAAAACGCAATGGCGTCTAACATCTCGGACAGCCGGTCGGGGTATTTGACAGACCCCTGAAGGGAAGAAGAAGAAGGATGAGGATGAGGAGGAGGATGAGCAAGATCAATAAATACAGACCACTCAATAACATACCGGCACATATGTTGTCGTCGATGTTGGTGTTGGTGTTGGTGGTGGTGGTAATGATGATGATGATGATGATGATAATGGTGATGATGATGAAGAAGATGAGGTTCATCCCAACAAACAAGAGGGTTGTGCAAATACCGGATTGCTCCCAATCTGGAGCTTTTTGGAGCCCAGAACAAGCTAAGGGGGGAAAGCAAACGCACGCAGAAGAAGAAGTCGAGTGTGAGTGCTTCCAACAACTGGCCTCATCAGCAATGAGGCAACTGCTGCTGATGGTTCTTATTACTCTTCGGCAAATTCATCATAATGAAGGACATTGTACAACTGCTTCTCTCCTGTCAATACCATCGTTCGGGCAGCAAAGCAGTATCTTCCTAGCCCCTGGTGCTTCTTATCCAGCAAAGCGAGAATCAAGCACAGGTCGAACACTTTGCGGAACTCGGGCGATACTTGCTCCGCCTTTGTAGTAGCGCCTACAAGATAATTAACTATTATCTAACGCCATCCATTTCTACCTCTCACCGACGCACGTGAATGATGACCACTCTCGATCTATTACCCCCACAACGCCTTCCCTTCCCTAATTTTGATCATCTCCCTACCACTCCCTACCACACCGGATTCGCCATCTTTGGAGTCTTGGAGGCCAAAAGGATCTGACTTCGTAGAGGTGTCATCACTGCCTGACGATGACGATGCGGCAGATCGTATCTTGGGGGGGGAAGAAGAAGAACAAGAAAGGGGGGGGGGGGGACTAAGTGAGGTGAGGAGTCCCAAGAAACGAGTCAAATCATGAGCATGAGCAGCTGAGAACAAAGGAGTTGTTGGCAACAAACAAGCCGCCTTGGTCTTCTGACCTTCCTCTTTGCTGCTTCCGACGCCTTCACAGCAGCGCGATCGCACTCCTGCAAAGTGAGGGAGGGGATGGATGAGAGTATTACTAAAGATCAGAAGCAGCAGCGTGAGTTCTATGTGCTAGTTTACGGTCGGACCTTAACGACGAGCTTGAACAACTTCCTCTCCAAATCCGCAATCACCTCGAAGGAACTTCAGGGATGATGGTGGCAGAGGAGGGAGGGGGTGGGAGAGAGAAATCTATCACATGCCATCAAATGCTAATAACGGCATCATCATCATCATCATCATCATCATCATCATCACTGGAAGACACGCAATGAAGTTGTGGCTACTTGTTCAGAAAACAACGACGATGATTTTTCTGATTTACTACAAAGCTGTGGAGAAGGGTTTTCTCTCTCTCTCTCTCTCTCTCTCTCTCTCTCTCTCTTTCTCTTGAGCGTACGAGTCGTTAGGAAGAGCCTTCGAATCGCGGGAATGTAGCACTCCATGTGTGAGCCTGGTGAAGATTATCATCATCATTATCATCATTATCATCACTATCATTATCATTACGTGATTGTTGAACAAGGGGATGGTGGTCAATAGAGGGAGGAATATAATGAAAACAAAAAAATAAAATACAACAACGTGCAGGGCATTCAAAGGGAAGACGAATCAATATCCCCATCTTCCCTCCCTCCTCTCCGTATCCCTCTTCTATCTCTGTTTCTTCTTCTTCCCCGTCATCTTCTTCAGTAGTTCTATTACTTCGCCGCTTGGTCGTACTGTCTCTTCTCTATCATTGCATTGACCCTGAGGAGAAGTGGAAAATGAATGAGGAGCTATTACCACCCTACTGTCTTCCACATAGCTTATCCCATGAGGGGGGGGGGTGCGTCGTGCCATAACTGCTGCTACTACTAGTACTTGTCTATAGTAGTTTTGAGATTGACAATCGTGTCCACTCTGTGAATAGCTTCTTCGAGGCGGGCTTGAGCAACGTCTAACCGGCGGACTTTGGACGAAAGGCTGTGTGTGTGTGTGTGTGTGTGTGTGTGTGTGTGATGACAGCAAAGGAAAAGGCGGAGCGGGGGAACAGTCAAAGTACAAAGCCAGCAGCACTATCAGAGTAGGGTCGTTTGTGATGATGAGGAGTAGTAATAGTAGTTAACCTGTATGCAGTAACCGCCGTGTCTCTGATTTTGTTTGTGAGAGAACCCATGTTTTGTTTAAGGGAGTGAGCTTCGGCGGGGTACATGATACGGTCAATCTGAGACTCGAGTGTTTCGCGTTCGGCTGTACGGGGGAAGGGGGGAGGGGGGAGAGCGGACGGGGGGCGGTGGGAAATGAGCAAAAGGACGGCACGGACGGGGATGTGTGCACATGAGAGAGCGATGCGTGTTTGTAGTTGTGCGTGGCCGTCAGTTCTACGATTCTATCTCCTTTGTGACGTTACTCCTTACCCAGAAGGCCCTCAAGCTCCTTTTCAATTTCATGATCCTCTTCCACGCATACTTGTATTTGCTGTGTGGTCGCAGGAGGTGTGAGAGGAATCGATTACATACAACGTCTTCAGACCACAAATTCATACTCAGCAGCTTCGAATTTCGGACAAGGAACAATTCATAGCCGATTTATCACCTTGAGGACATCGTGGATTGTAGCATTTGGATGAAAGGGGAGGTCTTCTGGCGGTGGGTTGCCCTGTGTATGTGATCGATATAAAAAGGGTCATGGATGATGATGAATTGGTTCATGGAAAAAGATCGTCGACCTGTGCAGTTTGCCTCTCTGGCATCACGCAATGCTGTATATGTTGGATGTCCGCGCGAAGAATTCAGCCGGAGAGGCGGATCAGTCTGCAGAGGAAAGCTTTTTGGAGGGCACTACCGCTTCTTCCCCTCTCACAGGAGTCGCAGCCACGGGTGGTGGGTGTGTGCTGATTGAGATGACGTTCGAATTCCAGAGTTCCAAAGTGGATTTTGGGAAACAATATATACCAAAAATATCTAAAACACTCCTATGCTTTTCGTCGCTCGAAGACGGTCACTTGGATGGTACCCATCTTCTCCCAGGTGAGATCTGAAATTGTTTTACACGAAGATATCCTAAATAAACTTACCGGGAGCGCGCTCACGAGAAGGCCTCGCACTGAGATCGACATCATCGGCGGAGGCTCGCGAGCAAAGAAAAAGGATGCGATTTTCTCCCTACGACAACGTATTTCTACTTCGAAAAATCGGCCCAACACAAAGGCCTTCCTGCAACCGACCGAAAGCAGGACCCCACCACCCCGTTGGAACAGGTCCACCTCCCGAGCCATGCATGCCCCCCTCCCCCCTCGATATTCATAATGTAAATTCAGGTGTGATCATACGTCCGCGTACGATAGGTCAGCCTCAGCATGAAGAAGATAGCCATAGAGGGGGCTGGTCTTCAGCAAATATGTTTTCCTTGCGACGACGCACGATCGATGTTTTCCCGAATGTGTACCTGATTTTCTGTTCATTTAGGATGTGGCACAAGCTATCCAGAACACCACTAGCGGTAACGAGGAGAGCCAGAGGAGAATGGAAGAATAACTTCAGAATGACGGGGAGAGACGTGGTCATCGCACGCTCGCTCATCGTTGCACGTCAAATGAACAAGAATGTCTGTGGTCCTCGTTCTCCGATTGTGGCAAGATCGCTTGTCAATTTTTCGAATCAGCGCCGCGCGTTTGGGAAAGCGGCTGCATCAGAAAAGCATGGGGATCCTTCTAGGTCGTCTGGTTGCATGCAGCTTCTCCTCCCTGCTGTTCTTCCACTTCCTCCTTTCTCATTGTTTCGTTGTCTAAGGAAGCTTTGACCTAAGTATCAACTCAATAATTGCAGACATGTGCTTGCATTGCAAGGGGTCACCAAGGAGGTGTCGAACAACCGTGCACTCTTCCAGGTTCGCTACTCTCTCTCTCTCCCTCTCTCTGTATCTGTCTCGGTCTCGGTCTCGGTCTCGGCCTCTCCTCTTTCTATTGCTCCTCCTCTCTCTCAATTTACGATACGTGTGCGTAGGATGTGAGTCTTTCCTTCTACCACGGTGCAAAGATCGGAGTGCTGGGCCATAATGGAAGTGGGAAATCCTCACTGTTAAAGATACTTGCGGGAGTTGATGAGGATTATGACGGTACCTGCCATACGTTGTCGTCATGGATTTCATCAGCGAACGTTTTCCCGACTGACTCTGCACGACATTCATCGCACTAGAATCATCATCATCATCATCATCATCATCATTATCACCACCATCACCATCAACATCACCATATTCTTAGGCGAAGTCGTCCAAATCGAATCTGGGATCAAGATTGGCTATTTGGAGCAAGAACCAGAGGTAGTGGTAGTAGTAGTAGTAGTCTCAGCAGCGGTAGTAGTGTGCATTTTCACTCTGATTTGGCAGTTGTTCCTACGGATTACTGAGTAAATATTGCGTGCAGCTCGATCCCGACAAGACGGTTGATGAGAACATCATGGACGGTATCAAAGAAAAGCAGCAGCTGTTGAAGGAATACGAATCCATCTCTGGTGCTTAGTTGTACTTCATACATGCTCTTGTGTACCTCAATTTGATCTGCGATTTCTCCCTTCTCGCCTGTTGTCCCTTCCACGGATCACCCTTATCTATTGGTCGTTGTCATCGTTGACGTGTTATATCGCGATCTCATCAGAGGAATTTGCAAAAGAAGACGCCGATTTCGACGCGCTCGTGGAAAGGGTATGGTGAGGGAGCAAATCTTTTGATATTCCATCTTCTCAGGCAAGACATTATCATAATTGGTGCTGCTGCTGTTACTGTTGTCATCAATTTTTATAGCAAGCAGAGCTTCAGACAGAGATTGACGCTTTGGATTGCTGGGATTTAAATCACGAGGTATTTAGCATAGCTACGTTGCAGGTTGTTGGTCATTTATCCTCATCATCATCATTATCATCATTGTACATAAGGTGGAGACAGCGAGAAGGGCTCTTAATTGCCCGCCAGGCGACAGCGACGTAGAAAACCTGTCCGGAGGTCATTTTCATTACTTTTGGCTATTGTACACGCGCGCGCGCAAACACTCTGCGCGGAAGGGGCACTATTGCTGATATATCCTGCTGGTGGTGCTGGTACTGCCAACAAAACCATGACAGTAGTAACCCTGAAAACCACCACAACTATACAGGGGAGAGGAGACGTGTGGCCTTATGTCGGTTGTTGCTGTCCAAGCCCGACGTGCTTCTGCTTGACGAGCCGACGAATCACCTCGTAAAAACAAAGGGAGAGAGAGGGAGAGAGAAAGGGAGAGAATGACTTTTTCTTTCCCTGACGATGTGTTGGCACACACACGAACGACAAATACTAGTTACCATCAGTTTATTTGGCTGTTATGAGAGAGAGATTCCTCCTAGATGATAGGTGCACACGGCACTACCACATCATCTTTTTTGGATCTAAATCCGTGGTTGTTTTCCCCATCGGCTGGTGATTATATGGTTTGTGCCTTTCATCTTCTTCGATGTTAGGATGCTGATTCTGTGCGTTGGTTGGAGGACCTTCTGGAGGACTACAAGGGACTCGTTATGTGTGTCACGCACGATCGATACTTCCTTGACAATGTCGCAGGGTGGGTGCTAACAACGACTGTTCTCTCTCTCTCTCTCTCTCTCTCTCTCTCTCTCTGTCTGTGTGTGTGTGTGCGCGTGTGTAAGAGAGAGAGAGGGAGATTTTCCTCATAATCTGCACGGAAGAGAGTGGTATTTGTTATTGGACAAAAGTAGTCATCTTTGTGTCTTTCTGGTCTAATAGCATGAGCAGTAGTAGTAGCGCAGTAGGTGAAATCAAAAGCAAATTCTGCACATGTGAAGCACATGCATGTCATGTACGATTTACCGTGAGCGGTAGTAGTAGCCTTTTTCGTCGTAATCGTCTGTGTTGTCATTATCAGTCTGTAGTACTTGTGACTAGGATGATGATGATGATGATGATGATCAAGATGCGTGCAACACATGAAGTCATCATCCTCTCTTCCAGATGGATTTTGGAGGTGGATCAAGGGAACGTGTATCCCTGTCAGGTGAGGACACCAGCTCGGACGATGAATCTTGACAACAACAACAACAACAACAACAGCAACAACAATACAATATCAGTGTTTTTCAAACGTAGCACGACTAGTGTTGTCAAATTTTTTGTCGATTCCTATTACTCTCTCTCTCTCTCTCTCTCTCTCTCTCTCTCTTTCTCTCTCTCTCTCTCTCTCTCTCTCTCTCTCTCTGTGTGTGTGTGTGTGTGTGTGTGTGTGTGACGTAGTTAGACGCATCATAGAGACATTGCAACCGTTGTCTCGTTTTCCCTCTCTCCAATCCTCTCTCTTGACACTGCTACCACTACTACTAATTACTACTACTACTACTACTACTACTACTACTCGCAGGGAAACTATAGTAAATGGCTGCAGAAGCGTACAGAGCGGTATGGCTTGAAACGACACAAACGTTTTCCTTTTGATAGGGACAAGAAGAAGTCTCCCTGCATCAGAGATTAGGGTGTACGCGGCGTCCTTCGCATGCTGGATTGTATACGAGCGTTGTGCTCATGCCTTACATGTGTGCGCGTGTAGACACACACACACACACTCAGACAGCGAGAGAGAGAGAGAGAGAGAGAGAGAGAGAGAGGGAGAAAGAGAGAGGAGCAGAGGGCGGTGTGGCAGTAACCATGGTCTTCTTGTCCTAAGTTCGTGTGATGATGAACGCAGTTATGAGCTGATGGGTAAGCGTGAGAAGGCGCGTGCACGTGAGATGCAAAAGGAGCTTTCGTGGATCCAGTCTGGGTCTAAAGGGCAGACGAAGAAGAACAAGGCAAGGCAGAAGCGCTATGAGGAACTTGCTGATGCCAAGATTGATCTCAACGATGAAGGGGGTAAAATCTTCATTCCCAAGGTAGGCTGCTCTGTTGTCTATTCTTTTGTGTATGTGTGTGTGTGTGTCACGTTGTTATCATTCATCATAATCTGTATCCTCTATGTCCTCCTCCTCCTCCTCCTCCTCCTCCTACTACTACTACTACAGGGACCTCGACTGGGAGAGAAGGTGATTGAAGCGAAGAATATCTCCAAGGTACTGATATAGCTATGATGAGATAAGCGATGATGATGATGATGATGATGATGATGATGATGGTAATGATGAATTTTGCAATTGTTGTTGATGTGAAATGGTATTCCTACCTCCTTTTACCTCTGCACTCTCCTCCTCCTCCTCCTCTCATTCTTCTTATCTTGATGTATTGTCTTTATTACCCTTTTCTCGTGGTGGATAAGGCTTTTGATGGCAGGCAGCTCGTCAGTGGTCCTCTTTCGAACAATATATATATATATATATATATATAATATAGTGTGCGCACACCTATTAAGAAGTGATGCAATGATTATCGTCGTCATTTGTGTCAAGATATATGTCGAGCACGCAACCTGATATGGCGCTATTCCGAACGCATCCATTCACGGATTGTTGTTTTGCAAGACGCGTATACGCAGATGCGTGTGCATGTTGCAGAGTGATAACAAAAATCGACGTCGCTGATGATGTGGTTGGTGCAGACTTGAACTTCACGTTGCACCCTGGGTCAATCGTAGGTGAGACGCGACAAACATGATGACAGATCATGGCCGGCAATACAATGATGATGATGATGATGATGGTGGTGGTGGTGGTGGTAGTGGTGATTTGTGAGGACGTTTGACATTTTCCCTCCTCTGTTCTTCGGTGCTACTCCCTTCCTCCCCCCCCCCCCTCTCTTCTCCACTTGTTGATGATTTTTGACGAATCACACCGAAGGACAGCAACAGCTTCATCGACACACACGCGATAAATGACTTCTTCATATGTAGGTATTATCGGCCCGAACGGCACCGGGAAGGTACACTGCAACAACAACAACACCAACAACAACAACAATATTTTAAGCATCAGCGACTCCTTCCTCAGTAAAGGGAGAGGTCGGCGTGAGTTACAGCACAGAAGTGCTATTTCGCCACAACAATATTGTACGAAGAAGGAGAAGGCAACTTGAAGAAAGGGGGGGGACGAAAAGAAGATTGATCATATACAACAACTGCAACAACATGGAGAGGAATGGGCACACACACACACACACACACACAGAGAGAGAGAGAGAGAGAGAGAGAGAGAGAGAGGGAGAGAGAAAGAGAGGGAAAACAGGGCACGATGCACGTGAATCTATCGTGTTGTGTTTATTCCTCGGTCTGATTGAGAGATGGGAAGAAATACGCTGCTATGATTGATGATGGCGCATTGGTTGTGTAGACTACACTGCTAAATTGCCTTGCTGGAGTAGACGAACCCGACAAGGTTTTTTGAGAAACTAAACAGGAAGTGTGATGATAAGAAGAAACCTTCTTCATTTGGCTTTCGTTGCCGAAATTATCTGCGCTGAATTGGAGCTTTAGTTTTTCCCCCATCCTCCCTATCCTCCTCCTCTTCATCGTCGTCATCGTTATCAACGAATTGCTGATCTTGCCAGGGTAGCGTGAATATCGGTCAGACTGTGAAGCTGGGCTATGTGTCACAGCACAGAGATGACATGGACGAGAAGCGAAAAGTCTGGCAGGAGGTTGTAAAGAACACACACACACACACACACACACACACACTCACTCACAATGGTGACAGAAAGAGGAGGAGGAGGAGGAGGAGGAGGAAGAAGAAGAAAAAAGGCACATACGAACACAAACACAAACACATACACGCTCACTGATAATTATTATTTTGAAAATAAAAATGAAGCTCAAGCGTTACTATTGAGGCCTAGCACCTGACCGCCATCACTGCTATTATCACCATGACGTGCTTTTCATCCATTGTTGTTGTCGCATCTCCTCCTGGTCGGGAAAAGGTATGCGGTAGCGACGAATACATAGACATGGGGGACGGCCAAAACCTCAAAGCCAGGCACTTCCTGGCGCAATTTAATTTCAGAGGAACAACGCAGGAGAAGTAATGAACAATGCCGGCGGCAAGGAAAGAGACGGGGAGAGGGGAGAGGGATTAAATTGAATATGGCCGGTCGGGAAACTTCGTGAATTTAATTCTACGCTTCTTCCCGCTTTTGGCACAGATTTATCCGAGACTTGAGCGGGGGGGAGCGGAATCGCTGTCACATGGCAAAAGTAAGTATTAGTAGAGCATTGATTATAATGTGGTAGTAGTAGTAGTAGTAGTAGTAGTAGTTGCAGCAGTAGTAACATTGATTCTAAATGAATGCCGAATCTAAAATGAAGTCATGATCCAAGAAGGAGGGGAGGTTGGAAAGGGTTGTATATGTGTATGTATGTGTGTGTGTGTGTGTGTGTGTGTGTGTGGTTTGTGCCAAGAACGAGGGTGCAGAGGTGCATCATAGCTAGGCGTCCTCGATGGGACATAGAATCCTCGACTCATATAAATATCCTACCAATCATTCGTCGCGCCATTCTCTTGGCGGCTGTTCTTTGCTATACCGATGATATAGATTCTGAAAACCGGGGTGAATGTGTTGTTCCTGGACGAGCCGACGAACGATTTAGATGTGGACACGCTCAGGTAGTAGCAGCAGCCAGTGCGGTGTGATCATGCGTAGCACTAGTAGCAGTATTGGTGGTGGTCGCAGTAGTAGTAGTAGTAGTAGAGTAGTAGTAGTGGTAGTAGTTGTAATAATAATAATAAAATGCAGCACAATCTCAAAAATATTGCGATTATTTAGAGTGGGGAGAGTTATTGCATGAATACAGTTGTCGCAGTCAAAACCCTTACTACTACTACTACTACACCCATGAATGGTGCTCGGCAATAATGCCTTCAGAGCTCTCGAGGAATCCCTCAAAGATTTTGCGGGCTCCGTGATGATTGTTAGCCACGACAGGTCTGCATTGTTAAACATATTCTTGAGAGTAGTGAGCAGTCCTTGTTATCAATAAGCTCGCACAGTAAATACGATTACATCGTCACGCACACGCACACACACACACACACACAAATATAATATATGTATATATGTACATAGATACACACACACACACACACACACACACATATATATCTATATATATAGAGAGAGAGAGTGTGTGTGTGTGTGTACATTACTTGCATGTTTGTGTTTCTGTGCAGGTGGTTTCTGGATAGAATATGCACGGAAATCATAGAATTTCATCGCGATGGACGAGTGGAGTGTTGCGATGGTAAGAAAGACAAAGTTAGTGCCTCCCGGCTATTTTCTTGCTTTGTTTGCTGGTGGTGTGCAGTATTTGTTTGAGTTGTGTTTTCTCTATTTCCTCTGTTCTGATACCATGGTGATATTATCAGGTAACTACACAACCTACGCAAAAGAAAAGAAGAAGGACTTGGGATGGGGGGCATAGTACCTTCAGTTGTCTCATGAAGCAGAAACAACATAAAGCAAGGCGAGCAGAAGCTGGTGATACTAGACTGGCCCGACAACTTTACACGAAGGACAGCTGTGCAAGAATCCTAGACTATACATTGGCTGCGAATTTAGAGGGTATACATATGGATTACTAACGGTATGTGTGATGCGTTTAGCGCCATTACACAACTGCAGGAGTCAGGTGTAGTTGTCGTTACGTTAGAACTGTGCAATGATCGATGAGCAGAGTACACAATGCGAAATGCAGCTATATTGCCTCACACGACATGGCTAGCGTGGATGAGACATAGCTCGGCTATTTTTGTGTAGATGTGCATGCTAGCATGCTTGTACATAGCATGCACTATAAAATCTAGGGATGCAAGCGAATATATCTACCGGGGTACTAATAACTAGCAAAGCTAGTAAGATGTGCTGCGCACAACTGATAAGTCAATCTAGCAATGTATGCATGCTGCGCGCGCACTGGCGCATATCATGTGTTGAAGTGAGAACAGAAGTGACCTGCTTGCACGCAAACAAAGTATACGCTGTACACATAAGCCGCCGGTGAACAGGTTCGTGGCTAATCTAGCATGCTTAGCTTGTGTACAGATCTAGAGATTACGTAAGCAGTACAACCATCGGAATGATAAACGTACAAATATTACGTACGTAAATGATCCATAATGACAATATTCTCATGCGATCACACTGCGCTTAGTCTGTTAATGATAATTCATGCAACGCAATGATTATATACATCTAATTAGACATTGTACATCCATTGAAGCTTTTAGCAGTGGTACTGCTTCTAGCAGTGGTTCTATATTTGCGAAACTAACAGATCTTGCGCATGTAATGCTTCGAGTATGTGTTCATAGATCGTGCGTCCACTTTACATATGCACGGCGCTTCTCCAGCTACTCAAAGCCTGGCGCAGTTCTTGTGGGAATGTGCCACACTGGAGCACTAGGATCCACGTGCCTCCTCATTCCAATGTCCGCCGCCCCAGGATGATCAGCTTGCACACGCTGGGGAGGCGGGAAGTTGAATCTGGAGCTTGCTGGGAATTCGGGAGGTGGAAAGTTGAGCCTTGGCGCAAGTCTATATGAATCTACGTCGATCCATTCATTATACTTCGAATCCCACCCATGATAGGTCACCCGAACCTAGCAATTATTATCATAATAACATAACTACAAGGAGTTTTGTCGCATACCAGGATATTGAACACTGTTATCTTACCTGTGCACAATTTGATCCACAATTCCTGTACCCAATGATTGATGCCTCAACCCACTTTTCGGTGGTGTCGTGCGCCATTATAACCACTTTTGAGAAATTGTAGAGGAATCCGGTCGTAAGCTGATTGATGATGATGATGATATATATATATATATATATATATATATATGCATTTATTATTGTACATCTGTCTACATCGATGCACTCTATGCGAGGTAGATATTTTATCGTAAGAGCACAATGCGCCGGTATGCTAAGAGGGATTTTAAATATTGCTTCCTTCTTCATTACCCATTTGCGAAACTTGGCGTGATGCGGAATAACATCCGGGTGTTCATGGAATCGTGACAGAGGTCGAGCAACCCTAAGCCATACCATTGAATGCTTCATTCGGAGGACAGAAACACATACAATATTCTACTACCTATTCCAATCTGAGGAGCCTTTGCTAAGGTCTAGCCATTCATCGTACCTATATTATATGATATATAAGGCTGGATGGATGGGCGACGTGATGGGTGACGTTGTAAATATTAAAAAAAGCAGTGGCAGTTACTTTTTCTTCCATCCTTTGTAATGGATTGCAACACTGGTCCCTTGCACTTCCTTGATCTGTGCTTCCAGCCATTTATTAGTGGTGTCTTTCGCATCCAGCCACTGGTCAACCTAATACAAAGTTAATACTGTATTAACAAACAAAAAGCTTATGCTCCTCGTTCATATATTATTACGTAGAAAGGAAGAAAGCTTTCGCGTTCCCATAGATATTGCAGAGTGGGTATCTCGTTGCCCATGGCTTCCTTGCTGTCATGGTATATGAGTTTCCTGAGAATAATTCAGATATTTATTACATTTACGAAGTCGAAGGAAGCGGGAGTTTTACTCGATAAGATCAATTTTTTTCCCTCTTCGCCGTTTGATCCCACGTTGCCTCAATTTTCTTTGAATGGCTTGCATCTTCATTTTCTTATATGAATTCCTCAGGGCTTCCTCCGCGCTCCTTTTCTGTTATATTCCAGCAGTTTAGATTGATCACAAGTTCTGTTGTTCCCGTAAGAAACCCGAAATGAATGACCTACCTCTTTTCGGACATCGACGTCCTTTCCTTTGACATAATGGACGACCCTGAATGTTCTACCTCTCGGTTCGCCTATAATCTGAGGAAATTATGAACAGAATATCCACCAGGTATTATTTAGAGCTCACATGAGAGCAAGACAAGGTAATTACCTTCTTGATCTTTCTCTTTGCAAAATGGCGAACAATTCTATTGTAGTCCCTCGAACAACTGGTTAGGTTGACTAGATCACGTCCCGAAAGATACTCAAGGCATGGCTCAAAACAAGACGTATTTCGCAATGCGGTGAGAAAATGGAACCGTGTTCTTTTTTGATTGAAACGGTCAGATAATTTTTTGAGTTGTAGAGCCATTTCTTTGTAGGCACACTCCTTCCCAAAGTTAGTGTTATCCAGGTAGCCAATGATAGAGTTCACACTCATGGCTCCTATGTCCATCGTAGTATCACGGTGCTGTTTAGGCTGATTTTTTTTTCCAGGGCTATGTTTTGAAACAGCAGCCATTTTTTTCAATTCTGAAGATGAAGATTTGGGCTCAAGTTTCTGTCGTTTGGCTTTCCTCGCTACCAGGAGAGACCTGCATGTGGACAACGTGGGAGAAACCTCAGCTCGGCGACGCCTTGAGCGTCGTAACTGCCTGTTTATATTTTTGCTTTCCATCAACTTCCTTCTTCGATCTTCAATTCGCGAAGAGCGGCGCCTCATGATGATAAAAGCTGGACTTGAAACACCAAACCGCTTGCTCCTTGTACCAAGGTACTTGCGTGTTTCGAGTATCCACTAAAACCGGATTTTTAAGACACAAGACTGCGTAGATCTATGTGGAAGGAAGGACGAGAGAGAGGTGATCCTTCTTCGTTGGTGATAGCTGCTACTCCATCATCATCGTAACTTTCCAGAATGATGGCGAATTGATGGCAGCGCTTCCTCTTCTGTCTTCTCGTTTCTCGGGGTTTCAGGGTTTCTCACGAATTCTTCGCTGTTCTTCTTGCTGTTCTTCTGCTTATTCTTCTTGCTGTTCTTCTTGTTATTCTTCTTGCTGTTCTTCTTGTTATTCTTCTTGCTGTTCTTCTTGCTGTTCTTCGCTGTTGTCAGGAGCATGGAGAAAGACTATCGAAACTAAACTTTGACGGCATGTGTTACCGGCGGTGATCGGATTTGGAGAACGCTGTTGCTGTTGTTTATTCTTGCTGTCTTCGTCCTCGTGGTTCTCATGATCAATTCTCGGTGATTTTTGGTCAACCTAACAACAACCAAACCAACAACTCTATACGAATCAATATTAGAAGGCAGTTCGTACGAGTGCACTGTCCCCAACAGGCGATGGCGTCTGCTGCCCGCCCCAACCCGTCTTCTTCGACTGGCACAGGGGATATCAACGAGAAGAATAAGGCGGATGCGGCAGATCGAACTCGGACTCTGTAAGTTATAATGCCTAATTACTTATTCTTTCCTCGATGAGCATACCAATCAATGTTTCTTGTAAGGCTGAACTACGAGCTGGAGAAGGTGAGTGCGTCTATCAATGCACTTGAAGAGTATGAATTGGAATTGAAAGGGCTTCATGATACCATAAAGAACCTGCCGGACCAAGTTCGATATCCGGTAGAGCAAAATTAAGAAGCGCTGGAGGATCTTTTTAAGCGCTTGCTGATTCAGACGAAATGCAATCGAATCCCTTACATCCATTTTTCTTAGGTGATGGTTCCTTTCGGTAAGAAAGCATTTTTTAATGGCCATCTCCAGGTCCAATCATCCTCCTCTTCAATACAACACTTACCACGAGCTATATCCAGATATTGTTCTAAAATTGACCTTGCCAAAAACTTTCAGCACACAAACGAAATTATGGCTCTCCTCGGTGCGAACTACTATGTGGAACGAAGTGCCAAACAAGTAATTATTCAAATATCGTATGTATATATACGTTTTGCTGGCTAGCTCGACGATATTCTCCGGATGGATGTCACAATTTTGAGATTAATCCACCGTTATTTGGGAAGGCATGCGGGATTATTTCGCGCAGAATCGAATGGAATAAGGAGAAACTCGAAGGGTAGTTTACTATCATCAATCATCCCTAAATATAGCATCACAACTTCTTCCCGTGTTCGTCAAACATACACACACACACACACACACACACACACATACACACACACACACGTATGTTACATGTTCATCTACATCTAAGACTGACTGAACATGTATTCATATCACAAAACGAGCGACTACGGCAAACGTATTATTGATTGCAATAATTAGGATGATTAAGCGGAGAACCTCTATAAACGAGCAGAAGGAAGTCACGGAGCAACTGTTCGCAGCAAAAAAATGTAGTAAAAGCACAAATTGCAGTGACTCTTCATGTTCCAATGCAAATAAATGATGATGTACCGATGATCTTCTAATACAAGAAAGAATTGTATTTACGTTTTTGTTTGCTAATTTAAAAAAAAATTGAATGCGTTTGTTGCAAGACGATGTTCTTTTAATGTGCTACAAGGAATCTCCTAATTTATCCACTTGGAAAGGTGATGATGGCGATAAAGGGCAGATGGGAGTTTTCGATGTTGGCGGCGGTATTTACTCACACGAGCTTGCTTGTCTTGCCGATGTGTGCTTGCCTTTGCATGTTGGCTCTGATTCCATTAATAGTCTGAATAACGACGACCTAGGAATCATGGAAATCAGAGAACCATATGAGGAGGATGAGGAGGATGAGAAAGAAAAAAAGCATACGAAGAAACAGCAGACAGGTCTCGATTCAGGAGAGGACGAGAAAGGCGATGGTACTTTGCAAAGCGAAGAAGATAGGGAATTTGGTGAATTTTGGGATGCCCTTGGAGAAATTGATGATGAAGAGACCAAGGATGATACGGAAGAGACGGAAGAGAAGCACAGCAACAAGGAGAGGGGAGGAGGATCAAAGAAAATAAGCTCTCCCGCAGACATTTACAATTTGATGACGACAATGGGGGGCAATGGGGTAGTACAACCACATCCTTGAGGAGGCAATTCATATTATATATATGTGTGTATATAAATAAATAAATATATATATATATATATATATATATGTATGCACATATACGGAAGATGAAAGGGAAGGATAGAATATATACTGTATCCCTCATCGAATTATGAGCTGCTAACCACGATGAAACACACAGCAGCACTAGGCGTTTGGGCGTTGAGTCCTATGGAATCATCATCCTCATCATCTTCACCACCATTTGCCTTGTCATCATCATCCCACGTAACAGGGTACAACTTATACGCTTTGGAATTTTGTATGTGCATATAGGATGCCAGCAGCGCGCAGCTGCCGAAAAGTGAGAGGCGAAATAATGGTTCAATGAGAAAGAAGCGAGTGAATATTATCTTCCTTGACGTGGACGGGGTTTTGGTACTGCTACTACTACCACTACTACTCTATGATTGCAGTGTTTGCTACTGTGTGCATAACATATTCTTATGAGTTGTGAAGACTTTTATGGAACAGTTCTATTCTCATCATCCTTGGCATGATGATATTATCTGTTGAGACACATTCTCATCATCCTTGGCATGATGATATTATCTGTTGAGACACGCTCCTCCGACACTGGATACGTTCATCAAGCATACACACAAGACGCATACGCACACACACACACACACACACACACACACACATACACATTATTTATTGGTAAAAGAATATGTAGTGACATGACGATGCGCAGGATGTTATTTCATGGTTCATAATATATGCTCGTCTTTCAGGTACCCATCAGCACCAGCAACATCTACCGTGCAAACACCTCCAAAGGGCCCCGCTTCTCAGAGAAGGTCATCGATCTTCCTTCTCGTCCTCCGGCTTCTTTTTCTTCTTTGTCTTCTTCTTCATATCCCCTTGGCTGTCTCCTCCTCTCCTTTACATTATCCTTTTTTGAATCTCTCTCTCTCTCTCTCTCTCTCTCTCTCTCTCTCTCTCTCGTGTGTGTGTGTGTGTGTGTGTGTGTGTGTGTGTTGCGTACTTGTGGGTGTTGCTCTCCTCAGGCCCTCACGCTCTTAGCTCGCATCGTGACCGAGTGCGCCCCTTGTAATCGCAATAGTGTGGTCGCAGAAGTAGGTGAATATGGTCCAATAATTGGTGTTTTTCGTTCTTTCTCAGGCGAGATAGTGCTTTCATCAAATTGGAAGCGCACATTTGCACACCGAAGCAGGGTAACCGAAGAACTGAACAAGGTGAGTTAGCTGCAAACCCAACAAGATTTCAGCACACTTTCCACATAGATGCTATCTTCCCCTCTCCTGCGGTGGGCGGCTTGGTAGAACTTCGTCACGTTATCTCTTCCTCCTCCTCCCCTTCTCCTCTTCATCACTACTACTACTACTACTACTACTACTACTACTATCTTTTAGATCGGGATTCATGAGGGTTTCCGTGACGTCACCAGCGACGAAAGCCCATTCAGACAAGAGCAAATATACGAATGGCTCATAAATCATAGGGTGAGTGAGTACTCTCTACCTCAGCAGAGGACTTGGAATCAATAACTCTATCTTACCGTGCACTCATCATGTGTACATAAAAGGACGAAGTACGAAGCTACGTCGTGATTGACGACATAGACGTCTCGAGGCATTTCAGGTCCTCTTTCCCTACTCCCAACCGTAAACCACGCCTGAGCGCTCAGTGTACAACTTCAACCCCCCCTCTCCCCCTTCCCCCTTCTATGGAAGGTACAAAAAGCATATAAAGAAATACTGCGTGAAAACTAGTCCAGGGATCGGTCTCGATGAGAACGACACTCTAAAAGCTATTAGAATTCTGCAGACGCCAGCGGAGATAGCGGTGCTGCCTAGGAGGGCGGAGGAGCGGGGGGGGGCTACCCACGCTAAGCCTGTCGTCAGCAAGGCAAATGAGGCTGACAGATCAGAAATAAAACAGCTTCCTGCAGAGCCTATAGACTCGCCTGAAGCCCGGGCTCAATTTGTGGAGGAATGCAGGAGATCTTACGGCATTATCGAGAAGAAGATAACAGCAAGGCAACAACCTTCAACCGGGAAGAAAAAGCAACTTCAAGCTAAATCGGTGGAGGGGAGTGCAAAATTGGCCAGGAAGACAACGCATGCGTTTACCGGTGAAATAGTGGAGAGATTCCAGGGATCTGTAGCTACCGCCGGTGAGCGTGAGAAACCATTTATCAAAGGTACACGTGGAATCGTGGCCGAAGGAGGTATGATGATGATTCTGTCGAAAATTTAAAAGGATAATTCTCTAAACGAAAGAATGTACCTGAGCGATATAATTTGATAGAAATCTAGGTTTTCTTTTTCTTTTTGTTTTTCCCTTTTACCTGTTGAAAGCAAAACGGTTTAATTTCCAGGAAGCACGAGCACCAAACAAGCGAAAAGTAAAGGGCCGAAAAAGAAAGTCTCACGCTTCATGTCAAGATTTATGGATGGTGATAACACCCCGTAAGCTGAGATCATGTGACTTTAGCAAAAAATGAGCGAGTAATGATCTTTGACAGCAACAAAAATCAAATATTTTAAGTGAACACAAATGATTTTCAAATGCTTTGTTTCAATTCCTATCAAAACGCTTGCCGAAAGATGTTTTTCAAAATGCCTCGCTTGCAAATGAGAAAGGGCACTCAATTGCAACGCTTTTCCCATCTGATCGAAAGCTTAGCTATTGATCTGATTGAAAATTGCGTGGCTTCATGTTGTTGTGCATGCTGTGAGACGGATGTAATGAAGTAATTAAATGTGTTCAATGGTCATTCGATCCTAATGTAGCTGCGCAAAGCAGAGGCTACAGCGCATGCTGTACGTGCTTGTCATCATGCGCATATACGCATATAGCTTGTATTGTCCATGGCCAGTGCTGGTTATATTGAGATGACTCAGCGCGAAAAGCATGCACCCGATGTGGGAATGCAAGCAAGCAAGCTAGCCAGCTAGCGCGATGGCGTTATTCACTCTATTCCATGCTAGCATGTAGCATCATCAGTCACAGGACTGTCGGTTGCAAACGCACGTCAAGACACGCTAGCACGCACGCATATATTGTGGTGTCTCATAGGCCACATTGCCGATGCGATGCATTTCCTGTTTCCGGTGCTGACTTTCCCTAATTACTTACGCTTGGCCGCTATCTAGCCAAGTCTAGACGCACGTCGCATCGCATCATTTGCTCAGTTGCATATTGCATTGTGGTGTTCGTGCGGATTACGATTACAAACGGCATCAGTCATTGTTCTGTCAAACTTGCTAGCTAAGCAATTCAAAACGGACTAGGACTCGACAATGCTCATCATGTTGTATACGCTTTTGTGGACGGACTTGCATACCATCGAAAGATGCTGCCATTAGAAGCTTTGATTTTAGGGTCTGACTTGGAAAACACTGCCAGCTTCACTGGCTCTGTCACCTTGAGAAACTTTATGGAAAATCTTTCAGAATCCAGAAATGTACCGATTTGATCAAGGTGTAAAGAACCGTTGTGGCAACCAGGTATCTGAAATCGCACAAAAGACAAGAATGTCAGCATTGAGACACATCAATTAAATCCGAAGCTCTACCGAGAACAGAACGTGTCAAAGGCCTCAAGAATTCTTTTTGCACCAAGGCTAACTTGTCCATAGGCCCTCAAAGTTCCTATGTTTTCTGGCCACTACCATCATCATCACTGAAAAGCAATGAACCAGATGTATTGAGCGACTTCTAGTATATCTGAAGATATGTAAGTGTGACCTTCTGAGCTTGCCCGAGGCCCTTTTCTTTGGCCTGATGTAGGTAAGTTTTATTTTGCAGAACCACAAAAAACCACAACAAACTTCTGAAATGATGTCGATGATGGGCTGCTAACCTTTTCGCGCCGCTGGGCTTGGTCTGCCCTCATTTTCTCAATTTTATCCGCGAACCTGACAGAATGCGTCATAAAGGCGGCGGCGCACCAATGTGATTCTAGCACCTCCCTTTTGTGGTCCGCAACCCAAATGAATGAATGACACTTACTTGGCGTTCACTTTAGTGACTTGCTCCGCAGAATCATTTGGATTACTTTTCATTATCTTTCAAAAGAAACAGAGCTGGTTCAACCCCAACGAGGAGTAAGTACATGGATGAATGCATGCCTAGACCTTTTTCACTTCCTTGAATTGCTCATCCATAATTTTCTTGAGCTGCTTCTCGTCGCGTTCAGCCGAATTTCCACTTTAAAAAGGGAGCACCGCGATTATTAGTACCGAACATCAACCCTCCCCTCCCTTCCGATGGACGGTGAGGGAGAGGGGGGCAATTCTACTCAATCTCTTACCCTTTGGCAATCAGGTCCAAGGTACCACCGATCGCCCGGCTCGGTAATCCGAGGAGGATGTCGTGGTAAATAGCCAAAATCGCTAAAACCTAAAGAATAATAATAAAGAAGACTTCTCAAATTTGTGATATAAATATATAAATAAAAAAAATATATAAATATATATGTATATGTATATATTTATACACACACATATAGATAAATATATATATATATATATATATATATGTGTGTGTACATAAATCTACACAAATAAAGAGGTTAATAGAAGACAATCACTGTAATCAACCCGTCAGCGAGAGAGTAAATACCTTTGTGGAACCGAGAAGAATGAAGTTCGCGCCCACTACAAAGACCACTCCTGCGACGTACGTTTCCGATGATTCACGGGCCGGGAGAATCCAGCTTATTATCAAATGCAAAGATTTATTTCGCCGACCGATCAATAATCTTGACGTACGGGTATCGCAAATTGAACAGACTCGACAAAATCGATCGTGTTGATACAATTACTATAGTGGTTACGAATGGTGTACCCAAGGCCCTTCTTCTGTATGAACGGCAGTGCAGTTTCTCTCGCGAAAGACTCCAGGACGCAGATCTCGGTACGGACACGGATCAGAACTTTTTTCCAAAATTTACTCATCATGCATGGGATATATAGATTTTGTTGTTGCTAACGAAAGACAAACCGTCATTGATCAAGGGCCTGTAGTCATCCACGTTCTGGTCCCCTGCAACCGTAACAGCTGCCCTTTGGCCCAGACTTCCTCACGCGATTACGTAAAATGTTCACAAATAAATAATTCTGTATGGCATATTCGTGTCTACGCTGTATGTATATATAAGTTTCTTTGAACATAATCATTTTCGTGCCGACTCGAGATATCCATCCACCGTACGTAACCACGCCCCACCCCCCCCCCTTTTTGCCAGATTTGATTTCAGTCAACACACATCTAGGTATCATGCTACTCACCGAAAAAGTCCATCTGCAGCTGGACACACTGGATTGAAGTTTAGGATATCCAACCCCCCACCTTCTCGTGCCGCATTTGCTGCCAGCACAACACCCAAAGTGGCCGTTGTAGCCACCATAAGAGCAAGAACTGATGCTTTATCATTATTGAATAGCGACATAGACCCTCGATCCATGACGCGATTCAGGTGCTCATAGTCTGTGAGCGCCGCCCGAGAAACTCCTTTCGAATAAATATCTACCCGAGATATGTCTCTCGATATTCCTCTTGAGTTCTTTACTGAGGATAGCGTTTCCGGACTTGCGTTACCTTCTAGACACAGCGGACGGGATGATGCAGCTGAGGTAGGTTTGCAGAGTGCCCGCCTTCTGTTCTCATAGAACCCAGAATCACAGTTAGGTCGCTGTATGCTCCGTTTCTTGACTTCGGATAGAGAAAGATCTTTTCTCATATGGCCTATGGAACGTTAAGTGGAAAGGCACTCAGCAAGAGTAGGTGCCTATTCAAGAACCCCGCTACCTTTTACATTTGGACGATGTCGCTGTGATGGGAGCCGAGCCCTCAATTTCTCCGACGAAGCAAGTTTATTAGATCCCTGTCGAGCTTCCACAGCCAATGATACCGACAGAATGATCCACCAGACTCCCACGGGTTTAGCCGAGACAACAGCCATGAATCCTCGTGATTAACTGTGCTACTCGAGAAGGGAGAAGGACTACCAGTTTTCTCTTTGGTGGCTTACCTAAGTAAACAAACCAAATGGCTGCAGCCATTCTTCAATGATGCCAACGGGCGAGAATGCCAGTGCTCTCGGTACCAATCGGAGGATCGGGTAATAAAGCAACAAAATGTTTTACAGGGAAACACGACCGAACTGTTGCCAAAGACGTCCTACTTAACGGAAAAGGGAAAGTAACCTTTCTTCTAACTCCAAGAAAATTGATGGGTACGCTTCAAGCCTCGATCGAGGAATCTTGGAGCTACACGAAGAACCCACACCCACGGATGGAGTAGTGCCTCCTGTAGTTTAGGATTACCCGTTTATGGATTTACCGTTTTAGTATAAATTATACAGGAGATATATCTATCAACAGACACGTTTTTATCTCTTGTCTGTTGATTACGGAAGGTGGCGCCCCGGCTCCCTTCTTCATTCGATTTCATCTCAATACTTTCTGCCCCCAAAACATCGAAGGAAAATAATTCCACTTCTAAAAGCGCCGTTTTTGAGATTGTTGCCGAGAGAAGAGAGAAGGAAAATGCACTTCATTTCAAGATGTTCTCTCATGTTCATTTTCGATTTCTGGCTGGCCATTTTTGATTGACGTCTTGCTGTGCACACTGTTACTCATTCGAAAAATACGTTGCTTTATGGCACGGTAGTCCTTAAGGTGTTTACACCTTAAGGACTACTGTGTATATGTGTATAGCAAACATTCTTAGATGGTTTCGGTTTCACCTTAAATGGACCCATATTGCGAACATCGGGTTTTCCCGATTTTCGATTTATAAAGTGAAATGAAGATGATCCATGGTGATCGATCACGTAGGCTGGGCGAGCTTTGGTTTTCAAATAAATGGGTCTGCAGACGCGAAATGTCATAGATTGTCCATGCACTTGTAAATTACGACAGCCTCAAAGCAAAGCGAAAGCAACATTTTCCTCATGTCTCTGGCCTACATTTCCATTTCGGCGAGCCAACAAACATGGATCGACATCAGTGATATCAAAAACATGCAGGAATTCAGGACGTTTTTCGTAAAGAGAGACTTGAATTTCCTTTTTTGGAAGGAAAATATCTTGTGTTCTCGTGGATGAGTCTGAAAGACACGAACACACAAATTAATTTGATCAGAATTCTAGAAATAATGCAGAGATAACTCTCCTTTCGACATATTTTAAAGATTGTCTCAGCTGAAAATGTGCGGCAACTATCATCCAGAGAAAGTGTTTATTTCCGCCAATTCAGCCCCTCAGGAGTGAGTGAAGCTATTAGTTACAATAGTAGACATCGGCTTCAGCGCAGGCTTTACGTGGGACCATCGTCACGGCCTCCCTTCTTTGGTAATGGTTCAAATGATATCAAACTAAGTGTATCGAGTATTATCCCAAGGAGGGGATTCTCACTCAAAATTTGGGACGTGTGCGGAGCCGTTGGCTATCTGCCACAAAAGCTAAATTGTCTGTTGAAGAAATAGCTCTTGTACATTTTCGAAACAAGTTTTCACTGAAGCATTTCGATGTCTCATAAATTTCCCAACAATCTTTGGCGAGATATGTCTGTGCTTGTGCCATTGCAATTTTAGATTCATAATAATTTATGTCCATATGCAGACTTAAATCCACACGGGGCCTATTGAAGATGGCGGATTATAAGCATGGTGGCGGTCTCGAAAGCGATGATTTTGACGACGATGATAATGAACTGGCACCATTAGAGCACAAGGACGATGAAAGTGACATGTCCAAAGATGATGATGACCAAGTGATCGGGCGAGAGTCTTCACCATCAAGAGAGGGGAAGGAAGATGTTGAAATGACGAACATGCGCAAAGAAGAAGAAAAGAAGGAAAATAAACCAAGGACGCTTTTTGGCTTTAAATCAAAATCAAAGAAATCTAAAGCGAAGAAAAAGAGAAGAGCATCTGAAAAGGGGAACGAAGATGAATTGGAGAAGGAAGAAGCAACGAAAATTAAAGAAGAAAGAGAAGAGATTGACGACCTGGCAGATAAAGAAGAAAAAGCAAAGACGCAGCAGAAAGGCAGGACATTTAGATTCCGCATTTCAAACATTCGCTTGAAGCTTACTGGCAAAAAACAGGGTCTTTCCTCAATCTTCATGGAATTTGTTATAGGTGGCAAGCGCGAAGACGTAGAAATTAACCTAGCAGAAAGTAAAACTGTAAAGAAAGAGTCTAAGGGCGGCGAAAAGACAGAAATAGCTATTCCCAAAAAGACTACAGAAACAAGAATATTCTCGAAAGCAGCAGACCGGTGGTACACACGCTTGATGCCAGTGGAGGGATCACAGTCCACTGATGAAATCATTATAAAATTCGGGGATCAGGAAGTTGAGGGGCTTTGGCACGGCAGCTACCCGGCATTAGCAAACGAATACTTGACAATTCGAATCTGGCATATTGCCGATTCTTTTAGGCCCAACCAGTGGTTAGGCGTTCATGAGCTAAATTTGGCTGATGTTGCACAGTCGCAGATCGAGCGAGAGGAAATAATATTTCGGTGGCAAGAGAGCAAACTTGTTCGTGAGGAAGCTTTTGCTATATGCAACTTCAAATTCGAATTGGAGGAGATCTTTAACTTCCAGATCAAGTTTTCAAAGTATACAAGAACAAAGAATTTTCGATAGAATATCTGCTCTCTATTCATCTTTTCTACCTAACCAGTAAACTTTCGCAATTTTTGAACAAAAACCTGTGATCAAATACCCTGCACGTTTCACTTCCGGGTATCGGAGCGAGCACGTATTGCATTATCATAACAATATACTCAGATCAATTGTATGATTGTACAGATGGAAAATTGAACTGGAAGACGGAGATTCTCTAGATTCCAATTCTTTAGGCTGTTCAGGGTTCCCAGCGAACCCCCCTCTAGTCCTTGGCTTCCATATGGACAACACATCCAAGCTGTGCGGCTCGCTCGCACAAATATGTGATAGTGAGGTTTCTCAAGCACTAACGTATCATTGTATACCCTACAAAGATCTACGATGTTGCGACTTAGCCCCTATTGCTTGGTGCTGTGATGTTTGCTTTTGTGGATGGAAATGCCCATGGCTTTCCGTTGACACCCACGCCTTCACAACTCCGGTAACTAGAACTCGAACAGATGCACAATTACCACTATCATCACTAGCGAATACCAGCTTTTAAAAGCAACAAGCAGTCAGTCTCCTCTATCCTTTATCTCGTTTCTCTTGCTTGAGGTCAAGTTGTGGTGACCATTTTTGTTGGAGTGATGATTGAGCATGTCATTTGATTGAGGCGATGCCCACATCCGCACATGTAAATGAATTTATTTTGCAAAATTCCAATTCTCTCGCCGTATAATTGGTGGGGACTCATCCTTAGATTCCTCCTCATCGTCGTCTTTAACTTTTATCCGTATGTTATCAGGATGGTGGCGGGTTACTTTACACATCCGTTCCTGAGTATGAAAAAGGGAGTACCTCACAGACCATCACTTACTATGGAACTCGCTCAGCACTCGAGGATGAACACATCCAGATTTACTTCTGGAAGGGTTCGGCATGCCTAAATTGCTGCTGTTGCAACTTGTATCCGGGATGCACTCAACGATTGTCCAATTGGATGTGGTCATGGACATGCTTCAACTGCATCCATGGGCCGCAAATCGGCTCTGCTAAGGACGTCCTGCAGGGCAAGCTTGACTATGGTTATCTTATCCTCTACGACGTCATCCTTGATCGCAAGTCATTTTGTCCAATCCTCTGGTTCTGCGACCCGTTCGAAATTTGCAACGAGTTTGACGAGGCGAAAGCTACCAACGTTAAGGGAGTGATAGAAACTCTGAACGAGCCTCGGTATCGTCAGCTCGGTAACGTTGGGAAGCCTTCTGGTGGCAATAAATGGTTCTCATTCGAAAAGAACACACTATATCTCGCCGTCAATATCATTCGTGCCAAGGGGCTACAAAGCCTCACTGAGTACAAGGAATCGCTGAATCCTAGTGTGACCGTAGACTGGGCGCAGATTCGGCGGGAGATCGACATGAAGGAGGACAACCCGGACCCCTTCTGGAACGAAACCGTTTTCTTCAAAGTCGATTGCCCGGAAGGGGCTCTCGATAGCGTCAATCTTGACTTGAATAACTTTATCAAGTGGGTCGGCTCCAAGGTCATGATCAATGTCTGGGACAGCACCGGTTTCTCCAAGGCACCTCTTGGCTACTGTGAGATTGACTTCAAGCAGATCTTCAACAACCGTAAACCCGAGCTCATTGAGTCGAGCTTTGGCAAGTCAGGACTCGTAAGCCGGTACGTGTATTCTACCAAGCAGAAGCTCAAGTCACCAGTTGCCAACCACGAAGCACCCGATCGCCATATCGAGCTTAAGCTTTACTTCGAGATGGGCAACGGTAAGCGCGTTGGGCCCGCCAGAAAGATGAAGGAGAAGCCTCGCAAGAACAAGAAAAAGAGGGGTAACCGCGAGCACAACAAGAAACTTGTGCGCGATGAGGGAGTTAAACCGCCTAAGCTCAAGCAAGCGCGTGCTTTTTGGCTCCAAGCGCTCGATTCCGTGCCAGAGTTCAAAAAGCGTACGTTTGCATTTTGCGGTATCGACGAATTCTCAGGCGGTATATATTATCTGCCCACGTTCTTGTCGGTTATGGTGCCTCCTGCAGAGATTAAGACGCTCAGCTCACTCCTTTACTATGTCACATCGATCGAAACTGTGCTACGCAAAACGACAGACAATTATATCCAGGCCAAAAAGCGCCAGGATGAGCTCGACGAGACTGCTCCAGGCCTCCGTGTGTGGTCTGATCCGTGGTACTTTTTGGATAAGCGCCGTGGCGATCACAGAGACCATGCCATCCTTTTGTGCAATTTTCTGCTCGGTCGCCAACTCGACGCATACGTGTGTGTGGGCAGGGCACGCACTAAACACGGGGAGGAGGAGCACGTGTGGGTAATGACGAGGGAGGATCCGGACAGTAACGATAATAACTTCCCTAGGACCATCCGGTTCTGGGAGTGCTCCAAGGGGAAAACATATGTGCGTCTGAACCGCCGCCTCAAGCAAGGAAAGAAGCAGCAGCTTCCCGCACCCAACCTCACGGATGGAGAGTATATCGAACAGAACCTCAAATACCAGGATGCTGAAGATGATTTTGATGAGGACGACGACGCTGAGGAGATCGACATCCATCACTCCCAGCATGTGTCTAGGATTAAGGCAATCCGGGAGCGAAAGCGTTTCCAGTATAAGCTGCGTGAAGATGCGAAGTCCCGGCTTGTGAATGACGAGAAGGAAGAAGAGGTGTGGCTTAACAAACAAGAGAGGAACCACGACAATGAGGAAGGTCAGAGCGACCTTCCGTACACAGTGATCGACGTTGTTTTCAACAACAAGAACGTGTACGCCAACCTTCAGACCCCCGATCCAGGGTTAATCTCCTATGACTTCACCAACGAGTATGGTTGGCGCTCTTTCAAGGGCCGATATGAAAATAAGAACAAGGAAGGCAAGCTTCGGGATGACGGGGAGAAGTACTTCTGGCAAGGGCAAGACAGCATTATTAAGCCCTTCTATCCGGATAAGACAATGGTAGGCACCAAAGCCCGTGAGCAGGTTGTGGACATAAAAGAGAGAACTATGAGGCACGTCGTCGAGGACGCCATCCAGAGCTACCGGGAGTTCAAGAGCGAAGAAACCAAGTTTCTGCAGAAGTTCCCCTTCCAGGAGCAGCTCCAGGGTGAGGACGACACTGCCCACGTATATCTTAAGAAGCGCCTAGAGGAGGAATGTAAGCATGGCATTCCACGGGACTCCAACCTTATCAAAAAAGAGATACGTGAGTACCAGCTAGAGAATAACGAGGTTGTAGGCGTAGATGCCAATGGCGAGGTAAATGGATATCGCGACATTGAAAGGTACAAGGAAATCTGGTTAAGTGAAATTTTAGAATCCATCCCCAGCGCCCAGAAGTACGAGGAGAGGATGTTCTTCTTCAAGCATGCCGACGCTAGCCGAATCTCTGACAAGGTGATCGGGAGTATTGACCGCATGCTGAAGGTTAGATCAGACAGGAATCCTAGATTCTGTGTCGCTGCCAAGATTCACAGGCTGCCTGGCTACATATCTCCCGTTCGAATTCTTGTGTGCATCGTTCATGACAAGTGAAGCGACACTGCGGAGTATCGTTGTACATGATAAGAAATGACTGGAGAAAAATATTTATAATTCAAAATCCAATAAATTTATTATTATATGATGAGCATAATTGGAATGCGCCATTCGCTACTCGCAGCTATGTACAACATGCTATGTAAGCATACATGTATTACCGTTCGTCTAGATTTGTTCATTAGCTGCGCCATAATGGCGCCGCATGTGCTCTTTGCGAATACATTTTATGATGAATGACAAATACACATGCAACAGCAACTTAAAAAATTCAATGATTAGTATCGCATTCATCTAGATATGTGAGACGGATGTAATGAAGAATTAAATTTTTTCAATGGTCATCCTGATGTAGCTGTGCAATGCAGCGGCTACAGCGCTAATGTTGTGTCTGTTGGTTTCTGCCACCACGTGCTTCATGCATTTGAAAGCGTCCTCATGCGACCGATGTTGTCGCGCGCTGCGCGCAGCAGTTCTTGAGTCCTTTTCTAGATATGTGCACATCGCTAACAAACAAATGAGGTGCGTGATCGATGCGTCGTTGCAATGAGTATATCAAAGACTGTGAGCAACTGCAGAGCTATTGTTCAGTCTGTTGTAGATCGAGAAGACATGTTTATTACTTCTTGGAAGAGGTAATGACGCGATCAACAGCCTTAGCCACCTTAGGGGCAAGATACAACTGCCTAGAAATACCAACACAAGAGCAGTTGAATTCACCAACAAAGAATGTATCTTTACCCTCAGCATTTTTCGGGCCAAAAATGAAGTCTGCAGTCCAGATCAGCGGGAACGGTTCATTTGGAAGACCGAAAGAAGCCATGATCTTTGGCTTATCTGCTTCGAATGCTTCAATCAGGTTCGAAAATTCAGGAGCATCAGGCTTGTATGTGGTGTACGTAGCACCAGATCCAAGCGTGGCGGAGAGGCCTCCTTCAGCTGGCTTCTTGTGGATAAGCTCAACGGTCTCATCTAAGATATTGAGACAGCGTACTTCCCCCTCTACGATACGAGGAAGGAAGCGCTGATCAACGATCTGCCCATTCTCTCCAACAATGTACTGCTCGCAGAATTTCAGAAATTCCCTAAGCGTTTTGCGCTCCGTATGGTTGTCGACTGCTTCCATTAGATCGAGCTCTGTATCGAGAGTAATAGGAGCTCCGTACTTTCCGTCAGCACGTTTGCAGATCCAGATTCCTTCACCTTGGGAGCCACGGTTCTGTTTCATAACACGAGGACCATCTTTGATGGTTTCTGGGAAGGTTTTCCACATATTTGGGATCTCGTAGTATGCATAGGTGTCTGGCATACCGCAGGATAGGTTGCGAATAGAAACCAGAGAATCCTTCGCTCCCATGCGAAGCTGGACTTCAGGCTGGGCCATACATGGAACTCCCATCTTCGAAAGTCGACGCAGAAGTCCCTCAACCTTGGCATTAGTAACTCCCTGGACTTCGCCAGGGTTGATGCGGACAACGACGCCGTCTGCATCTTTGAGAAGTGCTTCGACCTTGTCATAGTTCACATCGGAATAGAAGATGGGAACGCACTTATATCCTTCTGCAATGATAGCGTTGCAGATTGGGACTGAATCTGGGCGGTGGCCGAGACCAGCTGGACGTTTATCACGTCCCCCACGTACCTCAAGCAGGTACACAGTTCCCTTAGGATTGACTGGCTGAGCATCCAGAAGAGAAAGATCTCCGAGGACATCCTTAGGAGGACAAGGGTATCCAACAACGTCGAGGATGGAAGGGTACCTGGCATAGCACCACAACCTCTTAGATTTGCACCAATTGCTTCACGTTGAAGTGTCACACACATAATTTCTTATCAGGTTGACAACTCTACCCCTTTACCCTCCCTTAACTTACGCGATGGCCTGGTTGATGTCGATAGTGGTCTGTTTGGCCTCAGCAACGTATGCGTAAGCAGCAGCCCCAGTGCACAAACCAGCAGTCACAGCAGCACGAGCGCCGGTCTTTTTAAGGAACTTTGCACAAATACGTCCGAGCATGCTTTTCGTCTTTACCTGTGCATAAATTCAGAAAAGTAACTCTCAACTTCATCGTACAATCAAATTCTACTCGTATTGAGGCACGTGATAGATCTATGCAAAGCAAGGCGATGGGTAGGATTAAATATCTGATGGGGGGAGCAGACCTTGCAGAACAAATCACTTTGGAAACTGAGTAAGATGCAGAGAAGAGACCGTTTCAGCTCCGACTACCTCTGTTTGGAGCTCTGCTTTCTCACAGCGAGAGAGTTGCATTAGATCTAATCGACATTATTGAAGTATGTACAGCCTGTACAGAAATAGGATGAATTCTTGACCATGCATGGGCCTGTCGGCGTTCGTGTCCGGACTTCGAAAAAAGCGAGAGCACCAAGAAATGTGCAGACGTATGGGAAGAAAGCCCTCCGTTTTGTACCAATTTCCTCTTGTGCAGGTAGTCGCAGCAGACGTGCAATACAGACAGAATCGAGGAACTCGAAGGAGGAGAGAAGCACTACACAGCCCTATCTCTCTGCGCTCCACGTACACTAACGAAGGGGTCGACGAGACAATGGAATCCTTTGTCCAGCTGGCCAATGAGACAGCAGGTGATAGCAAAGATGCCGTGGCCAACCGGAAACGATGGGCTGGCCTACTCAGCGAATTCATCTCAAAGCATCAAGGTGTAGCTTCCGGAATCCACCATTGCATCGACAAAGATGAAATTTTCGACGATGATAAACTTTTTTGCCTCTGCCTTACTGACGAATGCTTCCATTAGTGAGAGACATTTGGAGAATGAGGGGGGACACCGAAAATTAATGCTCTGAAAATATCTGTCTGCTGCATGTTTCAGGCGACACTCAGCAAAATCAATACAGTTTGAAGGACAAGAACCTTGTCATACCGGCTATTGTCAAGGAGATCCTGGATTCTACCACCCAAGCCAAACCTGATTGGGAATATATAAGTCAGACCCCTCTCATTTCTTCTTCCTTCTCCTCCTCCTCCTCCTCCTCCTCCTCCTCCTCCTCCCCACTTCCTCCTTGTCCTCTTCCTACTCCTCCTCCTCCTCTTCTTTACGATCTTCTTCTCCGTGTTCTCCGCTGACCCATAACACATCGGTATGATGGTTGTGGACAATTGTTGACAGAGTTACACTTGAGCACCTTGAAGATCTTAACGCGCGAGATGAGAGGATTGGACGCTTTGCTTACGACGAAGGTCTGGTGGAAGCAAGATGAAAATTATGAGAGCATATATATATATATATATATATATATATATATATATATATATATTGCATCTAGGACAATGTCACTTACTGAATGATATTGGTATAATCCAAAGTAGCTAGAGCAGCTAATACGTATGTTCTTGTATGCGAGAAGACGGTAGAGGCGTTGATGTCAGTGTTCAAAGTCGCTCCAGAAAGCAAGAAAGTTCTTGAAGCTACAGAGCAGGTCGAAACCTCATTTAGCAGTTGCTGATGATGATGCTATCGCTGGCAACAAGACTTAACTGATGATATGTCTTCTAAACTATCGGAAGGCGTACGCTCTGACGGTCAACATGTTCGTTGTGGATCGGCTGAAAACAAACAAACTCATGGAGGATGCAGCAGTCAATGTGTCTTTTCTCATCAGGAACCTTATTTAGTAAGTGGCATGTAGAAGCTTACCCTCCCCTTTTTTGAGAAGCTATCATTCTCATGCTATCCTGTTGCTTGCGTGCATGTGATCATCCATTATCACCACCACCACCATCATCATTATCATCGTCAGCATATGTTCCCCCCCTTGCTAATATTGCATATCATTGCAGCCATGCGAAGTCGAAGCAGTTACGGGCGCATTACTGTTTAATGCGTATTCTCTTCTACCTTGTACTCGTCAAGAGCGTGTCGAGCAAGCTTCAGCCCTCGGACAAGTACTTGAACATATTCAGATATCGTACATGTACATCGTCATTATTCCAAAAATTGCGGAGTATTCTTCTTATCATTGCCGTGTCTTGTGTGAAGGTTCAGAGGGAATGTCCCGCTTAGTTCTAAGTTTCATTGTTGTGTACTTTATCATGCAGCGGAGTCGTGTTTTTGCGGTGGTTGCCCGCCAATCGAGCGATGTCGTATGTGATGATGGGGGGGGGCAACCTTTTGTGACAATTTGTATTCATATCGATGATATCACCTTGATTTCTATCGCTAATGTGCGGCAGGAGCTCCTGTCTGTACACCATGCTCTCCGAGCAGCTGCTACAGAGCCTCTCCCCTAGTTCGGTGATGGAAGATGGAAGCGAAGACAAGAAGGTGGTGCTCGCGAGAACAAACTGAAGAACCAACTCCTCATCATTTCTTCCTCCTTTCATTCGACTACACCCAAAATAGCAATCCGCTGTATTAGATGCTGCTCCGACCTGTTGATAACATCAATGCCGCTTTGTGCTGCAACGAACAACTAGATGACTCGGATGCTGTGCACGGAAATCCTGCGGACATTGTTCAATCTGAGCTACATCTGCCCGGATATCCACTTGCAGGATGCTGTGCCGTCCGCTACCTTTCTGTACGTCGTTTCCCGCACAAGCAACGACCGCCTTCTTTATATACACGACACCGCACCCGAAGATCACATGATGATGACATCAATACACCGCCAGCAATAGCAAGCAATCATGGGCGACAACACGTTGAGTATCGGGCACAAATCGAAGCGATCCCTGAGCGAATGCGATTTCTTTGTGTGTTTTTATACTCCTCCTCCTCCTCCGACTCTTGATACTCCGGTCCTGCTTTGGTTGCTTCGGCCACCACCAAGCATGTTGAAGGAGCGTTTCTCAGAGATCTTAGCAATGGGTGCAGCTGAGGACCCTTTTGGCGACTTGTAAGTTTACTGCCCTATCTTTGGTGTTAGAGAGAGAAAGTGAGAGAAAAGAGAGAGAGAGAGAGAGAGAGAGAGGGGGGGGGGGGGGGGGGGGGGGGGGGGGGGGGGGTTTATGAAGATATTGCCCCACTCACTCACTATTGCTTCTCCTGCTCCTAGCATAATTACTATCGTTATTCTTTCATTTCTCACCCTCCTCCTCCTCCTCTTCCTACTACTACTACTACTACTTCTACTACTTATTACTACTACTTATACCACAATTACTACTTACTACCTTTAAGGGCCAAGGAGAAAGATTTTGAGGAGGAAGCTGCCCCCATCTTAGCCATCGCTCAGAAAGCTGAAAGCAATAACGAGGTGGGTGGGTGGAACACACTCAAACACATAGCTAGAAGGATACAAACAATTTTATCATGCAATTCTTCCGTATGTAGCGCCTCGCTTGGTAGGTGAGTGATGATGGTGTAAAAATTGAACGATCTGTGCTCAAAATCGTATTCGATGATTGTGAATCTCCTGCCTTTGGAACGATGATGGTATGTGTGTTGCGAGTTTAATGTGTTTTGTGTGTGTGTGTGTGTGTGTGTGTGTGTGTGTGTTTTGCACGTATGGGCCACGACGATGCAAAATTAGGAAAAGGAGTTCGCATTAGTAGTGGACCCCGAGCTTGTGAGCGAAGTCAAGAGCATCTTAGAGGTAGTAGGAAGGAAGGAAAGAGGAGGGTGGTGAAAAGAAGAAAAGCAACAAAAGCAAGAAGAAGAAGAAGAAGAGAAGAAGAAGAAGAAGAAAAGAAGAAGAAAAAGAAGGCGGATGAGGAATAAGGGGATAATGATCTTCATCTTCATCTTCATCATCATCTTCCTCTTCTTCTTCTTCTTCATCATCATCATCATATCAGCGAAAAAGGGTTGGGAATGCATCAATGGCTGCCTGTCTGTTTGTCTGTCCGCCCCCTGCGTGCATAATTTTATTTTCTTTCTGATACTAATTTTATAAATATATATATATATATATATATATATATTATATGTATATTTACCGAACCGTGCGCACCGGCTTAAATATTATATATATATATATATATATATATATATATATATAAGTGAATATTTCCTCCTCAATTCTTTGTTATGTTGTGGTAAGACCACGTTAATGCAAATACATCTTCGTCAGATCGATGTAAATGAATGTGAGTACAATATATATATATATATATATATATATATTTGTACAAAAATATGAATATAAATATTACTAAATAAATAGGCAGAGCGTAAGAAAATAGAGGAAAGGAAGAAGGGAAAGACAACGCAGGCATCATCTAAAACACGTACGACGCATTCCAGATATTTATCATCGCTGCTGTGTGTACCTTCATCCAAACACAAGGCTGGCATTTTAATCTGTGATTGTGCAATGCCGTCCTCCTCGCCTTTGTCGTGTTCGTTTATCATCATGAGCGTCGTGTCTCATCTGCTTGATTTACTACTTGCTTGGTACTAGGTAAATTGACCAAAGAAGACGAAAGGGAGTGGGATGAGGCAATGAAGCGCGTGGAGGTAGCTGTTATATTGCTCCTACGCGCATCATTGCTAGCAGATTCCCAAAGATCAATCGATGAGAAAGAAATGCAACAAGACAACCTCCGCCTATCCCTTCATATGCATGCATGCATGCATGTGTGTGTGTGTGTGTGAGAGAGAGAGAGAGAGAGAGAGAGAGAGAGAGAGTGGTGGGTGGGGAGGAATGATGAGAGCCTTTGGTTTGATCAGTGTTTCTAATCATGCTCTTGCTTACAGAAAGGAACGTCTATCAAGAAAGAAGGCAAGAAGGTGAGACATCATCATCAGGCATCGATGTTTGCAGTCGAATTTAGATATTAAAAAAGAATATATTGAAGGGAATAACACCAAAAAAAGAGAAATTGTCGGAAGCACGCAAGCATTATTCTCCACATTATGCTCTCATCATCATCATCATCATCATCATCATCATCATAATCATTATCATCATCATCATCATAGCATCATCATCATCATCAATGTCATTGTCATTGCCATCATGTGATTCTTCTTACCTTGCTCATCGTCCGCGGCACTCATTCTAGCGGGAGATGCCAAAACAACCACGACCCCTGTAAGTAGTACGGTGTAGAGAGTTGAAGAATAAGAATAATAATTATAATATCATGAAATAGGCAGCAGCACCCAAACTGTTGCTTCTCTTTTTTCGTGATTTCATCCCCCGCCCTTCCATCATATCCTCCTGCCTTGCCGTCCTCATATCAATATTTAAGCTTGTGCGAAAAATACACAAACACGCACAAAACACACAAATACACACACACGTTTGACCTCTTCTCCATCATCATCATCATCATTAATCATCATCAATCATCAATAATTATCTCATACAAACCAACCACATAGGGATGATCTCAAGGACATCAAGCTACATATCGTGAAAATGTTCATCGTCAGCGGGGTAGGTTCGGATTGCAGCATATACAATAGAGTCAATAGTAGCTATGCTCACACTGCATTGGCTGGCTGGTATGCACCATGTGCATCATCGTTGGTGTTTGGTAAATAGTCGGCTATCATCAACATCATCACTATCGTCATAATTATCATCATCTTCTTTAGGCTGAAAGGCTGCTTCCAATTCCAGGATCCCCTCAGGCAACAACGACAACAACAACAACACCAAAGCGCCTATACTTACATCAAAACACAAACACACACACACACACACACACACACATATGCAGCGAGAGAGAGAGAAAGAAGGGAGGGTGACGGTGGTGGGGGGGAGACTGGGGCAAAAATGAAAGCAGCATGAGTAAGATGTCAGAAGCTTTGAATCACGTATTTAGAGGTACATCATGCTGCTATATTTCTCTGAATGATAATGTGCAATAATATATATATATATATATATATATATATATATATATTATCACGGCTACCACGAAGGTATTTGAAGGACTTTGTCAAGTGCTCGACGTGCAGGTAGTAGTAGTAGTAGTAGCAGTAGCAGTAGCAATCGTACGTTATCATGGCACATGCTGCATACGAATGCGTGATATTGTTGTATATTCTAGGCGAAGATCAACCCTACCAACCCACGGACTCATCTGCTTCCAATCCTCACTGCGCTACTCAAGGTGTTGCTCCTGCTGCTAATGCTGATGCTACAAAGTGACGTGATAGTGATGAAGGCCGGGGCACAATTAGTAGTAGTAGTGGTGGTAAAAATGATGGTGTTTAATGTTGTATGGCCTAAGCTTCTAAGTTGTATGGCCTAAGCTTCTAGTAGCTGCAGGGCAAAACAGTAACAGCATGATGATAAGTAGCAGCAGATGTTGTACCCTCCTGAGGGGTGATGGAGAAAGGAACGAGACGATAAGCTTATTGCGTTGTGTTCAGCGGGCGCATTTTATGTTGTTTTCCTATAATATTTTGGGTATGCACGAAGGCGGTTCAAATACAGCGGCTCGTTTTGTCATTTTCTCTCTTAAAGAAAGACCATCATCATCGTCATCATCATCATCATCATCATCGTTTATCATCATCAGCAGCAGGATCATCATCATCATCATCATCATCAACTCACCACTATCATCATCCTACAGTTATGCAAGAAGTCAGCAGCAGCACGATGGCACATGAAACGATTCATCTTCGGTAAAGACGCGAGTAAGGAGACCAGGTGAGTGTGAGGGTGTTGGAGTGGGGGGCGGGGGGAGGGAGATATGTTGCGATGATGAGCAGAAGATGCACGATTAAAATGGATAATGGTAGTGAGAATGAAAATGATCGAGGTGAAAGGATAGAATATAAAGAAGAGAGCACGAATAAAGGGTTGTTCTCCTACTCCTTCCTTGTCTACCTCTCTTCCCCTCCCTCCCCCTCCATTATCATTAGCACCTATACTTCGTCATCATCGTCATCGAAAAAGAAGAAAAACATGGAACCACCTCCTTACGTGAATCTCAAGTATGGTGTAGTTGGTTAATCAGCAGCAACAGCAATGACAACACTAACAACAACAACACCATCAATATTATATATTACATAACTAATTTTAATAAGTATAGTGATGGTAACTATCAACGGAATTAAATATTGACGTTTGAGAGTGATTGCACCGGTGGTGTTGTTGTGAGTGAATTGTGGTGATTCTATGCTAAGGATGAAATTTAGTATTCAGCATGCTGCTGTCTTCTTCACTTTAGCATTATTGTTCCAGACTTCAGGAGGGATGAATACACTTTGTTGGGAGATGTTATGATGAAGCGTTTCGTCATTTCAATCTTGGCATCTAATTTCTCCGCCTATTAAATTTATTTACTTGCAACTAGTTTTTGGGAGTCTCTTTTTGCGGCGGCGTATGGTGATGATAAGTTTTACCAGGACATTGAAGAATACGGAAGGCGAGTGGGATCTTCGATCCATTCTTACAAAGTAGTCACATTCACATTGCAGTTATTACAAGTAGTATTGAGCAGCCATGTGGAGGAGTTCCATCGATGTGATGAGAAAGTTGTTGCTCGTGGTGATAAGAAGCATACATCTTTATCCATATACAAATAGACTTTCCTTAAACTGTCCCCTTCATTATCATCATCATCATCATCATCATCATCATCGTCGTCGTCGTTGTCGTTGTCATAATCGTTAGGCACGTCTGTTCGTTCAGTATGGACCTTAAAAGATGTTTGTCAGAATTGCTCTTTATCTTGAGCGGCGAGGATGTGAGTGCCAGCACAATGATCGATGGATGAAGTGGGGGTAGGGGTGGAGGGGGAGATATTAAAAAAAAGTAAACGCCACGAATCAAAGAATTGCTTGCTGCTACCTTTCAACCAATTTTCTCCTTCGATAGCCCCACAACTCCTGTCTAGAGGGGCGGGGTTGCTATGGGGAAATATTATATATATTTGTATATATATGTTCAGTAATTACGTATATATATATATATATATATATATTATATTATATCCCCAACATTACTTAACATATTTACTCAACCAAATGTGTGTGTGTGTGTGTGTGTGTGTGTGTGTGTGTATTATGTGCCATATCTACCCTTTTCCTCCTCCTCCTCCTCCTCCCACACCGCCATCTTCATGACGACAATTGTAATTGTTGTTGTTGTTGTTGTTGTTGTCATTGCAGTCTGCAGAGTATATTCGGTTGTGTGGTTTCGGTTCTGCTGCGGGCCTACTGGCAGAAAAGGGGCTACCAGGTAGTAGTTGAAGGAGTAGTAGTAGTATTAAGACGACGATCGATCACATTTGAGTGAGTGGTAGCAAAATCCAATAGATGAGAGGATAGCAACACCTCTCCATCGCCTGCAAGTATCGAGCACTAGTTTCGGGGAATATACTTCTTTCATAACAATAACGAATACAAGCTGACAAAATCTTGCTTCGCTTGAATATTGGTATCGAGAAGCCTTCAGATCCTTATTGCTGATTACTGATGAAGCGCGTGCACTATCTACCGTGTTGATGCAGTTCCTGATGATGCTATTTCGTTTGTTAGGGTTTGAGAACATTTCTCAACGGGCAATATCGCTTGACGATTTGGCCGCCGAACATGCAAAAAAGAAACGAGCAGGGAAATGATCAACAGCACCGCCACGCGTCAATCGTTCATAAAATTCTCGATCATCTCTTTAGACATATAATGCGCGATGGATATACGTACCTGCTGCATTTACGTACGTGCAGATAGCAGAAGATATATAAACACGCACAGCAATTACCACGTGTACGTAGACATGTATCGTATAGAAGCACATCATATGACCCCATCAAATTGCATGGAGCTATAGCTTCGATTTCGAAACAGATCGATGTTTTCAGCGATGCATGCAATAATGCTCCAGCATGTCAATATAAATAAGATCTAGAGCTATACAGATAGCCTATGTGTATACAAGAGCTGTAGATAAATTTTGCGTGCGCATATGTAGCTAGATCGATAGCTAAATTGTAATAGCATGCTAAAACTTCACATGCTATGCAACTAGCTAGCTAGCATGTGTACGTAGATGTGATCGAGCGGCCCTCATGAGTTTTATCCAAACTTGTGCGAGCGAGCTATCTAAGCTACAGAGCGAGCTTGCAACCGTGCGCTGTAGCGATTGACAGTGACACGATTCCGAAATGCCATATTATGATGTCAAGCTACAATTTTTCGCACAAGAAGCTCAAAATCTCTAGATCATCATGTTATTGCTGGCTAGCTGGCAATAATGAGAAACATGGTGTTCACTTATGAGCTTATCTTTTGCATATCATGCATACCAAACTATTTAAAAAGTATCTATAAAAGTACAACGCGTAGTTTCATTGACATCCAGTCCTATCAAATTTTAACTTTAAATGCTTATTCGATTTCATAGGAAGGATTTCATTGTTCTCTTCTTCTTCTTGGCAGTGGCGAAAAGGGTATGAGAATTAGAAATCGCAAGCATCATCCTTGTTGCCACCAGTTGGGGCCGAGGTCTTGAGGGTGCCATCCTTCTTCTTTTGGAAGTAGCTCTTCAATACATCGCAAACGTAGTCTACTTGCTTCAGACCAATACCGTGGTGAGCGCCAAGCATGAAGACGTCACGCATGATAATATCAGCGTTTTTGTGGGTTTCGATCAAATACTCACGGTAAGCTGGGTGACGAGTAATGTTACCAGCGAAGAAGACACGAGTCTGAACTCCGTTATCTTCAAGGTGGTTCATGATAGCAACACGCTCTCCAGGAGGAGCAAGAAGAGGAAGTGCGAGCCAGTTAATTTCTTCGGTATCTTTAGGGAGGCGGAGTGGCGTATCCTTGAGGTTCTCCAAGTATCGCGCCACATTTTTACGCCTGATCTCCAGGAATTTTGGCAGCTTCTTCAATTGCACCAAACCAAAAGCCGCGTTCATTTCCGTGGACTTGAAGTTGTAACCCACAACTCCGTAAAGAAATTTGAAGTCGTATTTGATTCCATCGACATCGTGAGCGAAGCGCTTGCTCATGTCTTCGCTGTTGTTTCCAATGCGGCCCCAGTCACGGTACATTAGTGCCATATCTTTCTGCTTTTTGGTGTTACACATCACCATTCCGCCACCGCCACCAGCGGTCATAACGTGGCTTGCGTAAAAGCTAATAACGGAGATGTCGGATTCTTTAGTGTAGGTCATGGTGTCGCAAGAGTCTTCGATCAATACAATGTCCTGACGAGGGAGACGTTCTCGGAGAGCCTTCCAGTCAGGCTTGCTTCCTGCAAGGTTGGGAAGCATAATAGCTTTGGTCTTCTCCGTAATGCAAGCCAGTACCGCATCAACAGTTGGGACGAAGGTAGAGAGCTCGACATCGCAGAACACAGGCTTAATGCGCATCTGCTTCATTGGTGCAACAACTGTGGAGAAAGTGCAAGAAGGGGTAATAACCTCATCTCCTTCTTTACATCCTGCCATGTGCATGGCCAGTACATTCGCAGAGGAACCACTATTCACGAAGACACCGAATTTTTTGCCAAAGAACGTGGATACCTTTTCCTCAAACTCAGCCGTTCTTGGACCAGGTGCAAGCCATCCAGCTCGTAGGCAATCAGTAACTGCCTTAATTTCCTCCTCTCCGTAAGCCTCAAACTTGTTTGGGGCATACCAGATTTTACGAGGCACAACTGCGTCGGTCTTCTTCTCCTCACTCATTTTGTGTTTGGGTTTTGCGTGTCTCGTCGGTACGAGTGCGCAATATCAGATGTAGTTTTTTTACTCTAAGACTAAGATATCTTCTAAATTTAGACAACGACAAAGAATAATAATGGAAGTTTCCTAAAATCAATGGAAATCATTGGATTTATGTCTCAACTTTCTCCAACTGTCAGTATGAAAACGATAAATCCCGATATGTTTGCCTTTACTGTTTTATTTTGGAATTTAAGTTAATTATAATATAACGACATGATTCAAGAGACATATTCGTGAAAAATATGCATGGAAGTTTTGATTTAACTACTGATTCACCCGCACCACAGACGACTCTTTGCAGACGTCGCCTGCCATGGTGATCACAAGAATAAAAGTGAATAAGGTTTATTCTTGATCATCTACGAAGAATAATTCTCCTAAAAAATCATGAAAAACAAGATTAAGGATATCTTTTTTTCAAATAACCAGTTAAAACATATTTCAAAATTATTTGTTCATCCCAAGTATAGTTCATTTAAAGCTTATTCAATCTTTCACAAAATCGCAAATCCTTTGCTGTTTTATCCGGTTTTCTCGTGGATGGATAAGCTTTTTTCATATCTGAATAATGCAATGATAGAACCTAATTTGATAAATAATGTTATAATTTTGATAATAATATTCCCAATTCTCTTGTCTTTAACAATATTAAAGGTCGAAGTAAATTTGTTAAGTAACAAATGAAACTTAAAATAATGACACGTACAACATCCAAAAATAGATTTTCTCCGTTTTAGCAACGAAACGAATTCGAGAATTGCAATGGGCCACTTAATTGGCCTTTTTCCAATGAAAACTGAATAAAATTTAAAATTATATGATTTTATATGATGAAGACATAACTTCAGCCTTGCCGTAAATGACCAGTTAGATGTTCGGGAAGATGTTTGCTGATTGTCGGAATTATATAGTATTTTCTTGCCAGATGCTACTAAGCGGAAAAACAAAAGCAACACTTTAACGAGAATGTTGGTCGGGACCCTCATGCAACTATGAGACCTTCACAGAGACAGCGGCTCGTTTTAGGTTCTGGCGAAAAGAATAGCTTGAAATGGAGAAACCATACATCTATCCACTACTTCACATTATCCTTCTCTTGTTCGCCTCTATATTGGCTAATCAGGGGTCATCACAGCGGCCGGCATTATTCTGGGTGGTTCAATGTGCTGCCTGCATCATCGATCTGGCCACGGGAAGTTCCGCTCGCATCGTTTCCAGATATACCATGGATTTACTCAAGATTTTTTGGGTTCTGGAGTGGGCGTTGATGTTGGGTCTCAGAAAGGAGGCGCCGCATTGCTCGACGACAATACCAGCGGCGGTCAGCCAGGACAGCAGTTCGAAGGTATAATAACAACAACAGTAGTAGTAATAGTAGTGATGGTGGTAACTATTGCAGCAGCAGCAGCAGTAGCAGTAGTAGTAGCAGCCTCTTAACTTATACGCTGTGTGGCAGTATTTCATAGTTACACAAATTACGCCAAATTCTCCCTTCATTCCAGACAAATATTCTTTTGGGGGAATGTTGCGTGCCCAAGCAACAAGAGTTAAATGTTAAATTTTCGATGTAAATCTTCCCCTCCACTTCATCACTCAGGTAGGAACAAACGAGATAATCTGGAGACGGTAGGTGCCTTTGTACACTTTCCCATCCTCTTGTCCTTCACCATGTAACGATATCTCAACATGTGTACGTTCGTACTATATATATATCGGAAAGTCGTTTCTCTCTATCAATTCCGATCTCTACGTTCTCATATATGCCGGGTAACACCAAAGAACGATTATGAATCGCAAAATCACTAGGTAACACTTAAGAGCGATTATGAAATTGCAAATATCATCGGGAAGGCAGGGAATACCAAGCGACGCGTAATGCGGGCAAGGTGTTGTATTGAGAATGTTACCATCCTCTCCCCTTGACTGGCTGCTCCTTACTGATCAGCTTTGGATCTTCTTCATAATACACCTACCTACAACCATATGGAATGTGCGTTGAATATTAACACTGTACTTGTGTATTTCTCATGGCAGCGGCTGCACGTTATCGATTGAAAATCGTGATGTGACCCTAAAAGGGAACTATCTCGAACGCGAAGTTGCTAAGGTCGTTGTAACTACACCTACTATCATGCACAATAACAGGCAGTGCGAATATGCATGCGCAACTCGTGTTATATTTCAAGAAAGATCCGCACTTATGCCCAAATTAAAAATCAAGAGTACTGAACCACCATTTTTAAAATAATACATTTTCTGTTCTTACCATAGAACCGACCGCCTACTCATTTCCGTCCTCCTCCCTTCAAAACTACCTGTCCTATGCAAATTAGGCTCTGATGGAAATCCTGAAGCAAGTCCCCACAGCTAGCTTCAATTTAGAGTAAGACCGTGGTACACTATCAGATTACGGTGTTGAAGGAAGGGATATAATCTTATCACTAATTTTGTTCGAGAGCACCAAAGATAGTATAAATATCTTGCATATACGCTATTACACACACACACGCACACACATATATATAATATATATATATATATATATATATATATGTAATGTTATATTGTAAACATTAATTTATGAACTCTCCTTCCTGATTATTATTTGCAATTTCTGGCGGCATGTATGCTGTTCCTTCCCCTCAATAGCTGTTTAGAGAAGCTTCCGGAAAAAGAAGTGTCTATGATGATGGACGTGCCTACGGATCTAGGTTGTCGTATTGTGTTCTCCGCAATGCATATTAGAAGTCAACAGTACGACAGTATGCATGCTCTATTTACATCACCACACAGACGCTCTCTCTCTCTCTCTCTCTCTCTCTCTCTCTCACACACACACACACACACACACACACACAATATATCTTGTCTCTTCGTGTAATAACGCAAAGTACGTTTTGGTTACTATATTCTTACAGTTGGCCTGGTGAAGGGGAAGAAGTCGAGGAATCTCATTGACCTCGACCAAAGGTGATAATTGCGTATTTTAGAATTTGTATATCATCATTTTTGTACTACCCAAGCACCTTAATTCCATTATATTCACTTTTCCCCTGTTGGTTTTGTCGTGATTTTGACGTTGTTTTGTAGATTCAGAGTCTTCTCCTTCTTCCCGTCCAATGTAGTACAATATGGATTGCTTATCACGCGCCACCCGTCGTATATTTGTTCAGCAGCAAAGATATTTTTTTCTTCGATGTTTGGAACTAATGATTTTTGAAACCGGGTTGTCATGGTTACAACAGCAGTTGGTTTTGAAGTGCCTGTGCGTATATATTTGGGATGATGGTTCAGGGACACACAAGCGCGCGCGCGCGCGCCCACAGTAACATCCGACTATTTTATCACATCCTCTCATCTACTAAAAGGCTACGACAGATGGCTGCATGAAACTGTGCATCATCGGCAGGTAGTATTTAGCGGCTGGGGAGTGGGGACGGTTAGTTGGTATTGGCTAAATACACACACACACACACACACACACACACACAGACACACACACAGTTTGAAAGAGAGAGAGAGAGAATCATTTAAAAAAATTAAATGAACGATTAAACGTTGATAACTAATTACGTGCAGGAACAACTATGCAGCAGCGCGCTCCATCCAACGATACCTGCACGGAAGGTAAAAAAGAAATAGTCCAGAGGGGGGAGAATCGATGTGCATGCTTTAGAGCTTCTTCTATTATCGATCTCTGATGTTCTTTCTTTGTTTCCTTGTATTTTCTTTCATATTGGAAATGTCGCGGCAGGACATCGGCGACTGACCTGGCCACGATCAACACATTCCTTAGTACTGTGTGAAGTAGTAGTACTTGTAGTAGTGGTTAATTGTTCTCGATTTCATTTGCCTACGATTGAGAGTGAGTGATTTCATATGATTTAATGTTGCGTCAAAAATCTGTAACAATTAATAGCAACTCCTGGGCAAGAGGGCTACCGCGAAAGAGGTGGTGAAGAGGGAGAGAAAGACCAACAAAAGCTTTGCTATTATTGAATGACAGCAGAGCTACATGTATGTGATCGAACCGCTACATTATGTTGTTTTCAGATTTTGATCATGTAGACCGGCGGAGAGGGCCAAGCTCATACCATAGTTCCCGAAATAATAATGGCGGTTTCCAGCGCCGCAGAAGAAGCAGCAGTAGGGTGACATATCGAAGAGAAACTAGGCGACGACGATATGATAACAGCCGAGAAGGTGATGGTAGAGGACGAGGAGGCGGGGGAAGAATGCGTCAAAAACGTGATCGGAGCGACGACAGTGGAGATAGTAAGCCTCATAGGTATGTGCCCAAAACATAAATCACACAATACACTGGAAAAATTCTCTTGAAAGGCGGGAATTTATTATTCGTTCTTACATGTGTACGTAACCAAGTAAGTTGTATTGGTCAGTAGAACAAAAGAAGCATCATAAACATCAAACAATATAGCACATTCGTTTGGTCCAATATTGCTAATATCTGCCACCTCTATGCATGACAGGCGGGATAGAGTGCGGTCTAGATCTCGGATGTGAAATTTGTAAACAGTGCCGCTGCAAATCGTTTGAGAAAGCAGAATAGAAACTGCAGAGTTATGTAGGGGAGAGACGACGAGTGTGGGTGTATCAACGGAACAGTGATTCCTTCGCATCTTAGTGATGTGCGCGTTGACATGCATAGTCGCTCTCAACAATCATCTAGATCATGGCAGTACGGATTTCAACACAGCTTATGATTGAATCATTTCTCATTGTGCGTGTCGCAATGTGCTGGCGATCATCTGTGATGGACTGTTATGGTGCGACGCGATCGATGAAACGGTCTAACGGTGCCACATTTGTTTGACGTAATAATGGTTGCCATCAAACAAGCAAGATGCATGCAACAATTGCAATGATGTGAGATGTCCCTGGCATGTAGTAGATGCATTTATTGCATGGACACATGCTATGTGCGACTGCCACTACAGTCTCAGTAGTGCGTCGTCTACTTGCGCTGTTCACGGTTTATACTGCTGCATATTCGATGTTGGCTTATACTAATTATACTAGCTGTATGGGCGCGATGCTGATGTCTAAATGTGTGCACAACATGAATGTGTGCATCCTGTGGACTGCGTGTGCAGATGTAGAGATGACGCATCGCAGGCTTAGGCGTGGTCAAGCAAGCAGGGCTCGCATGCGAATGTAGTGCGTGCGATACGTACGCAAGCACCCAACCTCAACTTACCTGCTGTGCACGTAGCGTGTAAATGATTCAAATATGTTGCTATTAGACTTAATTCATAATTTCCATGTTTTAATTTACATAGCAGTGCTTGTCTGGTAGTTGATTTACTGCTCTACACTCGTTGACGAATAAAGGAATTTATTGTATATCCCCGTCTAGCTATCACTCATGCCGTAGAAAACGAACAATAAATCTATATTTGCTGAAAATCTAGGTACGATTCTCGTATCAGTCCTGGCAGACGAATAAAATCGAGTTTGAACGGTTTCCAGACAGCATTTTTAGTTTACATTGTTCAATTCTTCATTTATGTGTAAAATGTTTGCCAGCATTCACGTCTTCTTAAGCCTCAAATTATTATCAACAATCAAATTAGCTCGTCTGCTTTTGAGCAAGTACGGCATTCTGAGTGCTGTATGGGCTGTTGTTTCATAATCCTCTCGATGTTACATTTTTTTCTGCTTTTTCCCGGTCGTATCTTGAGCTAATTGGATATAGAATGGAATTATACATGCAATTACGAGTACAGAGTCTATATTCATTTGACCCGTTTGCTTGGGAGGTTTCTTGTTCTTCTTGGAGGCAGTCGTCTTCTCTTTTTGCTCAGCCATCTTCGTAGTCAGGAATGCGTTCGAGTCTTCTTTCATCTCGAGGAGAGCGGTGGAGAGTCCCTCCAAAGACTTTGCCTCGATTGTCCGTTCGTGAACTGTAACTCCACTGAACTGGAATGTACCCCGAATCATCCAGAGGTGGGGGGAGGGGGGAGAACGCGCGCAAGAGAGCAGAAATACAGATATCGAGGAGGTTGGCGATCGTGTGATAATAAATCTGCCTCTGCCTCTGCCGCTGCTTCAACTACTACCACTGCTACCCGTACGATATATCATCGATAAATAATGGTCTAGCAGACCACTACCCAATTATCCGTATCAACGTGATAATAATAAGGTAATATTCCTTCCGACGAAAAACAATGCGGTTACTACCCACATCTGTCGCTTTGCTTTGAATGACAATGGTAATAATGTTGCAACTTCGGTCATACAGCTCGCATGCGATTTTGTTGTGTTTTTTTCAGTTGTTTCCGGATAAATAACTACGAATGATTCTCAGCGCGTACGAGCAGATCCATTGGCGCCTTTTGCCGTATGCCCACAGCGTGGCGCGCTCCAGAAATAGCCTGCATAAGGCCGCCGTCGCTGATTGACCATCCCGTAGTCTCGAAAAATGCATGCGGTTCGGGAAGAATGAAGAATGAAAGGGTTATTTTATCTGCGTCAATGCCATATTGCTGTCATTTACCTTGAATTGCATCCAATTGCTTTCTTGTCGTCACCCGCAGGATCTCGTTAAAGCAAACAGCCAAAGCACTCAGTCCCGCTGCGCCCGTGCACTGACTTTCCCGCCGCGAGCACCCCACCCACTCTCCTTGGAACTTTCCAGAAAAATATCGAAATTGGCCCGTTGATATTCGTCGGAGACGCTCCGATCCATGGCTGCGTCAAAGTCTAAGGTTGTTGGATCTCACAAAGGCGACGGCGAGCTTCTGTCATTTCTTTCTTTTATTTGGAGTATGGGCGCATGCAGAAACATAACGCGTCTAACATGGTGACGTCACCTTTGATCTGCGGATATGTGACGATTTCTAGTATCGCCAATTACCTCTACGTTTTTCAAAACGCAGACGTCGCCGCTTGATGTTGAAAATTGCCGTTAAAAATGTCACACACTCCCGAATAATGTGACGCCGATTGCACCTACCATTTCAATTCAACCAACACCTCCTTTTTACTCTTCAGAAGCGTCCTTTGGAGACAGACTTAGAAGAGAACAATAATAATGAAAAGCCGTCGCTGCCATCGCTTCTGGTTAGTTCCCATCATGATTTCGTAGTTTATTCATTTCACACTCTATTCAAACAATCAATCGGAGGCCCCTCATCGTATTGCTGCTGGTATCGCTTTGTGGGCATTCTTCTTTATCATCAGCAATTCTAATAGTAGGCTGCAATCTAACCCCTCTTCCCATCTCGATTTCCATACTTCTTTTTGCAGAAACGACAGCGAACTTTGGGCCCTGAGGACCTACACGAAGCCAAGGATGACGACCAATATCAGGTTGTGGCTTCATGATGATACCAGCCATAACAACAACAACAACAACAACAACAACAACAACAACAATTAAATGATCGTGCACGCACCCACCCACAAACCCTAACGTTTTTATCCCTGGATTCATGTACCTAGGAATCGAGCAGCACTTCCGTTGTAAAGGCGAAGGATAGTGGTAATGTAGTGCTTTGCGTTTGATCTTTAGTCATATAAATGTGCAACGATCCTGGAACGATGGTGAATTAGATGAGGGGGAGAAACGAAACGATGATGAAGAACATATTCGGTGGTAGTGTCCATGCCAATCCATAAGAACTTCTCTACCTACAAATTTGCAGTAGAAGCAGGAGAAGAGGATGACGAGAAAGACTCCGAAGACAACAGAGACTCTTTCAAGAGAGATGGGAAAGAGATACAGGAGGAGGGCGATAAGGACTTCGATGATAGCAATAACGACCAACTGTCAAAGTCCATAAAAAGTGAAAAGGCAGTATCTGATGAGGAAAAGCAGCCTGCTGTAGCTTCCAATCGTGATGATCCTGGCAAGGCTGTTGATAGCACAGCTATGAGTAGTAGTAGTAGTAGTAATAATAATAATAATAATAATAATAATAGTAGTAGCAGTAATTCTAGCAGCAAACCTTCTTCCACGGTCTCCGCAAAGCCCAAGTTGAAGAAAGACGAATTAGCTATTGCGTTCAGCAAAATCAAAGGTGCGAACTACTCCTTTACCCCTATATGATGTCCTCGCACCACCTTTTCCTTTCCCATTTCTCACCCTCCTGTTCAATTGCAGTCAAATCCAAGCTTCAGTGGTAAAAGTAATTTTGGTTATTCCATCCTCCTCCTCCTCCTCCTCCTCCTCCTCCTCCTCTCCATTTGTTGTTGTTTTCCGTACGTCCTCTTAGCTTACAATATTACGATAGAGCGCACTCACGAACCACTTCTTCCCGTTGGTCATGGTACTATTAAGACAATCGATTGTGCATGCTTTGGTTGCGATATCATTCACAGCCTGCAGAATCTCTCCCATTTACACCCCCCCCCCTCCGCATCAGTTTCTCTCTCCCCTCTCTCTCTCTCTCTCTCTCTCTCTCTCTCTCTTTGTCATTCTCTGCATCCAAACGCATATCATCTCTGATGAACAATACTTCCGTCAGTCGGCGAGAAAATTAACACCCAACACCCCCCACCCCCCGCCCTTCAAAACCTACTTTGTTCCTTCCTAAAAGGCACTGGTTTGGTATATGATGCGCGGATGTGCCAGCATCACTCCCTAACCGATGATGCACACCCAGAGTCTCCGTTGAGGATAAAGGCTATTTACAACATGCTGGTTGGTGGTGATGATGATGAGCATATTTTCCCTTCCACCTTCCTCTTCGCCGCCGTTCCATCGCTGATATGATCGTGGCTCCGCAGGTCGAAAAACGATTGGCGGAAAGGTGTGTAACAGTTCCCTCTCGGGAAGCTACGCAGGAGGTGGATTTTAGCCAATAATACTCTACAAATGCTATAGACAATGCGCGATAGAAACACACACACACACACAAAGAGAGAGAGAGAGAGAGATTGAGAGAGAGAAGTTGCACAACCAGAGCGATGGCAGTGATGATAAGCATATACACGGTACATATACACGGGTCTTTTTGCTTGCACACCAGGAAATCTGCTCAGTGCATTCGGAGACCTACCGGCAGGTATGCTGTCTCGTAAACGCTACTATATCCAGTAGTAGTAGTAGTAGTAAGCAGCTCTGTTCTCCTAGTAATGCTGGTGGGCGGTGGTGGTTGTTTTTGCTGCTGCTGCTGCTGCTGCTGCTCTTGGGAAAGTGGCAGGAGCGACATCATTTTTTACTATTGTCATAGAATAGATCAAATATTGCATCATGAGCAGTTGTGGTGGCTGATATGCTATTGCTCCATACTACTTATTGCTGCCGCTGCTGGCTACTGCGTCTTGAGATGTGCACATCAAAATCTACCTATCTAATATTGTTCCCACCCTCTCCTCCTTCCTCCTCCTCCTCCTCCCCCTCCTCCCATAGCTGGTCCAGGCTTTGGATAAGGTGCCAGAGAAGTCTTCAAAAAGTCTGGAGCGTCTTTACGACTCCATCTATCTCAATAAGAGAACTGGCCTAGCTGCGAGGATCTCGGCAGGGTATCGCTATTTATAGTCGAAGGACGTCGATATTAATAATAATGACAGCGAAGATGATGATGATGATGATGAAGAAGAAGATGATGATAGTGATTCCATCATCCCAGTGCAGTAGCTGTAGTAGTAGTAGCAGTAGTAGTAGTAGTAATAGTAGTATTGACAGCAGCAGCAGCAGCAGTAGTAGTAGGTCAGCTAAGCCGAGCACTACTATCAACACCAGCACCATCACCATCAGAAACATCATCATCATCAACAACAACAACAACAACAGCAATCTCTAGTGGGTAGTATCCTGATAACAACGAATATCATCATACCAACTGGAAAGAGCTGCTTCAACATTGCCCGCAAGGCTTATGTATTGCCGCTTGCATTTCAATAAATGCTCTTGTTGTCTCTGTGTCGTTCCCCCTCCTCACAACAAAGGTCCACCGTGGAGCTGGTCACTAGAATTGCTCAGGGAAAGCTCAAAAACGGTGGTTTGTGTTTGGAGTCTGCATATGCGTGTGTGTGTGTGTTTTGCTTTGATATAAATAGAAATAAGTGATGATTGATGCAATGCTCCGTTTGAAGGGGTGGCAGTGGTAAGGCCGCCAGGGCATCACGCAGAGCGGTTCTCCAGCAAAGGTGGTAGATACTACTTCGATGGGTATTGGGGCAGAGAGGGCCATGATGACAACAAACCAAACCAACGTATCTAATAGATACGTGGGGATTGTCATGGAGAGGGACGAATCGTGCAGCACATTTTGCCTGAATCGAATCGCTTCGTCTTTTCCGTGATTTTCTCTCTGGTCCTCCTCTGATCGGCATTTGCAGGATTTTGTTTCTTCAACAATGTAGCTATTGCCGCAAGGATCGCAGTGGATAAGCTGGTAGTATTATTTACCCGATATTGAAACTTCTCCTCCGCTCTTTCACTCCCTTCCCTTGTGTTTGTGTGTGTGTGTGTGTGTATTTGTGCAGAGAATCATATTTGTACTCTGTTGATTAAATGTGATGGCCCGATGTGTTTTTATATGACGTGTATTTACCTTGCTACTTCATGATCGTTATTATCGTCAAATCAGCTTGCTCTCTCTCTCTCTCTCTCTCTCTCTCTCTCTCTCTCTCTTAACACACACACACACACACACACACGCACGCACACATTCACTGTCCCTGATGCAATTTTAAGGGGCTGAAACGTGTGCTGGTTCTTGACTGGGATATCCATCACGGGAATGGCACGCAGCACATGTTTGAGGACGATAAAAGGATTTTCTACTTCTCCGTGCACAGGTATTTTGCAGCACACACATCGTGTCAAGCAACATAACTGATGACTCCTCGCAGTTTAATAACACATGGTTGCTCGTAAAAAATGGTTCATCCTTATTAATCGCCATCGTCGTCATCATCATCATTATCATCATCCTCCTCCTCCGCATCATCATCATCATCATTTGCAGATATGACCATGGGAGATTCTATCCGAGCTCCGTTGATGGTGGGCCGAAAGAGGTCGGTATTGACAAGGCCAAGGTAGTAGTAGTAGTAGTAGTAATAGTTCATCGATTTGAGTAACACGCCGAGAAAAGTAAGATAATATCGGCAGAAGGCAGTAGCAGGAATGACAGCAGCAGCAGGAGGAGCAACAATAACAACAACAATAACAACAACAACCATAACAACAAACACGCATTCAGACAGCGAATGAGATGGTGATGGTGATAATATATATATATATATATATATATATATAATATATTATATCGTTTATATATGTGACTGATGCAAACGTGAATGACAGGGCTACAACATGAACGTGGGGTGGAATGGCGGTGGCATGGGTGATGGCGATTACCTCGGAGTCTTCCATCAACTGCTCCTCCCAGTAAGTAGACAGATCGATAGATGGGCAAATGACGAGGGATGCAGGGAGAACGCTGGAGGGTTGCGTAGTGCTTTCGTCTTTTGGATTTTGTCCGCACATTCGAATTTTATTTCCCCTTATAAAATAGAGATGCAAGAGAAGAATACAGTTATCCCCCACCTTTTCCCACCTCTTCGCTTTCCAGGCTGCTCTGCCCTCATCTGTCTGATTTATCTATCCCCTCAGGTTGCGTATGAATTCGCCCCGCAGCTTGTCATAATATCAGCTGGGTGAGAGGAGGAGGAGTAGTAGACAGTTTAGACAGTTGTGATGGGGTGGTGATGGTGAAAGGTGATGGTTATGATGATGATGATGATGATGATGACGACGGGATTCCGGAGAATGGCTTATATCTTGTACGTCATCGTCACCATATGTTGCACTTCTTGTCAGATTCGACTCTGCACGCGGAGACCCTCTGGGAGGGTGTGATATAAGTCCTGCTGGTGAGAGTGTAAAAACAATTAACCATGAAGGCGGAAGAAGCCAGAATCTTCCATTCGTCTTCCGTCTCAACCCCCCCCTTCCTCCCTCTCTGAAATCACCTTTCCCCTTTCAGTAATTCTCCCCCTATCTTGCATGACAGTGTGTCTTTGTTAGGCATCTGATTGATGGCTTTCCTTTGTTGTTGCTTACCATTTTTTTCAAGGTTTTGCCCACATGACGCACTCCCTCATGGCCTTAGCTCAGGGCAAGATAGCTCTCGTGCTAGAAGGAGGTCCTTACTTATAATGGGGTGGGACAGGGATACAGTATTCGCAACTGCGACAACAAACAATTTATGTGGCAAAAACAGAATGAGGAATCAATGCATGCGAGGGTGGATTCGTTGATAGCTTTTCGTCGTTTATCGTACACACAAGGACAGCAATGACGACACACCTGTGACAGTTTTATTACCCACACACTACTACAGTTATGCCTAGACAAGAAGCGGCGGCCTATTTCGCGCATGGGATCGCGCTAATGCTTTCTTCCATGTTTGTGCATTCACATTAGGTTACGACTTAAGCGCAATATCACACTCGTTTGCAGCGTGCACTGCGGTGTTGCTCGGGGACCCTCCTCAGGTGGCAATACATAAGATTGAGAGATTGTAAGAATTTGATGGTGACGACGATACTGATGATAATGCTGCGAAGTGATGATATAAGGGCTAGCATCAATTATCACTCCCTTCACTCTCAGAGCTGAAATGCACATTTTGATGATCAATCAGATGCTTGGAAGGATTTCTGCCTCAAAGCGTGCAACCCGTTCGATTCATGTATGACGAACATGTGTCGGCCATTGCAAATATAGCCATTGTGCCGCACACCATACAAATTTTTATAAATACTATACATATTTATATATATATATATATATATATATATATATATATATTAATATTATACTTGTACTCACATTGAATTGGAATGGTGCGTAGTCTACAAAATTAGATTGAAAAGAGCGAGTGTGTTTCTGTGTTTTTTTGCGTGACGATATGCAGGACACAAAGCGCCAGCACGCACCGTATTGGACATGCTGTGCTCAGAGTGGTGAGATAGAGACAGAGAGAGGGGGGGGGGGAGGGAGAGTAGCCGAATATAGAGATGAAGGAGTAGGTCGGTATAAAGCCATAAAATTACTACTTCGACACCAAGAAAGACACTAGCGATAATTCTCCGTATTTCAGAATATCGGGTATCCATAGTGTTGTCGCATTTCTCATGACTAGGCTAGTAAATACATCACCCGCTACTTCCCACCACCACCATTACAATCACCATCATTATCATCATCATCATCATCAACAACAATCATCATTACCATCTTTATCATCACATTACCGACCCTCAAACAGGCATCGATAGGGCTCCTCATTTCGCGTCGATAGACAAGGCTTCGCTTATTGAGGAGGAGGATGAGGAGGAGGAGAGGTATTCAAACAATGATTAAGAAGAGGAAGGATCACAAAGTAGCAGTAACAAAAAATCAACAAAAAGCACATTTCTTTCTACTGTGTCGACTCACGATGCAGCCTAGCATTGTTGAGCTGTTTCATGAAATGACAAAAAAAAAATCACAAGTTCATGCATCACTCCTCTTTCTTTTCTGTGACTCAACCTTTTCTCTCTCCCTTTCTGTCCTCCCTTCCTTTCTTGCCCTTTTTGCATTTTGCTCCCATGTGTGCGTGTCGCGTTCGCACTAATGTGCACTTGCAGTCCGGAGGACGACGAAGTGGAATGAAGGGGGTGTTGTGTGAAAACGGCATTCTGGGACGAAAAATGAGTGGCGAATGGGTGAACTGCAACATGCATGAACAAAGGCATGTTTCCATGGATGGAAGGCACATTTCAATGGAGATTGCGCGGATGCCAACAGCAACAAATTTCAATTTACACTGATGCTGATTTCCTCCATCTAGCCATGTCACCACATCTCTGAGTAGCAATGCATGTGCACGTTCGCTGTGGTGCGTGCGTGCTAGCGTATGTGTGTGTGTGTGTGTGTGTGTGTGTGTGTGTGTGTGTGTGCGTGTGCAATGCTAGAATGCCTTGCAACGCATCTGGCATGTCATCGATCTTGTGCGATGATCGAACCTCATCTGACCGATGAGCGCGAGGTGCACGTACTTGCAAATCACCGCGGCCTCGCACGCACTGCCGTGACGTGCTAGCGTGGTATAAGGACTTATGAAGTCCACATACGTGTGCGCGGCATCGCATCGATCGTCATCGTGCACGTCTAGCGCTCACTAGCAGACATCTGGACGTTCACTGTCATGCAAGCATTGCGTATCACTTGTGGCATGCTGGCACGCCTAGACGCGCAAACTGAACAAGTGCTTGCTCGTATTATTTTTCGAACAAGCGGAAGAAAGAAAGAAAGATCGAGTTGTTTCGTTCACCTTCAATGAAGTGCTCCACGGAGTGCGCCAAGATCGAAGAACAAGGAGAAGGAGAAACATTTGAACGGCACGAACACACGCACTGTGGGAAGCAAGAGCTAGTACGCAGACCTTCACTGTCAGCGGTCTGGCCGCGCCACCCACGATCAAGGAGCTGTCGCAGCATGCGCACGTCCACTCGTGCTGCACGCTGCGCTGCGCACATGCGCATGGAAGTTCTCAGAACTTCCAGAATCTTCGAGAACATTCCGGAAGCTTCGAGAACCTTCCAGAAACACTCGAGAGAATTCGAGAGAATTCTGGAAGATTCGAGAATCTTCGCGAATGCGCCGGAACCCAATGCGCACATGCGTGCAGCGCAAGTCACAAGTCATCATCAGAATCCAAAAGCACACGAGACCGCGTGTTGACTTTCCAACATCAACAGCACAGTCCCGCGCACAAAAGCCAAACAGCTACCGCTAGTCCACTAAAAGGTTATGAGCCTCAAGAGGACTTGCTAGAGAACCAACAAAGAAAAGAACCAAGCAAACCCCCCACCCCCCCCCTTCAGCTACATCCTTCCAGAAGAAGGAACTGAAAGCGACAACAGCATTCCCTCAGCCAATCTTCGGTCAAGCCTCCAAAGCACTGAAAACAAAGAAAACAGGAACGAAACAACATGTCAGAAAAGCAGATAGACTCCCTGCTGAAAAACTTCACCCTCAAGTACGATGGTAGCAACTACAAGCCCTACATGTACAAGCTAATGTCCGCCTTTGAAGCAGCGGATTTGGAATCATGCTTCAATGTCAACATAGAAACAGAAGGAAAGGTGACAGAAGTCAATGTACGCACCGACCCCGCTCACCGACGAGAAGTACTCAAGCTCTCTCAGGAGCAATTCGACATCCTCAACCCTAAACCCGAAGGAAGAGGATCACAAGAAAAGATAAACAAAAGAAAGAGAGGAAGATTCTTCCTCACTGCTACCCTTCCTGATAAATTCTTCGATCTACTCGAAGGAAAACCCAAAGACGTAGCAGTTACCTTAGCAGCCTTGCTGGAGAAGTACGAGCCTACCAATCCTGTAGCCGTCAGGAAACTTTATTCGAAGCTAAGTGATATAAACATGGGTCAGTACAATGGAGACTTCACGAAGTATCATTCTGACCTTGACTCGACGATCAGAAGACTTCGAGCACAGCACGAAGGATACTCCGACAATCAAGCTCTTACCACTCTACTTCGAGGACTTGTACCTAGAGAAAAATACGAGACTATAGTAACAGTCATTAACAACAAGAAAGATTTTACCTTCGACTCTGCAGTGGACATGATCCGCTCCCACATGAACTCCCGATCGTTAGATGACGGGCAGAAACCTTCAAAGAAACATGCAGGACACACCAGTGCAGAACACAAATACGTGAAGATGTACGATGGCTTGGAGAAAAGGCTAAATGAACTTACGGGTCAGCTGAAGACCTACAAGAGGAAATTCAACAAAGGAAAGAACAGATACAACAGCGAAGCATATCAAGACAATTCCAAGAAGCAAAAGAGAGAAGACTATTTCTTGAACTTAAAGAAAAGAACAAAATGCCATTACTGTGGCAAGAAAGGACATTGGGAAAAGGAATGCAGAAACAAGATGAGAGACGAAGGCAAGCAGAACAAAGGAAAACACTATTCTTTTATAGATCATGGCTCCCCTTCCCAAAGACCCTCTTACATTAATAAGATGGCACGCGACAATTCTTACCTGCACACGCTGAAGTACAACCATAAGCCTTTGATCCTTCTCGACAGCGGAGCCAACAACCACTTCTTCTGCGACCGCGACTTCTTCAACGAGTTGAAACCTATTCAACCACGATACATAGAAGTTGGCAAAGATGGGACAGGATTCTTTGTGGATTATGCAGGCGACGTCGAACTAACTACGAAAAACAAGCAAGGAAAGATGCATAAAATTGTTCTACAAGGAGCTTTGTACTCTGAAGAAGCTGCAGGCAATGTGATTTCTCTAAACAGACTAGTTAAGAGTGGCAGCGAGTACAAAGGAACAAAACAAGGAATAAGCATTACCGCCAACGGAGAGGAATACGCGTTCGGGGACTTTCAAGACGACGGCCTATTTTATTTGAGATATAAACAAATAAACAAAAGTACAAAAACACAAAGATTTAAATCCTACCCAATGAAACAGCCATCTTCAATCAAGCACGCACATAACATCCTAGGGCACATCGCAGCGGATAAGATAAGAGACACCTATGCAGTTACAGAAGGTTTACCTTATTCCAAGACGATAAAAATACCAAAGAAGATCTTTTGCAAGGCCTGTGATGTAGCCAAAACAAAAAGATCTCCGATCTTTGATCCAAGCGCCCAAGAAAGGATGAAACAGCATCGGAATAAAGCAAAGATTGAGGACGATGCTGTCAAAAAGAAGCAAAAATGTGTACCTGTTATCCACAAGAAAAACCGGATGTGGAATAGAATTCACTCTGATGTAAAGACCATGCCTAACAGCATGGATGGTTACAAGTATTTCGTAATATTCGTACATGAAGGAACAAGGTGGGTTACCTTGGAGCTTATGAGAAAGAAAAGCGAAGTTACGCAGAAAACCATACAGTTCCTAAAGCACATCAGAAAGCTTCCAGGTTGTGGAAGCATAGACGAATTCAGATCGGATGGTGGAGGTGAATATATGAGCGCAAAGCTACATAGCTGGCTCACCTCCGAAGGAATAAAATGGGTTCCTAGCACCGCCCGAACACCTGAGCAAAATGGAATGTCCGAGCGTCACATACAGACTATCATGGCGAAAACAAGAGCTATGTTAGAACATGCACGCTTACCGGTCGGATACTGGTCCTACGCAGCTCAGACTGCAGCATATCTCCACAACGTCACCTCACATCGCAGCACACCTGGTAGAAAAACGCCTAAAGAACTACTGCACCATGAGCAACCAAATCTAAAGAATCTAACTACCTGGGGATGCATCGGAGTAAACCACATCGACAAGGAACTCCGACCTGCAGGTGGTATGGGTGCTAGAGGTGAATACGTACGTATGTTGGGATATGACGATAGATTTGGTACTTTTCTCGTCGCCACGAAGACGCTGAAAATTAGAAGAGTCCGTGTAACTAAATGGTACCACACAGTGTTTAAGTTTCCTTCGCTGAAGAGAAACAAAGTTAGTGATTCGGCTTTGGCGTACCTTTATCCAGAAGGTCCTGCCGACGCGGACGCCCCCGAACCATCCAGTGCAACTGACGAGTTGCCAGAGGATGGTGGGCCTGAAACAAAAGCAAAAAGTAAACCTCGAAGGTCGAATAGAGAAAATAGGGGAGTACCTGGTATTCGTTACGGAATACTTGGTAGCTATTACGACCGCCTGATGAACATAAAAGCTCCATCAGTACAAGAGATCGAGGACCTTCCTAAGACGTATGACGATGCAATCACAGGAGATGATAAGAAGCATTGGATACCTTCTACGGAAGAGGAACTGCACCAGCTTCGAAAACTTGGAACGTTTACGCTGGTAGTGCGACCTAAGGATACAAATTTCGTTACATCTAAATGGGTATTCAAGAAGAAAATAAATGTAGACTATACCATTCGGTATAAGTCAAGGCTGGTCGCGCGAGGGTTCACGCAGATCCCGGGAGAAGACTTCTTCTTCTCTTATTCCCCGACGTTGTCCCTAAATAGTTTTCGGATAATGTTAGCCATAGCATCTATCCTCAAGCTAAAACTACACGGGATAGATATACTTACAGCTTTCCTAACTGGAAAGATGGACTGTAAAGTACACATGGAAATACCTAAAGGGTGGAAGCCGAAGACACCTGAGGAAATCCGGCTATACAACAGTGGCCTTCCACTAGCCCTACTGGTAAACAAAAGCATTTATGGGCTGACACAAGCAAGTGCAATATTCAGCCTTACCTTGCTCGAGCATCTCAACGCCATTGGCTTCGTCCAGCTTTATTCCGATCCTTGCCTAATGATAATGCACAGACAAGGAAGAATCATCATATTGTCATGTTTCGTGGATGACATATGCATAGCATATCAAGATAAGAGAGACCTGGACTTTGTCATGAAGCGAATAGGCGACAAGTTTGAGTTTCGCGATGAAGGCGAGCTAAAGAAAACACTGGGCATAAGAGTTGGTAGCGACAATGAGGGAAACTATTGGATATCGCAGGAAGACTACCTCACCAGACTCGCCCAGAAGTATGATATCACGCCTACGAAAAGAGCAAAAACACCAATGATAACAGGATCGAAGTTAGACGAATACGAGGAGCATGATAAGGTGGATCAAAAGGCATACAGATCCATCATAGGAGCTGCAATGTATGCAGCTGTGGCTACTAGACCAGACATATGCTACACTCTATCTCGTCTAGCTTCCTACAGTCAAGATCCTAGAACTATACACTACATCGCTGCAGTACGCTTACTGCAGTATCTGGTCAATACAAAGGATAAAAGAATTACCTTTAAAGCAGCGTCCAAACCTGAGCTTAAAGCTTACGTCGATGCCTCCTGGAAAACCTGCAAGAAAACGGGTAAATCATACTCAGGATATTTCATATCGCTAAGCAACGCACCTGTTGTCTGGAAGAGCAACAAGCAAAAGGTCGTTGCTATGTCCAGTGGCGAGGCTGAGTACATAGCACTATCAGATATATGCAGAGAGTTAGTGTATGTCACTCAGTTACTACAGGAGTTAAAGATGAAGATACCGAAACCTGTACCTGTGTATTGTGACTCTCAAGCAGCTATCTCCATTGCAGCCAAGCCTGGATTCACACAAAAAGGCAAGAACATAAGGATAGAATATCACAATGTTCGTGATAACTATCAAACTAAGCAGATCTGCATAAACAAAATACCTGGGGAGGACAATCCCGCTGATATACTTACTAAGGCTCTACCAGGACCTAGCAACAAGAAACACTGTGATTTCTTGTTCCCTATATCATACAGAGAAAAACTAACCATCATGCTACAAGGCACCAGAAAAAGAAAAATAACTACAAAGACTCTACCTTACAAGCTCCCTCGCCTTGTCGGCCCCACGTCCGCTTAGTCGCCCTATGAAAGCCCCACGTCCATTTAGAAACCTACAACATATAAACATATAGGCTGCAAGGTTTTAATGGCACACATCTTTGTATGTGTGTACCTTTCCTTGCGTATCTTGCTATGGACTATATGCACAGTGTCTTCCAGACACTCTCGCTATCATGGGGGCGAATGTAGAATACGCTATAGATTTCTATATGATTGCACAGTGTCTTCCAGACACTGCACAATCATGGGGGCGGATATAATAATGAAGACGAGATACCTAGTGTATAACAAATACGAAGTCAAATATAAGGAGAGAACATGCAAAAGCTGTATACTACAAGATACCTACGAAGTTAACAAAAGGAAAAACGATCGCCTGGAGATCCACACAATTATCGGTATTATATTGGAAGTGGCGAGGCATCTGCTGTGGCTCCTATGTACAATGGCCACAATAAAGAAATGCAGAGACCGCAACAAAGCAGCATGGGTAATATAGCGATTTCTAAGGCACGTGAACTTGAGTCTCCATACAGGGTTAACGGATCGTCCACAGCATGACTACCAAGGAGGGCCTATTCACAAAGACAACCAAATAGTTACGCAGAGAAATGGCTATCACAGATCCAGGCCGGTCGAAGCGGTGAATATTCATTATGAGGAAGTTAGCGCCCCTTATGGTGCTCAGTGATGACTCATTATTATATAAATAATTCAATAACCGTCGTTATAGCTTTCCGGTAAGAGAATCCTCGCTCCCCCCTTCATGGAAGCAGGCAGAAGGGGAATCTATCACAATGAGGGTTCTGGCACAAAAGGTTATCATGGCAAGGACACCGATAGATCGAAATTGGCCGCACCTTATGAGACAAAATCGCGCCTACAGGGCGAAGCATACTTGGGGTCGAACGTTCGGGACCAGGCAAGAGCAGCGGTCCCTCAACAAAGCTTTGAGGGGGCTCCTCCACCCCCCCTTCCTCGTCATATCACTAACGAAACAGCTAGTATTAGCTTAGTCTCACAAAAACGCAGCAACAATCTGGAATCTTTCTGGAACTTTCATGGGCATCAGAAACAACCCTTCAAAGTAGACCGCCGTAGCCATCACAACGCAAACAGCAGCAGCAGTAGTGACAGTGTAAGTGACAGAGATGGCATCAAACAGCAACGATCAAACCAGAAGGGTCGTGCTGCTCGTACTGCTGATGACGAAAAACAGAAGAAGAAGAAGAAGGAGGAAAGGACTACTTGCACTACCCACCTGTCTACCTACCTACCGAGCCTTGGTCAACACCGCATGTGGGTGCAGGTGACGAACGTAGGGCATTCCGGAATTTTTCTGGAATCTTTCTGGAAGTGCCCAGGGGATTCCAGAATTTTTTCTGGAAGTGCACCAGTGTCGCAGAAAAATTCTTTTCTGGAAGCACACTGGTGTCGTTCAAAAAAAATTAATTTTTTGGACAAGTCCCAGTTCGTACCGAAATGGTGGCACCTTGCCCAGTCAGGCAAGAATTTTTCCTGCCGATTTCGGAGTGCACCATGCCCATGGCACCTTGCCCAGTTGCAAGCCTGGGAATTTTGTGCCTCTGCACAGAGTTTTTGGGCGTCTGGTGGTGCGATGTTTGGTCGGCAAAACATTGCCAACCATTCGGACTCCGAAACCTTTGGGAATGGCGTCCATGTGCAGCACCGTGCAAAAGTTCTGTCACCATGGCAGAAATGGCACGTGCACATCAGCACTCTGATCGTGGTCACCACGTCCATGGGGGCGTGTCAGCGGTCTGGCCGCGCCACCCACGATCAAGGAGCTGTCGCAGCATGCGCACGTCCACTCGTGCTGCACGCTGCGCTGCGCACATGCGCATGGAAGTTCTCAGAACTTCCAGAATCTTCGAGAACATTCCGGAAGCTTCGAGAACCTTCCAGAAACACTCGAGAGAATTCGAGAGAATTCTGGAAGATTCGAGAATCTTCGCGAATGCGCCGGAACCCAATGCGCACATGCGTGCAGCGCAAGTCACAAGTCATCATCAGAATCCAAAAGCACACGAGACCGCGTGTTGACTTTCCAACATCAACAGCACAGTCCCGCGCACAAAAGCCAAACAGCTACCGCTAGTCCGCTAAAATTCACTCGGATCGAAGGTCCTGCACTTGATGCATGTGTTTGAATTTGACCAAACTAGCAAAATGACAAAACTACCCGAGTCATTTGACCGCAGCTACTTGCATCCAAGCAACGCTAGCTACGCACAACACTTGAAGCGGCTGAAAGGATCATGGGACAAGCTGACTCATCCGTGTCCTCAATCAACAAGATCTCCAAGAAACGTTGAGTCGTAGACTAGGTCTTGCACAATCAATCAGTGCTCATCTGACATGTGGGGGTGTTGTTCACTCCATCACACTCTGAACTGCCGCAACGGAATTCGCAATGTCGTCAGCAAGAGCACGATCAGTTTGACGCATGCGTAACCACCAAAGGCATGCAGTGATGGAGTCCATTTTCCAACGACGACATGCACAGTTCGCATTCGTGAACAATGTTTTTAGCACATCTGAACTCCAATGCATCTTGTCTGCTGATCGCGTGTGGTTCCGCTATGGAACCAAGAAGCCCCAATTGGAAGAGGCGACCAACCATTTCGCATTGAGTGGGAAGGACATCAAATTGCTTCTGCTGATGGTCACGCCCCATGACTAATGACTTGTCGGTTGATGTTGGTTGATCGCACATCGCCTCCTCTGTTTTTTTCATCTGACCGAAGTCAGACAAGCGTTTTTCATGAGAGGATGTTCTGCTGCTGTCACCGCTGCTGTTGTTGTGATGTTTCTTCCAGAACTCTACCACACCGTGTGGAACACCGTGACAGGATCCACAACCGTCACAGCCCCTGTTGCAGGAAACATCCTCGGCGTGATGCAAGATTCACCAGGGAAAAAATGCGTGTTGGATTCCCAAACAATCGTTGCAGAGCTAGTAGCTGACGAGGATTCAATGGACGAAACAAAAGACTTCTTGCTCACCGAATGTGAGCATGCAACTCACATGGATGGTGCCTCTCCAGGCATGTTTGCGAGTGTAGAAGAAATGTGACACACCGCATGTGAACAATGAAATGACGACTGGAAAGCGGCAATTCGCAATTCCAACTAGTGACACCACAACTTTGCTGTCTGCGAGATCGATGAACCATGCAACAACTTGCATCCCCATGATGCAAGACACAAAGTCGCAACTTGGTGTCTGATCCATGATGGTACGGGCGGTGGCGGACCACACGCACGACGTGGATGTGTGGGACATCATTCGCATTCATGATCGAGTGCATGGCTTGCATGTCACTGTCAGCAGAGGCTTGGTTTTGAGCTCATTTTGTGTGCGCACGTGCATGTCAGCGGTGCAATTTCAAATTTGCCACAGCTACGCACCGCCAATCTGGCACTGTGTGAAATTCACCACCAAATGTGTGCACACGACGTGCATGGACGTCTGCTTCATTGCTCGCAATCATTCAATTCAGCGACATCGACAAGTCTAGAAGTTCACAGTCATCGAAGCAGTTGATGCTGCACAGCTGCGTGATCTCACGTGCTGCATGCAGCGTGCGTGCATGCCCATGCCGACGACGCATCGCGATGCATGCACGTGTCTCAGCGTTGAACTTTCTCTGGGTGTTTCTGGAATTCGATGTTGCGCAATGATGGATCCATTGTCGCAGTTGCATTGCACGCTGCTGCAAGGGAAAATCATCGCACGTGGACGCAGGCATGTGCAGGAAGCCCTGCAAATCGAACGTGACGTCCGTGCGGATCCCTGACGTGTGATCCACTGCGCACTTTGATGCTCTTTTTTGACCAATTCACGTGTTTTGCGCAAAGTCAGTCCAAAAACAAAGCATGGACTGCACCCCATTTCGAGAAGGCGGGATGAACAATGATGAACAATGAACAATGATGAACAATGATGACGAACTACGTTTCCAAAGTGTTGCAAGACACTTGCAGTGTTCGAAATGCAGTGCCTCGAACTGGCTTCAGTGAGGACTGTGACTAGCAAATCAACCAGCTGGTTTTTCAAATTGGCATGATGTGGTCATTGTGTTGCAATGACACCAGCGGCTGTGCGGCAAAATGCTGACGGCGCAAGACCTCCACTCTGAGCAAAAACTTCCTGAAGGCCATGTCCACACGACGATCTACGTTTGGATCATCCGAGGGGGCCCCTAGCAAAACTTTGGTTTTGGCAGAGTCCGGAGCGTCAAAGAATGAAACGACAGACAGCTAGACAGGTCTCAGAGGGCACCCGGTCAAGTGCACCGGCAAAAGGATCCATTCTGATGTTGCGACATGTGAAATGATGACCAAACTGACAGGAGGAGGAGGAGGAGGAGGAGGAGGGGGCGGCATGGTTCAAACAAGTGCGACAGCCACATCTTGAAGTCGCGCAAACTCCAGGTTGATGATGTTCTTGGCAATGACGTTGATGATGAAACCGCCGAAAACAGATGGGCATTTTTTCCTCCTCCTCCCCGCGAGGTGTTTCTTCAGCTGGGATGAGGGCACGGATGAGTAGACGTGCAATTCTGATCCTTCAAACCGCTCCAATGGAATCCATTCATTCATTCATTTGTTCATTCATTTGTGGTGGCAAGTGCAGCGAAATTTGTCCACTTTCAGATGGGAGGAAGTGGATGAGCGAGCAGTGCATGAGCCTTTCTGATGATCATTTTCGGCTGCGCGTCACCGTTGGAATTGCTTCATCCATGCCTTGACACTTGTTCGTCTTTTCCTCTTCCATCTGATGGTGACGACACTGGTGTGAGCAAGGAACAAAGAAGAAAAACGATGGAGGAGATTGGAGCTCTCTCAGCAAGCAAGAAGCACTTCGCTGGTTCGAGAAGAATCGGAAAAAGGCTCATGGCTCATCATCATTTGGGAGACCTGCTCACTTGTCCAGGCGGAACTGTGTCAATGCTGGCGGTCGCATTCAGTTTCTGCATTTCAATGTCAGACGACCCAGCGACGTGCCTAGCAACGTGTGTGTGCTGTGTGCCACTCTAGCACTGTGCAATCCTAGAAGCATCTGCTGTCAGTCAACGCGACACTGATGCATGATGGCTTCACATGCTGCAGCTAGCTAGCTCTCAAGGCAGTGAGAAACAATCTGATTTTCACGTGCGCAACACCGAGTCACAGAGTCCAGCTTCTGGAGCAGCACAGCAGTCCACGCGCACGCGAATGTTGGCCTGCGCGCTAGCTGCGGCCGTAGCCACAGCTAGTCAGAGCAGTGTCAGAGGCATCATTTTCTTGATTTTGATGGGATGTGTTGTGTCAGTGCCGGCTAGCTAGCTAGTTTCAGAGCTGGCCGCACGGCCTAGACATGAGTACAGTCGTCATGGTGTGTGTCATGTAGCCCCGCCGGCGGCAGTCATGCCAGTCTAGCTAGCTAGTAGTGCAGTGCTAGAGTGCTAGAGTGCTAGCTAGCTAGCTAGCCGCATGCTGCGCGTGTGTCCAGATGCTGTGTGAAGCTGTAATCGAGGGTCGCGACCACAATGTGCATTGTTAGATTGTCGGGTTTTTGAGGGAATGAACGCATGCTGTCCAGCGCCAGACAGACGACTCACATCATGAATGTGCAAGCGCGCTATTAGGCCTGAAATCATGCTTTGATCATGAAGTACATTGCAGAGGAGGACAGTAGAGCTGACAAGTAGTCAATTCCCTATCATCCATCGAGGGACGGAGTCTATTTTTTTTAACTGTTAATCCAGAACAATAGCATCCTCGGCTGACGACCCAAGATTTGAGTAAGTACCCGTGGTAGTGGCTAAAGAGTTGTTGTTACTGCCGAGGACGGGGTTTGTCCGTACTTGTGGTACGCTTTCATTGACATCAGCGAACAGGCTCGATGGGTCGAAAGGTTCTCTCACGCGCTCTTTTTTGCGCCTTTTCTTCTTCTTCTTCTTCTCCGATGGGTTTTTCGGTACAACGGGTGTAAATTTCCCTTCCGGACTGCGGCGAATTTGCGTCACCTCCTCATCGCAACCTTGTATTGCACGTGTCATGTCTTCATCCACGATGATGTCCCTCATTGGCAATGGCTTCAGACACACGGGGCACTGCCAGACGGACGATTGCTCGCTGATAAGTATGAATGACATGAGGTCGAAGCATTGAGGGTGTAGGCAGTGCCTTCCCTTCGCCGCTCTCTCTATTTTCCCTACTATCGACAGGGGACAGCGAATAGACAAGACGATATCTGTTTCTAGAAGATCATCTGACGACGATGCCGTCACTGATGATGCGGAACCGGGGTAACTTCGTTTTTTCCCAGTTTCTATCCTTGAATTTGAATTGGCAGCATGATGCGCAACACACGCTTGTGCAGCTGCAACAGCAAGGTTCGCACAATGTTCCGCCCTTTCTGCATATATACTGGCCGCCTTCGCAGCCGCAGCTGAGTCATCCGAATCAAAGCATTCAGCGCGATGCCGATTCCAATCCTCCCGCTGGTGCTTAGTCCCACAGTACCATATTTTCTTACATCGAGAGCATCTCAACAGGTCGTTTCTTTCCCTACACACGTAGCACTCCTTCTTCGGTACCATGATGAGGGGTGGGGACTGCGCACTTGTGAGTGATGTTGACGGAGCTTTTTTCGCAGTGATTGTTGGCGATCCCGTATTCGCAGTAGTTGTTGGCGACCCCGTATTCAAAGGTTTTTCATAAGATTTCAAATGCTTCAGATGTTTCTCGAAAACCTCCTCCGTCGTGAGTTTTTTACTCACCTCTAGCGCTAGAACTCCGTGCATTGATTTAGTAAAAAGATCACTCTTGCACATGATCCTAATTGAGGTGTGCCTTATATTTGCGTACGGCGTAACATTAAGAGGGGAGTAGACAAGGAGGCCCTTCTTCTTCGTTCCTTTCGCACGGGGGGGCTCCGCCGGTTCAATTTCAATAGAGTTGATTCGAATAGTGAAGTTACGATTGAAAGGAATCATGTTTGATTTTAGATCAATCATCACCAGGTGTAGTTGATCGTCAGAGTCGATTCCCGTTTCGTATACGTATTTGTCCTTCAACGTCACTATAAACTCGAGTGTAGGCGTATTGGCAAAGTTGAACTCAAGAAGTTTCAAAGGCTCTGCCGCAGTGTGGACCTCGAAAAAGGGGCTCCGGGTGGGTGAAGCTATGGACGTCTTGTAGATCTTCGCCAGCTGTTCAGTACTTAACTTGGGTGGCTGAAAGCGTGCGAGGAAAGGTTTAGGTACTGGAACTGCCGGAACAGGAATTGGTGGATGGTTTATTAAATGAATAATGATCTGCGAAAGAGCTGACTGTATGCTAGCAACTAGATTCTCTTTCCGCCCCCCCATATTCATATGATTGAATTTCCGCGGAGCAATATGTTTCAGCTCACGTATGATACTCTTTAGGTCTTTAACGCGCAACCTTCTGAAGTCCTGTGTCTCGAAGGTTAGACGTAATGACTCCATAGACAAACCTGTGGCGGTCGAAAATCGACGGAGCCAACTTTCCGAGATAATACTATTTGTATGCATGCTGCTGAGTGAAATTTAGCCTCGATTTCTTTTCAAACACGGGTGCTTCTTTCTCCCTTGCTAACTACAAATCTCTTATTGTTCGTTAAGATCAGCAATGGTAGTCTTTCTAGAGGCAATTAAATGTAAAAAGGAGTACAAGGACTGAAATAGGGCAGGTTGATGAGGAGGAACTGGTCCGCTTGTGTTGAGAAAATTCAACTTTCTTCTTGATTATGCGACTATGTTGTGGGACGTTGTCATATTCCTCGAGTGTCTTCTCTCCTGTACTCGTTCGTTGTTCACCCCCCTCTACCTCTCCCTGTGCCTGCTGTGGCTGGTCCGCGTCCGCTACTACTACAAAGCTTGTGACGGCCTGCGACGGAAATGTCTCAATGGATGATGAATTTCGTTCGTCCAGCGATTACGATTCATGAAGACAGCTATGTGAGCGCCGAAATTCTTACAAATTGCAGGCCATTTTGCCATGTAGATATAAGTCCCAGCTGGCGGCTCTGCGAAATGGTAAGAAAAGGCGTAGGATTTTGCAAATATCCTTCTCGGGATCTGGATCATCGCTTCTTTTATCACGATCAGCTACGATTTTGCAAAAATTGAGTGAGTTTTTTCGGGGAAAACTTTGCAGGTTATTTTATTTAGCATGCATCAGCACGAATCAGTTGAATTCAGATGCTGTGGCCGAGTGGTTAAGGTGCTCCCCTGCTAAGGGAGTGGGTTTCGTCCCGCGCAAGTTCGAATCTTGTCAGCATCGCAAATATTTTTCACAATTTTTTGACTTTTTTGTCGCAGATCCAAATTGCCCTTCAGCAATTGCAATTCTCAAAAAGAGACAAGAATTCAGTCGCAAGCCGAGTAATGGAGTCCGAGCAACGCTGAGCAACTATGCTGAGGGAAGAAGGGAGTAGAGACGCGCGTTGGCCGTCTTTTATATTGATTGGAATTCTTTTGGCTTATGTCTTGACCATTGTTGGTCCAAATGAGCGAAATTCTCACCACTATCACTCTACCGGTATCGTCTCCTTTCAATAATGTTGGGTGTAGCAGTAGTTTTTGCTGATGCTTGTTTGCCCACAGAACGGTATCCGACCTTTTCACCAGAGTCCAAGGGTCCTATTCTTGGAGCTGTAGGGAACTTGAATAAGCCGCAGAGCGAAAGATTCATGTTATCCTCTAATTCTGAACCATCTCGCAGCAGCTGAGTTTCTGTTTGTTCTCATCCTAATCAATCCTCTTTAATTACCAGATTGCCCCCAATAATGAATCCGAATCTTTACCCGAAGATCATGGGTTAGATTAAAAAATGCAGCCTTCTCTGTCTTTGTCTCTCTTTCGTGATTACTATTGAACTTTTGTATGCAGGGCGGCATGTGGAGCCCGTGAGGGAATGTTATGAAAAGGACACCTACGATGACGAGGATGATGACGAGGACGATGATGGCGGAGTACGTACTTTTTGTTCTTTGTCTGTTACATTTTCGATTGTGTGATTATTGCGATATACTCCAGGTGAAGATGTCGCAGGTAGAGGCTGAAAACAAGATGGCGAAGGCTCTTGTGGAGGGGCAGCTGCGACGGTATGTATGTACCCCAACCCCGTTTTTATGAGTGGCAAACAACGACTTTCGCCGTGTATATCGCAAATATTTTAGATTAGTACAGTTGAATGACATAATATGACCATGCCAGGGCGAAAGGAGGATATATTCATGAGGATCTTCGGGAAGCGATCAAATCGTAAATTGCATTCGCTACATCCGCTAAACTCCGCATGATTAAAACGAATCATCGTTCACACAAACCTACACGTTTACACACACACACACACACACACACACACACACACACACACACAAAGCAGCAGCAGCAGCAGCAGCAGCGCTTGACTTTCTAACCGTATGTTCGATGCAACTTATTTGGTTATATTACCCATACAGGCGTCGAATGAGCTTCAAAATGACGCAGAAGTAGTCTCACTAACCTCCATGAATAGTTGCGAATTCGCAAAATATTAACTTTCAACCTTAATTAGTTACAACATTGCTGACTATTATTATTATTATCACAGGCAACTTGCGGAGAAGTGTGGCTTGCAAGAGGAGGAAGTGGCAGGATGGGAGAGCGGCGCTGCACAGCCTGATCCTGTCACATTTAACATCTTTCAACGTCATCTCAGCACCAAGCTTCCGCTGCCAGAGTTAGTCCTCTCTTTACTTCATATCATCACTCTTCTAATTTTGTGTGCTATTATTTCTTTGTGGCCTCTGTATGATGACATATAGATATCCGGATCTTTACCAAGTGCAAGAATCTTGGGACGACGATGACGGCGGTAAGGAGGAGACGAAGACAATGGCGAAGGAGCAGGCGAAGAATTCGAAGACTACCAATGCAACCACTTCTAACACTCAACAGAATGTTGATACTAAAGCAGAAAAAGCAGACGTTCCAGGTATACATCCGAACGAACAACTGTGCGCACTACCGAATGTCTAACATTTTGGGAAATATTTAAAACCCAAAAACATGTTGTGTGTATGTGTATGTGTGTGAAAGAGAGGAGGGGGGGGGGGGGGGGGGGGAGAGCTCATGCAGAGGTATTTGGAAAACGCTGATTGACTTCTTTGTAACATTGATAATGTACCCATCTACGCAGATGACGACGAAGAAATTAAAAAAGAGGTGGACGTTCCTGACTTCATGCAGGCATCAAACATGGTCAAGAGGCTGCTCATCGAAGGCGAGCACGTGGAGAAGGAGGTGGCAATCGGGGATTACAAGAAGAGCAACGTCGAAGATATGGATATGGGTGAAACTGCCTCAGCTGTACAGGACGAAACTAGGCACACTACAAACGTCGTAGGTTCTAGACCGGACCCAAGGCTCCATAAAGACATACAGTACACCCAGGAAGAGAAATTTGTGGACGAAAAATCAGATAGGGCTCGAAAAGTTCGCGAGATGGCAAACGATATTATTTCTGGACGATGAGGAGATGTTGCAGCTGCCGTGATACATGCATAGCATTTTTTGAACACGTGACAATGTCATTGCATTTCATCATTTCATTCATTATTCTCCTCAATCTTTGTATGTGCGCGCGTGTGTGTCGCACTGTGCTGATACTGTCATAAACTAGCGCTAGCGATATGTGTGTGCGCTGGCTATTTAAAGCGCGCATGTAGTAGCGCATGGCGCGGCAGCACAGCTCATGTCTATGAGACGGATGTAATGAAATGTTTAAATTTTTTCAATGGTCATCCTAATGTAGCTATGCAATGCAGCGGCTACAGCGCTTAAGTTGTATCTGTTGGTTTCCTTGGTCACATGATGCATGCATGAAAATGCACGATGATTAGGTCTAGCATGGCGCGCTTCTCGCGCAGCAGCTCGACTTGTTTTTTCTGCGGGTGTGAGACGCGCAGTTTCGTCATTGCGATCCATGATCGCCGTCAGTTGTTTGTTGAATCTGAGTCTCTGTGGGCCGTACTTGCTGCACTGCAGAATGTGGTCCATGTCTTGCAATGTGTTGCACGCAGCGCACGTTGCCTCTGATTTTGTGCGCTGCCCTCTGGACAGCATGAATAATCCAAGATTGCCAGCGCATGTCTATACATGTGACAACATCGTTCGTGACTATGAGTCAAAGCAACCACGCACACAAAAACAGTGTTATTGAGCTACGTTCGCCCATATACCCACTCGATGCGATGCCTGTACGTAGCCGCGCCGCTACTACGATACTAGCTAGCTAGCTCTAGAGCGCTAGTGCTGGGGTCAGAGGGCGATCTATAGATCATATTGTTATTTGCTCTAGTGCTGGCTAGCTGGGCTGTGCATCGTATCTACAGCGTACACACACAGACACGCAATGAGAGACTTCATGTCCATGACACGCGCACGCACACACGAATTGTAGAATGACAGACAACGCTAGAATTAATGCGCAAGAGACTTAAAATGTCTATCATGATGCAGTCGCTATAGCAGTGATGGCTATATAGGAGTATACACATCATAAGATTTTATAATTCATCAGCAGTAGCCATCACGCGGTGTACAGTCTGTGCGATGCGTCGGAATATAGGAACCCTACACGTCTGCGGTGCATCAACGATAGCCGCATGCACTTGCATGGCTAGCCAGCAGCACAAGGCACACATTACTTAACTGCTACTTCGGTAGGATAAACAAGACGTGTGTTACTAAACGAACAAAACGTTATATGACAGCACTCAATATCTTCGCTTGTAATTCGACGATCTACCATAACCGCCTCGACGGTCTTGGTAGTTGCTGTCATCCTTTCCGCCACGAGATTTGTCTTTGTTATAACGGTGGTGGGAGCGCTGTCCCTTCGAATCCTTACCATAATTTTGGTTCCGGTTGTAGTTCCAGCCATAGCGATGAATGTCCAGCTTAGTCTCATTCATCTCAACATGCTGAGCGACCTGCAAATCAAGTCAACCCAAAACAAATCAACAACACGCTCCAAATGCACATTGATATGATCCACACAAAAGTATAAGAGGCTTATAAAAAAGGCACTGGTATAACTTAATAAATGATAGTTAACGGAGAAATTATTCACCTTGTCTGCCATAGCGGAGATCTTTTGCTGCAGTCGTGATTGCTCCTCGTTGTGCATGATGATGCAACCAGAAGGCTGGTCCCACGCTCCAAGCAGCTCATTCTTCAGCATCATTCGACTCACGATCCTGTGAACATCGGACTCAGCCATACTGAACATCTCGCAGAGGAAGGCCGCATTTATGGACACGTAAGTCGAGGCGTTAACGAGCAGATAAATCTGTAACGCAACTTGCTGAATTTGCTTCTTGAGGTTCAATTTAACTTGCTGCGCGTGCGGCATGTAGCCCCACATTCGCAGCTGGCAGATAAGGTTAAAGCAGCCCTCCCAGTCGCCGTTAGACAGGATGTCACTGGCAGCAAGAATAATCTGCCTGGTGCTCTCGGGGGGGGCAGTAACCTCTTGCTTCTTGTACGGATCGTACTTCATACGGAAGGAGCGGCTAATGGTCTTTCTCTTGCCCTTTGCGAGGTTTGGAATCTCGATAAGCATACCACTGATCAGGTTGACAGCCTCCAACATCTCATGCGCCATGTGCATGTGATACGGGTACACGCGCATCTTCTCCCGGAGTTCCTTCTCCAGGTTGCGGTCGTGGTGATAGCGGTTGGAGGTGACTCCCTGCGCCAGGAGCTCCTTGATGCGGAGCTGGTGGTTGAACAGCTCGGAGAGGCAGTCCATGGCATACCTGAAATGGCCGTTCCGAAAGGCGCAGAGCCCAAGCTGTGCCAGAGTGCGGTTGTACAGGATGCGACAATGGATGTCGGCGTCGTGGATGACGTCCTGGAGGTGTGACATGAGCAGCAGGTTACGCGCCTCGTGGAAGCGGTTGTGAATGCAGTAGTAGTACACGTGGCAGAGCCGTGCGACAGTCTTCGTACGGGCGCCTTCCGCCTGGTAGAGCTGCAGGCACAGGTCGTACACGATGTCGCCGGCCTGATCTGAGAACATGGACTTCATCTGCATCATGTAGCCCTTCTCCTCCTCGATGTTTTGGGCGAAGTGGTCTTTGGATGCCTTGTAGATGTAGTAGGTGTGGGTCAGGTGGAGCAGCCGGCACATATCGACAAGCGCTTTCTTGTTGAGGCTCTGGTAGTACTTGGTGCCGCTCTTGATGAGGTCAACGAGGCCCTTTTCGTCCCCTAGGCGCTCTGCGTACTTCTCATCGTGCTCCTGCATCTCTCGGAGGCTGGCTAGAAACTGGTCCGACAGCCTTTGTATGTACGAGTGGAGGTTACCCTTGATGTATATGATTTCGTCGCCACTCCGTGCCGCTGCTGCTGCGGGCTTTGCATCCGCCTTTTTGCCCTCTTTTAATTTTTTTTCCTTCTCCTCTTCCTCGAGCTCCAGCTCCTCATAGTTCTCCTCTAAGTCGTCGTCGTCCTCGATGAGACGAACCTTCATTTCGGGGTCAAGGAGACAGGCCACTATGGCGTTGAGTAGCTTCGCACACCTCGTCCAGCTATTTATGCTCAACGCCGTCCCAGTATTGAGGTTCATATCAAAGAGCGCAGTGGTAAGGAGGGTTTCGATCTTGACTCTTGTGGCTCGCTTGCGTGCTTTTGTGAGAAGCAGCTCTAAGTCCTGAATGTACTCCTTTCTATCAACCCCTCTACGGCCACGCGTATCCTCAATGTCGCGGAGTTTCTTCAGGACCGCCTCTGTACTCATCTCTGTACTCTTCTTCTCTTCGGGTTTCTTCCCGTCATCCGCTGTCGATGTGGTATCTTCCTTCTTCTTCTTGGGCTCGCGCTGTTTTCTGTCTCTCTTTTTGCCTAGGAGTATTAGTTAGGGGGGAGCAAGGAGGATATATGGGTAATGAGATCATTTTTCAGTAGGCAGCCAAAAAGGCTATGGTATGGAAGGACTCCTCCTTCTGCCGGCGGGTTAATGCTGTTCAATACTGAATGTTCTGAGTGTGTTGCTTCATTCAACTCTCTCTCTCTCTCTCTCTCTCTCTCTCTCTCTCTCTCTCTGTGTGTGTGTGTGTGTGTGTGTGGCGGGGGGGGGGGGGGGTCCAGGATGAAGGTATGGGTAATTTGCCTTGATGAGGTGTAAGATCTACCCCTACCCCTACACCCAACGCAACAAATTATATTAATATGTGCTGCTTCTTTCTCTTACCTGTGTCGCCTTCAGTTGGTGTTTTCTTCAGCCAGAATGCCCTCGTGAAACCCCCAGGTGTCTCATCAACATCCAAATCACTATCGTCTTCGTCATCATCCCCGTCGCCATAATCGTCATCCCAATCATCGTCACCCATGTCGTCCCCTCCTTCCCCATCTCCATCATCGCCCGCATCCCCATCATCAACCCCATCGTCGACACCCCCATCATCACCATCATCACCATCATCATCCTTCTGCTCTGCAACTGTAACGGGGAGAACCAACCGACCTATGTGACACAGTTCAGAGAATGCAAGGGGGTGGTCAGGTGAAGATAGATAGGAAAATTATAAAATGAATTAATCAAATGAAATTCCAAGGATACTTGCAAACGTGGAGTATTTAATATGAACACAACTTATCATCATCACAATGAATAGGAGAGGGGTCAAGGAGGGGATCTGAAAAAGTAGCACCCACCAGCTTTCTCAAGCGCTGCGATCTCAGCCTTATATCCAGTGATCTCTTTGGTTATGCGCTGATTGAGTTTGTTCAAACTCTTGGAGTCGGTCTTACTTAATTTGACGCCCTTCTTCTCCTTTTGGAGTTGTTTCTTCTCAGATACTACCTTCTGCAGGTACGCCCATTCGATCAGAACGAAGTCGGGGCGCCCCCCTTCCTTCTTAAAGACGTTCTTCGTCTTCTCTAGCAGTTTTTTCCACTCCTCGTAGTGATACGCGCAGTCGTTCCAATTATTATTTGTTATGAAATTGCGCATTAACTGAATTTTCTTCCTTAGAGCTTCATAGCGCTTGTCTTTCTCTGTTCGCACGACGCGTTTGTCTGCAGGAATGTATACCGTCATTCGTATGAGACTGCAGCCATAAACTATAACCCTCTCTATCTTGTGAATAACGAAAGCTAAATTCTAAAAAATCCCTAATGAAAGCTAATTTGTAAAAATCTCATAATGAAAGCAATTTACATCTCAGCTGCCACAAGGTGAAGAGAATACACAGTGCGCTACTAATTTTACTCCCGAGGCGTTATTGTGGTTAGATTTTATCGCGGATGATATACCTTCATCATCACTGCTTGAATCTATATCCGCCAATTGAGTTCTTACAACATTAGTGCGTTCGTTCTCGTCTTCTGAGGCCTCAGAGGCGGATGGAGTCTCCTGTGCGCCAAAGAACCTCGACATTTTGCTCTATTTTCCGCCCTTTTGTCCAGCTATTGCTTCGTCTTGATGCAACTGAACAAAGGTCTCCTGTGAAATATATTCAACGCGCGCAATGTTAAAGAACCCGTCCAGACCACCATTCATCAAAGTCAGCTTAAACTCTTCTCTCTGTACAATGTTCGGATCGGGAAGAGGAGCATTCGTAGTAATTATCAGACACGGACACCGCATTGCCGTTTCTCTACGAATTCATCTCCCGAATGGGGGTAAAGGGGATACATCTTATATATTGCCAACTACGGGGGGGGGACAGGGCGCGGCCATGCGATGCGTGTGACCTTGGCGGTTTATGCTATAATAATAGAATTTATACGCAAAGATGCTTCAAAATCCCCTGTATTTCTATGCCCGTAGAAGTCCTCCAAACTTTCAAAATAGCTTCTCGTGATTCTTGGTCTCGATTTTCCCGTACGCTTCCGACGATTTACACAATATTTCGCCGGCAATCTTGTCGCTATGATTAAACCAAAAGGGTATCGAAAATACAATTGATCCGATCAAAACCTGCTTCCATCTGCAGGAAATTCCCCCGAGCCCGCAGAAAATTGCCGAGAAGAATCGCAGAAAAAAGGTTTTTCGATATTCTGCTCTGAAATATTTGTCGTTATGTAATATTTGAGCCTATTTATTACGTTTACTGGGAATCCCGAGAATATATGTTATAATCCATTCGAAATGGCTTCCAGCGCGGATGCAGGCAAGGCGCAGGCACAGGCTGCAGAGATTATGCAGAAATTTGAGGCTATCAAGGCAGAAGTGCGACAGTACGGCCTGAAAATTGGGGAGTTGGACTCGGATAGGAATGAGCACTCGTATGATTCTCTATCATTTTGTCAGATATAATTTCCTACTTCTTGACGGATGCGTTTTCTTCCGCTAATCCATTCTTCGTTGAATATTTATTTTTCCCAATCTTTCCAGAATTTTCTCAACAAGAGCCTCTTTTCTGCAAATTCCTTATCTGAACATCCTGATTCTATTAGGCTCGTGATAAACACAATTAAGGATTTAGATCCAGCACGCAAGTGTTATCGCTTGATCGGCGGGGTTTTAGTGGAGAGAACGATTAAAGAGGTGCTTCCGGCTGTAGAAAGGAATCTCCAAGGGGTAATAACCTACAGTTTTTGAGAGATGATGAAGAAGAGCCACACTTATTGACCACGTTTGCGTTTTTCTTATTATAGATAAATCAAATGATCAAGCAACTATCGGATCACATGAAGAAGAAGCAAACGGAGCTAGACGATTTCATGGAGAAATACAACATCAAGCCTGCACGCCAACTTCAGAATCAAATTGGGATAAAGTCGTAGTTCTTCACATTATCCCATATCGTACACTCGAATGTCGTCAGGAATAGCTTGATGCCAAGAGTTGCCGAACAGTCCTACTATTGTAAAAAGGTGTTATAATGCACGCACATGCATGCATGCAATTAGGACCGTACCATATCATACGATAAACACGCAGATTGTGAATAAAAGTCCATATATTTTACAATATTTAAGGCATGCTAGCATGATCAATGTGTCGCACAGAGCTAGAGTGTCGATACTAGGATAGTGCTAGGTCTAGCTAGCTAGACACAGCTAGACAGTAGTACATGTAGTATAGCTGTCGCGTTCTTATTGCTACTCTAGTTCTATGTCTACATGACTCTCAAGCACAGTACGCTATATCATCTAATCACTAGCTAGCTAGAGCCATGCTAGCTAGCATAGCTCCAGAGCTAGCATGTAGCAGATCTAGCACTAGAGCAGCTAGCTAGCTAGAGCTAGGAATGTGCTGCTAAATCTAGCAAATGGTAGCTAGTTCTAGCCAGCTAGAATGCGCGACGCTCTAGCGCTACGTACGTGCGGCTACACTTCTGCGAAATGCTATAGCACATGCTAGCACATCTAGCTAGCTAGCTAGCTAGCTAGATGGATCTAGAGCTAGAGCTAGCTAGATAGCGCAGCTCGATATTACATCGCACTCTCTTTGTACTCTAGCTAGCTAGCGCTAGCTAGCAGATCTACTCAGAGGTACATGTACATAAGGATGTCGATCATGCACTTATCGCACCCTATCTAGCTATCTAGCTATGCATGCTACACGCCTAACCTACGCTTGATGCTAGCATGTGCACATGAATGTAGTCGTCGAGCCAGCTACTAGCTAGCCAGCTTCACCATGCAGCCATGCCTAGATACGCGCATACGCGGTCTAGCGGTACTTGTGCACCCACCAGCAGGCCATGTGATCGAAGTGATCCAGTGTTTCAACGACAACGTCAGTAGCCATAATGTTGCTTGGCTTCAATTATGTAATAATAAAACTGATGGTGTGTTTAATTATCATCATTGCATTACTCCGATGATCATAGCAGCAGCATGTAGCGCTCAGCTGATGGCTGAGTACGAGGCAGAAATACTCTATTCGTATCGCTACGTAAGAAGACGGTGAGACTGTTGAAGGAGAAGATGGAAAAAAAATAACAACCTTCATCACTGCTTCTAAATTTATCTATCAATACTGTATAAGTTGCTGCTTCCACCATACCTTCTTTTGATCAATAGATATGTGGTAGGCTTGCTATCGTTTGTTTATGTTTGTTGTTGTTGCATCCAGCCCACTATCAAGACTGTCTAGACTTTAACAAACGGCCATTCTCACCCCCTAGCATGTGGCTCAGCACGTCCTTGGCGTAACGAATTCGTTTTTCCAGTCCAGCATCACTGATATCAGTAACGTTCAAACAATATCAGAAAAAAGGGATGATCTGCTGCAAACTCATAAGGTCTCCACACCCAAAAAAAACAGATGAGAGTTTTTTAGTTAAAAAAGTTTTATTAAATCAGTGGTCCTGACAATGTCTGGTCGGGTCCGATCTTAAACAGCTTTCGTTTTCTAATCTTATTGCTGTAGCAGACCACCTTGAGACCTATAATAATGGCAGTAGTTCGACATTAACATAACCAGCTTTTCTTGTAACAATTTCCAGGAAAGTGTCACATAACCAACAGACAAAAAACAAACCGTTTTGATGCCAAACTATGCCTGAAATCCTCTCATTCTACTACTACTCTACTACCACTCTAGCTGCAATGAAATTATATATATATATATATATATATATATATATGTGTGTGTGTGTGTGTGTGTGTGTGTTTGTGTGTGTGTGCGTGCATATATCCGTCGAAAATTGTCTTTGGTCAGAATAGATCTACTATGTCCTCTCATCACACATTATGTACTACTACCCGAGGAGAGAAGCAGCTCCGTGTGATCGTTGAAAACAAACTGAACCTATCATCGACATTTTATTTCAATTATTATTAGGTCAGACGGCTCATGGAATGATCAAGAGCGAAAATGATCAGGAAGCACGCACGCACTTGAAAAATCAGAAAAGGGCAGCAGCTTACCGTACGATTAGAGAGCCTGAAGACCATTGCATGTGCTGTGGATAGCCATCTCTTCACTACCACCAATCCCTGCAAGTTTATGCATGATGCATCATTTTTACGCATAACAACGTATGCACGTATGTGTGCCAGTTGTGGCAATAGTAGATGTAGATTCTTAACAAATCGCACACATGGGCACACATGGGCACACACACACACACACATACACATACACAGCTAGAAATAGAGAGAGAGAGAGAGAGAGAGAGAGAGAGAGAGAGGCGGGATGGATGACCAAATATCTATCAATTACCTCCTTCGAATGCCTTGATTCAGCATGCATATGGGGGCTGTGTCTGTTAATAGATGATTTTGAGTTATCACAACAAAAAACATCGAGACGTGGCTAAGCTACTCCTCGTTGTCATGACTTTCAAGGTTTCATTGTTCTTCGAGGCAATACATTCCATGCTCTTTTGCATCCGATTATTCCATATAATATGCATGCAACATTGAGATATTAGGCCAGACGACGACGAAGAAGAAGAAGAAGAAGAAGAAGTGTGAATAACCGACCCCATCGATGGAGGCGCATCTTTGCTCGAAGGAGTCCCGTCGTATCTATTGGGGTAAGATACTCGTGTGTGCATATGTGTATGTGTATATGTGTGTGTCTGTGGAGAAGCATCCATTCACGAGTCCATGAACGAACAACATCAGCACATCGATTGCAGCACCTTGCCAGATACGTTTTAAAGTGGCTGAGGAGGAGGACTTTCTTCCTCAACTCGACAGGATAGGAGTCCACTATTATGAAGTAGCAAGGAGGGAAAAGAAGGGTAAAAAGATGGAGACAGGGGACAAGTCAGCAGCTTGCTTCTCGGGGCAGGGATGGACAAAATACTAGAGCGCCGATGGTAAAACTATGATGATGATTATGATGATGCTAAATGCTGCTGGGCGACACGGAGAGAGTGTGTTTTGGTTGTGACATTGAACGAAATCTCACCACAACCATATACTATATTAATAACTGCTGCTGCTGCTGCTGCTGCTGCTGCTGCTACTATTACTTGAATGAGTTGCAGTTAGGGGCTCTTCGCGAGAGGAACTTCTTCGCGGCATGTAATCGAATGTTCTCTGAAAATATAATAATGATACTTTCTTATTATAGGCTATCGGAGTGTGGAAGAAAGAAATACATATATGAGTATGAGAGAGAGAGGGGAGGGGGGAGGGGAGGGAACAGCAATGTAGTTTTTGTACGTGATCATTCGGATGCATGGCAATCTTCGTTTGGTCGTTGAAACAAACACCTAGTAGATGATAGGGTGGAAGGAACAGATAGGATCAATGCTCAGTCAGTGACAACGCACACAAGAAAAGGGGGGGGGGGGAGTTGATCAAGTTGCCATTTTGATTCGAATGAATAATGTTGAGATTTTGCAGCAGTAAGTACCGAAAGAGCCATCCGAGAGTGCATAGCCCATTCCATACTTACTGGTATAATCGCACCATCTGCCAAAAAGAAGTACATCAAGCACGCACTGTGAGAATAAACATGGTACAATTTCTTCCCATGCCATCAGAATAGAGATTGTCTGACAACAAGTTATATCGCTAATTTTAAATCTTTAATCAAGAGTTGTTGCTGTTTTTGTTGCCGTTGTTGTTGTTGTTGTTGTTATGGTTGTGGTTTTCATCGTTGCGAGAAGGACTCTGCTTTTCAATAAGTGATGAATGTTTCTGCTGTCGTCTGTGTCCTTAGATCATGATCATCATATCTCACCTTGTGACCCATACGTGGTTCCATCCCCCATGATCGATACTCGTCGCCAACATCTTGCCGGCCTTGCAAGCAGCGCCCGCAGCCATTTTACAATCGCGACTGCCTTCTGCGGCGAGTATGTTGCTACTGGAGCTCTGGGTGTTACCGTGCTTGCTGTTCCTCGAGGCGAGAATATTTTCATTTTCATTATTCATCCCGCCGCTCTTTTGCCGAAGAAACTCCCTCGAAGAAGAAGAAGACGAAGAAGCTGCTGCTCCTGCTGCTGCTGCTTTCCCATTTTTCTGCAGCCTCGAAGTGGTCGCACAGCTCCGTGCCAGCTGGTCCTGCATCAGAGGAGGTTTTATATGAGTAATGGTGATGATGATTATGATGATGATGATAATGATGATGCTTCGAAATCAAGAAATATTCCCAACTAAGGTTAAAATGCATTGCTCTGCCTGTCTATTACGACAAAGTGTCTCAAAAGAACACGGAGTACAACTAGTGCGAAAACTGTTGGCATTTTCAGTGTCTGAAGCACCATCATCTTTGTTTTGAAGCAGTGTACGTCGTCTACACTGACGGTAGATCGATATTGACCGGCACTCACTAACCTTTAGTCCCGCTAATTCTCCTCGGTCATCAAGGACACCTCCTGAGCCCTTTATTATCTTCTGATTATGAGGCTGCTGTTGAAGCTGTTCATCAGCTCCGCTACTCTTCTTCTTCAACTGATGCGTTCTCATCGCTGCCGAAGCAGGAATTCTCGAGCTAAGATGTGATTGAGGAGGCTTTGAAGAGGAGGAAGAGGAGGAGGAGGGGGGGGCGGGAGGTATCCTCACTCCAGAGCTGCTCATCGGCATTGGATGAACATTCTTTACTGCTGCATTCGTCCTGTCGCTAAGGACGGCACGTGTAGGATGTGCCTATTAAGATGATGGATCACGGAATCAGCCACCATAAATATTGTTGTTGATGCCTCCGCTGCTATGTTTCTCTCTCTCTCTCTCTCTCTCTCTCTCTCTCTCTATCTATCTCTATCTATCTCTCTCTCTGACTCTTCTTGCTTCCCACTTACCGATTGCGCCTTGGTGTTCTTCACTTTGCTCGATTTACCTAGTACATAATGCAATAAGGCACCATTTAATCCGCCGCCAAAGGGGCAACCAGTAGGACGGAAAATATCGCGTCATCATCATCATCATCAACAACATCATCATCACCATTCCAAAAGCATTACAACCTGAGCTTCTTTTCGAGCTGATCTTCATCCTCTGCATTCCATCCGAAATGAACCTGTGCACGGTGATAGAAATAGGTGTGAGGAGGTTGTAGATGAGTCGTCAGCCGGTCAGCCAGTCAGCCAGTCAGGCAGCGTATAGCGACAAGTTAAAGCAAGCATGTATGCGTTTGTGCTGCACCCACTTGAGATTCCATGCTCGCAGGTAGCAGCTATTGACTTCATGAAACTGTGAACGAGGCAACACTGATACGTCGAGGCCTAAATCACATTATTATCAATGATTCTCATTCAAAAAGAGGAGAAGGGGAAGGAGGTAGAGAAGGAGAGGGAGTACAACGGCTGCTATTTGTGGTCAAAAGTTTGCTATTCAGTGCATAAACTCCTCCCCGAGTACATCAGTACGTGCATGCCGCCATTGCAAAAAAATGCATGTGTATTGTTAATTCCAGAATCTCTCTTATATTTCCATTTTTTTTTAATTCTAGCCGCAGATTTCCTGTCATCATCATCATCATCATCATCAAATCTTAGGGAGGCACCATATCTATAACAGTAGTGATAGCACAAACTATGTATATCTACCGTATTTGAGGCAGGACGTTGGAAGCACCTTCGGTATCGACTCCTCGGTGAAAAAGCGATGGTCCGCAATCTGGCTTAGACTGAGTCTTTTCGCTGGATTAAGGTGTAGGATACGCCCAATAAGGTCCTTGGCAGAGTCTGAGACCTCCACATCGTCCGGGTAAGTGTAAATGTTCTTCCTGATGCGCTTGTACGTGGTGCGGATAGAGCTGGTTTCGAACGGCGGTTTCCCGACCAAAGTCGTGTACATTATGACCCCCACGGCCCAGATGTCTACCTCGAAGCTGTGGCCTTTCTTCGCGTCTAGTATCTCGGGGGCGATGTAGTTAGGCGTGCCGCATATCGTCCTCTTCCGCTCCTGCTCATTCTGCAGCCGGGTGGTGAGGCCGAAGTCTCCAAGCTTGATGTTCATGTCACGGTCCAGGAACAGATTGCTTAGCTTCAGATCCCGATGAATGATGTTTAGTTTGTGCAGGTAGTGGAGACAGAGAATCAGCTGCCACATGAGCGTCTTCACCTCGGGCTGCGTCAATCGTTTCCGTCGTCGCACCATTTCCATCATCGACTGAACGAACATGGTTGTCACACATTCAGAATAAATTCAGAATGATTAATAATAATCATCATCATCATGGCTGTACGTAAAACGTAGATGGCATAGATTTTCTATTTGCACACCATTATTATTATGATTGTTATGATTATGATTATTATTATTATGCGCTTTGCAGAGAAGCCCTGCTCCAATCCCTAATCTACATAATGTCAAAAACAACCTGGTTGTGGCAAAGCTCGAGTAGAATATATACGTTGAGGTCATCTTCGAAAAAACGCTCAAATCGAACGATGTGGGGATGATTGAGCTTCTTGTGGAGGCTTATTTCATTCCAAAGCTAAACCAGCACAAGCACAAAATTGATATTCGCACTTACGTATCAACACGAAATAAAATGCATTTTTCAACACACACTCCCATCACCGAACAGCTCACATGTGGATCTTTTATCACCTTCGTCTGGGCACTTTGCTTCGTTATTGACGCCTAAGAAGAAAGCATATCGGATCAGGTTTCGCGAAGGCAATGATTCTTTAGTGCTGTGCTCTCACTTTGGCCACCACTTTGCACGCGTAGATTCGTCCGCTGTCGTGTGACGTGATCTTGTAGCAATGAGCGAATCCGCCCTATGATACCAAGAACGATTAAGATTGTATTATATCTTCATCACCGAGGTTAATTTGGGGTTTGAAAACGCCGCTCTCAAGAAGAGAAAGGGGATGATACATTCAATAGTACAATCGACTATTCTTGTAGTACGTATCACGCGGTTGGTACCTTCCCAAGCATTCTCCCTTTGGCATATTTCTTGATGTGAGAGGTTCGACCCGAATTCTTGAATGTATGGTCCTCTAACACATCAGCTACGATGATGGGAACTTTTGGCATGGCCTGTGGTTCGTTTTAAGGCGAATACACATACATGACAGCAGTAGCGTTTTCAGTGAGGAATGTGAACGAGAAACGATAAGCCGTTCGGTCCAGCTATCATGGCAATCATACATTCGCTTGAACTAACATAAAATCGAAAATAAATCACACTGCATGCATATCTAACTCCAGGGAGGGGGCGGGAACGAACGGGTCGGCAGACCTCGAAACTCAACCGCTCTGTGTTGCCAGGCTGGGTACGGAAACTGCGCTTTATTCTTGCGACAAATTCAATCAAGTTGTCGCATATTCCCAATGTATTCCTTTTTCTAATTTTTCTCGCTTTCGTATATCGGATCTCCTTTTTGAGTGCCGTACATTTTGATACTGAGACAAGTGTTGGTCTACGACGCACAGTACGATGACGTCCGATTTCGGCAGAAAGTTTTCATTTTGAATTCGATGCCAAAAACCCGTCGCCCATTATATTGAAGCTTGAACAGTATTAGAAAGAATTGATGCCGTTTTGGATGGATTGAAAGAATATCATTCAAATACTACCTTATTTAGAAGAAATTATATTAATAAATAATCACTTTTTATCACTTTAGAGCTGAATGTTTCTGCAGCAGAGCCGTTGGTGGGAGTCTGCCGGTTTATTATATTCAAAACAAAAATGTCGGTCAAGGAATAGATTGGGTTTGGCATTGACGACATCAAAAATTGCTAGCCGAATTAATTAATTATCACCTCGGTCTTTCCCTGCACCATTTCCGAAAATGACAGCAATTTGTTTCTGTGAAATATTGTCGCTTCTCAAAATTATCGTTCAATTTATCTTTTATTGGAAAAATCGGGGTAGCCCCGTGGCCATTTCCACATGATCCAAAAATTCAAATTCAATCTGTATCATTCGAAAAATCTACGCATTGCACCAGAATTTTTGATCCGATCATCACTTCCCAGGAAAGCAGCTCTGCGAAGAATTTAAAGAACTATGGTGAGATTAGCGATGCATCCATGCTCCACTTCCATCATGGCACTTGTAGGAGTGTCATTAATGTATTTCAATGGTCTGGCCGTTGATGCTACTGAGTTCATCGATCCTGTGATAAAAGTCGATAAGGTGAGCAGGAAGTATGCAAATTCTATCCATGCAATTACTTTTCGAAGGTCACCCTTCCAAATCAGAATTCATTTGCTCGCTTACTTAATCAGAGTCCTGGAGCTTGGAGCGTAAAGGAAGTCGGAGAGTGGTAGAATTACCCGTTACTTCGAATGACCTACGAGGTTTCTAATTCTTTCTCTCCACGAAGGTTGGATACGCTTGAGCTCCCGCAGTTCAAGGAGGTGTTCCAGGAGCAAGGCATCGACGGAAAGGTATGTAATTGCCTATGGTAGTAATGAGGATAAGCAGACTGTAATCTGTCCCACGCGAAATATCATCGCTGGTGTGTCACGCAGACATTAATCTCTTTGAGCGAAGCGGAACTAAAAAGCGAATTGGGTACAACATATTGCTCAACAACTTTTCGCCATTTGTACAACCACCATGATACTTATTTTTCTACTTTCTCGGCGTTTTTCACTATCACGCCTTCTAAACTTCACTCTCTCTCTCCACCTTTTTCCCGACATAAATTGCATGTATGTAATAAGACCCCATATCAATTTGTATGAATTTTCAAGAATGAATTTTGAAGAACTCAGAATCCAAACCAATCAGGTGTTGACAAGCTAGGACATCGACGAAGAATATATTCTGTCATTCAGCAACTCAACGTACTTTTGTACACAAATCACATCAATTTTCTGCCTCCAGTACTAAATCGCTACAAGCATCATCATCTTCTTCATCATCACATCGTCGTCATCGTTATGATGAAGCTTGATAAGAAAGCTGTTTCGATGTGAACAGAAGGAATTCCCATACGATGACGGTGCGAGGACATTCACACTCTCCAATGACTATGTGAGCTAATACACCACAACCGAAAAAAGTGTAGAGGATTACGATGAATGACATAGGAACATTAGTAGTAACCCCGATATCTACACACATGTAACAACATGTGTACTATACTACATCAAATGTTCGAAGGCATCATCATCGGCAAGTTCATCGCATATGTATACCCCCGGAGAAAAGGGAGCAAGAGGCTTCAACGAAAAGATCCAGGTCGTTGTTGCTAAGAGCAAAAGCAAAATCACCAATAATGCTTATTGTTCTACGACAAGGCTATGTGTTTGATTTCTATCTGATTGTTTCATCTTCGTCATCGTTTCCCCCGCCATCTTTACCCCATTGCCAGTGGGTAGTCCCCATCTTGATTTCTCACCATTCGTGTACGCAGTGGGTGAACAGCATAGCTGAGGGAGAGCGCATTGCCAGACAGGAGAAGAAACCTATCCTTCTGCTCATCCATAACACTGCTTGTCATCAGGTAGATATAGTAGTAGCAGCAGAAGTAGTAGTAGCAGAATAGCTATGGCAGTTCATAAACAGTATGTGAAGAACTGGATTAAGCCGAAGCCGTTGGTCGACGAACAACTGCGACAAAAACGTAGCATTAGAACTCTCTGCTATGTCGCTCCTTCCGCCATGCCAACAACCAACATGTCCTCTTGTTTAATCATTCCTTTCCAGTGAATTTAACGAACAGTATGTTTCAGTGCACAAAATTGAAGAGCGCCTTCACGACCTCCAAGTACGCCGATGAGATTGAGCAATGTAAGTTCAGTCCACGCAAACGCATACGCACGCACGCAAAGATTGACCTGTTCATATTTCACCATTATGTAGACTCCTCGAAGTTTGTGATGATAAACCTCCAAAACGAAGAGGAGCCTTCGGATCTTAAGTATCAGCCTGATGGTGAATACATCCCTCGCATGCTATTCATGGTAGTTACGCTGCTGTACTGCTGTCGTTATATGAAGTTCTACATAATTTTCTTCTTTCTTCTTCTAATATCGTTTCATTCATGTTACCCACCGAAGAAAGTACTTAAGTCCTCCTCCTCCTCCTCCTCCTCCTCCTCCTCTTGCCTAGGACTCTGAGGGGCAAGTGCAAACCAAAGTTAACAACACACAGGGAAGTAGAGGGTAATGTGTATGAACCATCGGGTTGGGGGGGGGGCGGAAGCCTGGGTATTTAGTTTAGTTAACGATAACGAACAGAAATATCTGATGCATCGCGCCAATAATCTTAATAGAACATATACGCACGCACTGACGCATGTCATAGTTTTGTACAAGCATACGCAATCATGCCTCTTTTTCATTCCCAATGCCACTACCGACACAGATTCGCTTTCTTCTACTACCGCGGACAAGATGTTCTTCGTGAGATGAAGCGTGCAGCAAGCGTGCTGTCGCTAGGAACCACCAATACTGAACAGGCAGCACCGATTATCGCTTCTGCCATGAAAACAGGTTGCGGATAGAATGAGAGGGTGGGAAAGAAAGCAGGGGAATAGAGAGGAGGGTTGAGGTCGCAACTAGAGGAGCAATACAATCTTCTGACACTACATCACCCTCCAATCTATCATTTAGGTACATCATCTCACCTGAAACAAGAGCTCTGATTGTCAATAATAATTTTAAATGGGGGAACTAAGCACAACACATTCTTTCGAGTTAACTCCCATTACAAGGGATTTTTACGAAACACAGCAAAGCTAAGCTAGTGTCCGTTTACGCATAGATGGCGTCTCTAATGTTAAATCGTATATATTGCACTTTACACTATGTGTGCATGCGTGCATGGAAAAACGCAGTGCACAACGTACGTTATTGCTCTTATCGATATGTTTCCATGTGCGCGCATATTTGTGCGCAAAATTATGTACATCCATGCAGTCACGCTAAGCTATTAAGAAGTATGCGTCAGCGGTTATATGAAAACGAGCGACTAAGCGCGTCGACAGTAATTCGTGACACTCAGGATGGGAATTTGCCGACTCAATGACATCATTACTAGAATCATTATTACATCAATTTTGCCTTATGTTTCTTTACATTAAGTTGGTCGCGAGCTGACTACACCCCTCGAATCGATAATCATATACAGAGATGAATTGATCAGTCTAGCGTCTGCTTTATAATAAAGCACAGCATGAAAACAATTTAATACAAACAAAGCAGTGGCACAAGCCCACATGATAATTGCTTAGCCTTGCCGAAAGCTAGGTCAAAAACGTGCTGCAGGATCTCATGGGGTGAAGATCAGAAAAAATTGGAGTTCACTTCTGGCTATAGTGACATGGTGAATCCCAGCACATGTAGCGCAGGCAGCTCATCATTGACAACAGGTGCGTATTTACTCGATGTTCGGTTTCGGACAGCAAAGAGTCTGCTGCAAGTGCACAAGCATAGCTGATTGTGCAGCATGTCAACAGCAGGGCGGGGGATTGATTCCACACTTTCTTTGATGCCACATTTAGTCTCAAACTTAATTTTTCGTCTCGTCGATCTTCTTTCGAACACGAAGCAAGTACGATTTCGAGACGGACAGCGGCCAGGACTCCCAGCATTGGTGCAATTATGTTGAAAATGGGATGGGAAAATTATTCCAATCACGAGAAATGGATGAAATTTGTCAAGTGTATTTCGGAAGAAATTAGGATAGCGACGTCGCTGAAAACATCGAGTCTAAGATTAATTGATGAAGTGCACAGGCTAACTTGCTTCGCTTGCTGTATCTCAAGGACTATCCTCAGGCACACACTGCGGAATGGTATGCGTTGGGCATTGAATAGATAGTAAAGAGCAAATGCAGGCCCAAAAAAAAGCAGACAGCTGGACTCTCCTCGGGCATGGGCGTCGTCATCATCATATTTTCCGAAAGATCGATCAAATGGAGGCCAAAATCGATAAGAAATGGCCTAAAAGGCTGCAGCTTTCAACAAGAAAGACTCGGAGCAGAATGACGCTCTACTGACACGGGAAAATATTGAAAAATCATCAAAAATCCCTGTCGCAGAGGAAAATCATGGGTGTTCTTGCAGCCCAGTAAGGAAATAATTTTCTACTGACCTGGGCGTCAGCCGAGCAGATCAAGGCGTCAGTCCGAGCAGTGGCTGTGAGTAGTCAACAACTGCACGCACCAGAATCCAAGTGGACCCATCGTCTCCCCAAAATTTTGAGCTTTCACGTGTAAACGAAAGCACCCGATACTGACTTCGAACTTCCTGTCATATGAGTCTTCACAAAAAAAGTATCTTCACAAAAAAAAAGTATCGTGAAATTCCCTCTGTTGTCATCTTTCGATCTGGCATCCTTTTGTTGGTGCTGGAGCTAGTTGGGACGTAGAAGATCTTCTTCCTCATATTGCAAACGTCACGCACATGTATGCAGCGTCACCGTGAAATCGAGCGGAATCATAAATACTTATGGTGATTGACAACCGTTGAAATGATCTTGAAGCAAAGACATTGATCATACATAGAAAATTGTGTCTTCAGAGAGAAGAGAAGGGGGTAGTTCGCAATCATAATTTTTACAATATTCTCCTTTATATCGATTATATAAAGATACATTGTAATTGAAAGATATCCAATGTCCAGGATGCACAGAGGCTGACATTAAAACTATGAATCCACGAGTAGAAGAGAGGTATTTGGAAATGGAAAAAATGAATACGATAATCATATTCCTGAAGTTCCCTTTGCTCATTTCCTTACAGAGATACTTCCTCCATCAGCGACCTGAATCCTAAAGAAAATGAGGTTTCACTTCTGAATATTTTGAAATTGTTCTCCGATTATGAACGGTTATATATATATATATATATATATATATATTATGTATTTTAAAATCATTTTTTATCACATCTATCTTGTCGTAAGTGGATATTATATCTAGTTGGATGATCGTTTCACGTGTATAGAACCACAATAAGTTTTATCGATCATAATCCTAGGAAAGGAATAACTATATGTATATATATATATATATATATATATATGTGTGTGTGTGTGTGTGTGTGTGTGTGTGTGTCTGTGTGTGTGTTTGTTTTGAAAATGTTAATCAGCAGAATCTCCATCCTTCGCCATCTAGTCGCTGCAAAATATACCCACCGCTGTCGTTTTCTCCTTGTTGCCCACAGAACCGTAAAGCCTCGGCGGCGCGCAAGAAATATCTGCAATATTTTTGCAATTCCGATGAAAATCCGGAGCTTTTATCGAATCTCATAGACAAAATCCTAGAGAAGAATAAGAAAGGGAAATGGAAATTGTGTCAATGGTTCTTGGGTTTGTTCCAACGTGGGAAGGACGACAATGTAATCCCAAAAGAAATGAATTTGCAAGAGGTCTTGTTTTTTTGTGTGCTGCTTTCTACAACAAACCGTAGAAATGGAAATACTAACGATGATCTCCTCGAAAGAGCAAAAAAAAAATTCAAAAGAGTAGTCAAAGTATTTTTTGTCTGCGGACTGAATGAACCGCGAATGCAGGGTGAAGAATATCAGGATTGCTTTCAGATACGATACGAGCCAGATCTAGATAATAGTGGGGAAATAACAATCAGTGAAGACGATGTTAATGCATTCTGTAAAGAAATACCCTTCCAAGACTCATAGCAAAAGCACAGGATGAGGAGGAGGAGGAGGAAGAAGATTCTGACAATCCAGCAGTCAAATAATTTTAAGTTTCTCATGATCCATACATTTTTCCACGCCCACCTGTGAGCGGAATACTGTATTCCCTCCGAATTGCATCATTGCTAAGCAAATTATCAGCTAGTACATCTGATCGCCAACAGCTGAATCATGGTATAATGGCTTGCACTACTCTATGCTAACACATGGCATCGACGAATGTATCAACTATGCCAAGCCAGCGCCGCAGCATTGTTGAGGAAAATCATGGACGTGGAGACTAATCGTTGTTGAATTCTAGTCATACTTGCTGCATGTATGCGATATCTAGATATGGTGAGGGCATGTTTACAAATTTAGAAATGTACATGTGCATGCGTACACATGTTTACTATACATCTACACATGTGTGTGCTACGTATGCATGACTGTGGCTATGATGCATACATGTACGGCGATATGAACATATGTTTACATACACACATATGTATTTGTCTGTGCGGCATGCAGCACAACAACGCATCGCGCACAAATCATAGCTAGATTAACTAACATTGCTGTCGGTCAGCGCTACAGCGAAGGATCGATGATACCGAATTACTTGAGAGTATTATCCACCACACGACAGGGCGATGATGCAAACAATCGCAAGCCAATCTAGGAAACTACTGCTTCTGGCTCGGGTTTTGCAACCGGAAAGAGCGTGACGTCTCTAATGTTAGAAGTTCCAGCCAGCATCATCAGTCGATCGATCCCCGGCCCGAACCCAGTAGCAGGACTGTGTTACCAGTGCGCAGCAAAAATCTGCAAACGAAGTAAAGTGACGCATGCATGCGATGGATGGAATTAGGTCATTGAGAATCTAAATGGCAGCCTGATCATGCATTGGAGGCAATTTGTGGAGAGAATGTGTGGTTGTGAAAAATTCATTGTTAAAAACAGCACAAGCACGGACCCCCATCATCACATTGTATGTCATGTATGCATACATACATGTACACATGTGCATGCATGTGCACATGTGTGTAGGCGTGGAACAAAGCATCCTTGTTTCGTCAGCTCAAATCGATCACTGACGACTTGTTGGATGACGAATTGCCCACCGTTTTGGCGACAACAGAGGCGCTAAAAAAAGAACTGAAAAAACATCACAAGGTGATGAAATCATGTGCTTTCAACGAATTCGAAGAGGAATGGTCCAATGATTCATTGCGCGCTGTGCATCTCAAGAATCTTGGATTCCTCCCGTCATCTTCGATCACCGGCATCAAACTAAAACTTCCAAGTGTTGCTACATCATGGATGCGCGCCATCTGTGGTGTCGGCAATCTTGGAAAATTCATGCTGTCACGTGGACAATGCACAGAGGAAGATGCCACGTGCGATGCATGTGGCATCCTGAAGGACATGGATCATCTCCTGCAATGTCCAACACACAGTCGAGAACAAATCAGATTGCGCAATCAAATGCGCGCGATCATGAATCGCAACGACGACACGAACCGGCTGACAAAGGCTGAAAAGGACTCCAGAACTGCTGCGCGCAGTGCGCGGCAACATCGGTCGCATGAGGACGCTTTCAAGTGCATGAAACACATCGTGGCAGAAACCAACAGATGCAACATCAGCGCTGTAGCCGCTGCATTGCACAGCTACATCAGGATGACCATTGAAAAAATTCAATTCTTCATCACATCCGTCTCACATGTACATGTAGATCCATGTGTTTACATTCATGTTCACATGTGCATGTGTGCATCTCTTCTCCTCAGCGGAAGCTTCAGCGTCTCCGACTAGCGTACTCTTTTTCGCTTCGCAGTTCTCGGGATTATATTATGTTGTCGCAGCTAAGAATTGCAGATGGAAACCATCATTAGGAACGCTACCAGGCGAAATGTGCTTCGGATGGGGGATTTGTGTTGTCGTAAGGTGTAAATGAATAATCGGAAAAACAAGGATAATATACAGGTCATTTCACAAGAAAGACAACGAAAATGGACGACAACACACATTCGTAAGATTCGATAACGTTCATCGTCTGTCCATTGATTCGATAGCTGATCAACTGAGAGCTGAGAGCAATGGCGCTCGAGGAGGAGGCTCTCTTGCCCTCTCATTCCTCGAAGAAGGACATTGCCGCGGTCTCGTGGATCCAGCAAGTGATAAAAGAGAGTTGCCGCAACAATTCGAACAGCCATGAATCATTGCCTCTTCGGGTAGATAAGGAAGCCATCATGCAGATCATGAGTTCCTCCTCTTCCTCCAGTAAAGGAACTGAAGAGTGCAAATCTAAAAATCAGAGATATTTGAAAGAGCCAGTATGCCTCTCATGCTCAATAGGTGGCAAAACAAGGCTTCTGGACGCGAAAGGCCTTCAGTGCGGCGACGAAGAAAAGGTCGCAATGGAGCAACGTGCTGAAAACATTAGTTGGCTCTTCCCTGAAGCTGGTCGGTCCATTTTTCAGGCTAATTAAAAACCATACTAATTTCATTATACCTCGCCCTCACCATACACATGTGAAATCTGAATGATCATCAGGTGTATGGGCTGCTCGCTCGTTCGCCCTGCGCACCCAACAACGCGCACCTCCATCATTCTCAGAAGCCATGGAGGCGGCGAAGAGCCAGCTGACTTCCTCCTTCTATGCCACAGTCATGAGAAATCGAAAAGCACTTGATGCCATGGTCGTCCCAGGGCGCGACTTTCTGTATCCCGGAATCTATAGCATGCACGCCCTCGCTCTGTTCTCGCTGCGAGCACCAAAGACGAAAAAAATGTCAATGGGGAATGATATGAAAGGGAGAAGTTACCACGAGCTGCTTGAAACGCCACAGTATAGCTATCTTCGCGCTTCATTAGCCGCGGAACTCTGGAGGGTCAGGGCCTCCTCCTCCTCCTCCTCCTCCTCCATGTCATCTTCTTCATCACCCTCTTCTGCTCACGCAGCAGAGACCCAGCGAACACCATCTAGCTTCATCCTGAATGACAAAAGCTTAGCACAGATACAGAGTTGGTATACGCTGTTTTCTCAGAAGAAGATTGCTCCTCCAAGTCCACTAATGGCGAATGCAGGGCGAAAAGGCCTTGATGGTCATTTCTCTACGTGCTTTACGCAGGGAAATCGTGAGGGTCATAAGATGCTGAACGATCTTGGGGAGTTACCCTATGGCGGCCATGGCATCCAATTTCATGGCGTTGAGACCGAAGAAATGCTTCCCCTCGCAAGGTTTAGCCAGAATATTCTTTTGCTCCTTTTGCGGGGGTGCCAAGTATGTGTGTGGTGTGGGTGTGTTTCATGTATCATTTATGACATGTGAATGAAATACGACTGTTTCGGCATAACTCGGTGATGTTTTCAGATACTTGGAGGCCGTAGCACGCTCAAGTGTAAAGCAGCAAAAGAGCTTCCGTAAGCCAGCGATGGCTTTCTACTTGAATCCAAGTCACGAGGGCATTTTCGAGTTCTTAAAGCTCAAGGACCCTACTATCGAACAGAGCTCCAAGGATAATCATATTGCGCTTATGGTGAAGGCACACCTGCCTGTTATGTATTGCACATCATATTTCAATGCTGTTCTTTTGTGCTACGCTTTTCGTCGCGTTCTTGTATCGCATTCTCGGGGTGCATCCAAACCGTATCGACATGTAGCTTCCTTAACCCTTCGGCCCCCCTCCCCCCTGCCGTCTTTTCAGATTCCTGATGCATTCTACGAAGCAGTGAAAGAGGACGACAAGTGGCCGCTATTTTCCCCAGCCGAGAGTCACGCCCTCATGGCAACGGCGGATTTCCGAAGAAAAATGGCCAGCCTTGTCTCCGAGGGAAAAGTTGTGAAATGGACCCGCGCACGCGATATCATGGGCGCAATACTTCGCTCGCAGCGCAAGACGGGGGAACCATACATGCTTAATCGCGACACTATCAACAGCAGATCTCCGGTGATTGTAAACTATGATGAAGAAGATGATGACGACGACGATAAAAAAGATGAAACGGAGGCAGGGGAAACAGAATACGATAGCCAAAAAGCAAAGATGGCGACAACAACGACGTGTGCAGCTAGAAGCAAAGGGGGGAGAGGGGCGAATATGATAAGAAAAACAAGCATCGATTGCAGGGGGGATATCCGAGACAATAAAAAGAGGGAAAGAAAACGTGGGACGTCCATTCGAAGCTCCAACCTGTGCACTGAAATCGTTCAGTTTTCTGACGAAACGGAGACTAGCGTTTGCACGGTCATGACGCTCTGCTTTCCGAGCTTCGTGCGCTATGAGCGAAGCACACTTAGCCCTCACACCACGGAGAACGACAATGATGACGATGATGACAGCGGCAGAGATGATCCTCAAGTGAAACTAGCAGCAAAGGGGAAAAGGGAGAAAACAGCACAAAGGGCCAACTGGACAGGACATCCAGGACCGTACGTAGACTGGGATGGACTTGTTCGAGCGGCGCGTGAGGCACAACGCTTGGGGGATTGCCTCGTCACTGCAGGGGCATGCACGTTTGAAAACTTGGCAGCGTTCGAAGGGACAAAGGATCGGTTAGTCAGTTGATTATAGAGTTATACAGAAAGATAGAAAGAAAGCTGAGGAGGAGGAGAAGGAGGAGGAGAAGGCGACAGGGATTATGAATAATGATGTGTAAAATGAAAGATAGTATATGCAATCGATGCTGATATTGATTTACATTATATCCAAAATAGTTCCCTCGGGATTGGGGGGCAAGGCATGGTCGATGTGCTACAGATGTTTGGCCATTCTCTTGACTCAACTCCGGCCTTGAGACTCGCCCGCAAACTGTACGAGCATCTCTACTTCGGTGCAGTGTCCAGTTCGTTGGATCAGGCAGCAACAGCGGCCATCAATGCTGGAGGAGGCGAAGACGACAACCACAACCATCAAAAAAGGGAGAAGAAAAAGATTAAAAAGAGGTTTTTGCAATTCGAACTAGCATATCCTGAGATTGACGTCGCCAAGAACAGCATGAATGCATTCCGTGCGAGGGGCATTTTAGGGTGTGAGGAGAACGACAACGGCAGCTTTGGGCTCGATTGGGAGACTGTCCGCACGAAGCTAGAGCTTCACGGCACACACAACGCGCATCTCACAGCCCAACCCCCCTCCATTTTCTGGTCGCACGTTTTCGGATGCTGCAGCTCTGGTAACGGCTCAAAATACATGACGAAATAGTTCACAGCAACAAACCAATATGTTGATATTTACCATCGATTCGTTGTGGCCGACTGGAGGGGCTACCGCCACTCTGACTGTGATTTAGTGTTTTTCGTTCCCATTCTTCAAATTACGGTTCAAAGAACTGCATCAAAACTCTACGTCTCCCTCTCTCTCTCTCTCTCTCTCTCTCTCTCTCTCCCTTTTCCTATCCCTACCACACGCACACACACACACACACACATACAATGGATACCGCAGGTGCAGAGCTACCCGAAAGCAATATGCAGCTTCGGTGCGATTTCCTCGGTCAATACTGGCAAGTAAACCGCCACATGCACGCCCGCATGCGTGCCGTTGGCCTATGGAATGCCGATATAGCCAAAGAACTGAAAGAGTCTGGAGGTTCTCTGCGCAGCATTGATTACCGTAGATTTTTACATAAAAAGAACAGCACCGAAGAGAGCTTTTGGAGGGAGCTATGCGGCATCTTTCCCACAGGTACGAGTCAATAATATTCATTCTTCTCCTCATCCACAAAAAAAGAAAATCGCTTTCACTATTTTCAGGATGGGAGCTCCCCGACTATGTACCCGTAGCTTACTCCAAGGTTGTTGTTTTGATCGATGTATTATGGGTATTCCATTGCTCACTATTCAGCTTTTAACCTTACCTTAACCATCGATAAAGCGTTGTCATTCGCCACAACGCTGTTGCGTATTTATCTTCTAAAATTCGTTTTTGTGCCAGATTTTATTGCAAATATCATTCATATATTACCCATGTATTATGTAAAAATGCACACTGACACGCAAGCAAACACACACGCGCGCATACCAACATAGGTGCGGTCGTGGTTCATTGACCAATCGGAGTCCTTCAACTACTTCGTAGAGCATCCTGACAACACCTTTCTAGCAGCTTACCACCTCCTCTGCAATCGTGCCGGTTTGAAGACTGGTCTCTACTACATGCGCATGCGCCCCCCTCGTCAGGCCCGATTACTCCCGTCCTCTCTCCTCCGACAACAACAGTATGATCTCGATGTTAAAAGTCAACAAAGGACTGTAGAATCATCGTTATCATCATCATCATCATCATCATCATCATCGACGTCGTCGTCATCATGGAAGAAGAAGACGCCAATCTCGCCTTCACCTCCTCCTCCTCATCGTTCTCCTCCGTCTCCTCCCCTATGTAAGCTCCTGGTAGATCCCTCAGGTGACCGCGAGATGTACGAGTTTGTTCTGTGGTTTCAAGAGGCAGCATGGTCGCAAACAGAATTTCCCTATGAGATCGACCAGAAAAACATCGAGATTTTACCGCCGCTGGAACGGTCAGTGTTGGTGCGCGTCATGGCCTTTCTCGCGCTCGCGGACAATGTTGTTTCGCGCAACCTGAGAGACAACTTCACCATTGAATTCGACGATCTTGACGACGCCAGTGGTCAGCTGTGCTCGCAAGTTCTTGCGCTGCAAAATGCACAGGAAGTCGTCCATAGCCTGACGTACAGCCTCTTGCTGAAGAGCTTTGTACCAGATGCTGAGGAGAGAAAAATTCTGTTTCGTGAAACTGGCGCGACAACTAATATCTGTGAGGAGGAGGTGGAGGGAGAAGAGGAGGAGGGTGCTCGAAATGACAACCCTACCAGCAGAGAGGCTAACAACACACACTACCCAAACAGCGCGTGTGCGTTTAGAAGGAAAATCAACTTCGTGCGGCGATTCATGAATCGCAGGAACCGAACCCGCGCGGAGAGGTTAGTGGCCTTCGCCTGTGTGGAAGGGATAATGTTCTCTTCCGCTTTTGCGTACATCTACTACTATAAGGAAAAGTACGCAAAGCAGCTGCCATCGCTGGTAGGATCGAATGACCTGATTGCTCGTGACGAGGGACAACATGTCAACATTTCCCTCGCACTTCTCAAACGCCTAATCGCCCAGGGAGATTCTATCAGTGCGCAAACGGTGCATGAAATAGTGCGTGGCGCTGTGCATGTGGAGGAGGCCTTCGTCGAATTTCTTTTCCAGGACAACCCGTCGGAATCGATTGGAGGAACAATGAACGCTCGGACAGTCAAGAGCTACGTGCGCTTCATCGCCAACGACTTGTGCACGAGAATCCTGGAAATCGTTGCGAAAACTAATAGCAACTGTTGTGAACGTGATAGTAACTGCAGCAGCAGTAGTAGTAGTAGTGGTGGTGGTGGTGGTGGTGATGTTATGAAAAGAAACTCCAGGAACAACAGAAGTTCACCGCCGCTGCTTTTCCCAAACGACATAAACTGCTCACTCCCTCACATGCACAAGCTGGGGGTAGCAGCGCGCGTTGACCAAATGTCTCGGAGGAACTTTAGCTATTTTGCGGATGATGGGCGCACGGTGGACTGGCCTCGTGCTTTGGTGCTGGCAAAGCAGCAAGAACTCAGAGTCGACGCGATGATCGAGAAGATGAAAAATCTCCTGTTTCAAGACGACGGCGGCAAGAGCTCTCGTAAAGTTGCTGTTGTATGCGAAACAAATGCTTCCGGCGACGTGGTTCTCGCCCAGGAGTATCTTGTAGATAAAAAAGATCCGGAGAAACATCCGAAGCAGCTGGTCTGGTCTCTTGCCCATCCGGCGGTGATCGGCGGCTTCAGGTGGTATGGACTTCCTGCGGAGGCAAAGTACTTCATCACTCTAAGACAGCAGAGTCACTTACACACACCACCCTCATCATCATTATCATCATCATTATCATCATCATCATCGTCATCATCCATGAAAACGCCCGTGGAGTCGTTACTACTTCCTTCCTCAAAATTCCTACCACCAACAACGCCGTCGTTACTGCCATCGTCGCGACCATCTCATCATCTTTGGACAGAGCAGATGGACTTCTACAAGCAGGGTGGCCACTTCATGCGGCCAAATCTAGACACCTTCATCACGGCCAACGTTATTCGCTCTCGCTATGGCCGTACAATGTTGAAGGGAGAAAGAGGTGGCGAGGAAGCTGAAGATGACGCAGGAGGATCCAGATTTATATTTCAGCGCGCCATCGACGTCGGGGCGGGGTCTGGGTGGTTAGCCAAGTCTCTTGCATTGTCCCTGCCCTCTGCTACAGTTGTAGCATTAGACACGTGCAAAGAAGCCATCGCGTTCATGAAATCTCCTTACGCCGCCATGCCGAGCAACGTAAGGCCGCGCCTTGGATGCGCCCTTGAGCAGCAATACAGTGCGTTTGATCTTATCATCTGTAACCCCCCCTATATCCCAACCGAAGAGGAGTGCAGACACGTCGACAGCATCGACGATGAGGCGGATGGGGAGAGGGAAGGCAGAAAGAAAAGAGAAGAGAAGGCCACCACTCCGCAGCCATTGTCGTTCTGGAAGGGGACGGGTCTTATCTGCGGCTTGCTTGATCGTCTCGTCGCGATCTACAGCAGCAGCAGCAGCAGCAGCACATACAACAACCGGCTCAGCGACAAGAATGACGACCACAACACGAATATAACTAGTTACGACAATAATAGCGCTACCGCCAATAGGAATGGCACAGGCATCACCGATGATAATACAACCAGCAACTCTTTTGGTCCCGTCCTTCTGCTAAACATCAGCAGCGTTTCCCTCAAGAGCCAGCGTGTGTGTGCAGCGCTACGAAATCTTCCAAGCCACGGGGTGTCCTGTCGTGTGCTCAAGCGCGCCGAGGTTGGCTTTAAGACGTCCATTCTTGGCCAAAAACACCAGCATCTGATGGCAGAAGGTAAAGAGAGTGTATCACCAGTTAATATTGCCGGTATGGAACTATTCGTGGGGCTCACGGATCAGTCACAACCAAGAATTAGAGGAAAGGCCGAAATGCCAAAGCTTCTCGCGGGTCTCGCAGAGGAGTGTGGTCATGTGGAAGTGCCACGTCACCATTGGCAGGTTCTGCATTCCGTTGAGTTCAGCCCAACGCCGAATTCGACTAACTGATGGTACATTTGCGAGTGCAAGATGATCGTATTGCTAGATTGCCCTGATGATGTTATTATTGAGCGATCGACGCTGTTGCACATTGTTCACGTAGTCAATCCATACGATACTATCTATGGCATACATGTAACTACGTATGCAGTATATGATGCAACATGACCGTGCCATGTCTAGATGTGTATGTCAGCATGGTTGCTCGCAGCTACTGATGCGATCGCGACAGTGCTGCTCCAACATGGCTTCTACATGCACAGCTGACAGCGATGTGCGCTTAGATTCATCTAGTCGTAATTTTGGTAACGATTATCGCAATGTCCGCAGCTGGAATCTTCATATATCACAGGGGGGGCGCATCTGTACAAGACTTGTTTACCGCTAAATATCACTAACATGTGCCATGCATTAGCGTTGAGCAGCTGATGCAAGTCTAGAGTTGCCAGCACAGCTAGACAGCTGCATTTGCCATGACATGTAGTATCATCGTCTCGGCGATCCACCGTAGCAGTATTCAACAGTCTTTCTACTAACCGCGCGTGTGTGCATGGTCCACGCATACGTATATGCAACGGCCTATGGTGCTTTGCAGTGCACTCTGCATGTGATACGTGCCACAAGCACCTTGCTAGTCGTAGATGTGTCTCCCATATGCACACCAACATGCACATTGTCTATGACAAGCATTACAAGTATCACTAAGATATAAATGTGAAACAAGAGTGACACAAATAGAAAATTATGCCTCCGTCCTAGATAGCATAATGTTGATTGCATGGTGGGGGACTTGCTAGAATGTCACGTGAGACATTTTACTTGATGGGAGAGTTCAGGCAAGAATCTTGAACTGAAACCTATATTGATTGTATCCCTTTGACTGATTCAAGCATTTTCAATTGAAATCCGACGAGAATCATATCTTAAAGCCTAGCTTCCTCAAGCATACTTTGTGTGCCTCAATTTCCTTCTTACAATGTTCTGGTCCCTACAGTGAAGCAATTTTATTTGATGGACAGTCTAGATATTTTGTTTTTACATTGTACCTTCAATAAATGACATTTGTCCCTCAACTTTCTCGTATCCGGGCACGCACAGCATATTTTTAACTTTGGTTTTTCGCTTGCAGGCTCAGACTTGGACTCAGGCATCTTGATGTAATCTCCTGAAATAAATCTTCAGTCAAAACCTACGAGAGGGCATTCTTTTCCTACTAGTAGCAAACGTTTGAATCTCTTGTATCGACTAGAAACCAAAAAACGAGACCAGGGTGTTGAAGCTATATAGCCACGTGGAGAGGTCTGAAGTTTTGACTGGTGGGAAAGGGGTCAGCCGATCGTCAGTTGCGGTCAATTACCACAAATTATCACGTAAATCACGACAAATTCTTGCCTAACGTCCTGCGTTTGTCTCAGCTTTCCGCCAACCGCAGCGTAGGTTCCGTCCGATCTTCTGGAAAGAAGTTGAGCATCACCCCCATTGTGAACGGCGAAGTTTCGACTTCTTCTTTGGCTATTGGCAGACCCGGATATTCTGTATTCAGTCTGGATTTATCGAGAACGACGGCCTTTCGTACAGGACGAGCTCTCGAAAGCATGCACAGAGCTGGAAACAGGAGCACTTTCGGGATGACTGGATCGAGTTGACACAAATGTGGAAATACAAGGGAATTTATGCAGAACGACATATTCTGTTGGAAGTCTTAGCTTCATTTCCAGCCCCGAGTGATCGCAGACGCGATAGGATATCAGATTGCAGTAGCTACCTTCCCTCAAGGAGCCATGGATAAGGCCTTCGATCAGCTGAGGAAAGGATTAAAGGCTTCTATCAATGTAGGTTGAGTGAGTTAGAATTGGAAGCGATGACTGGAAGCTTTCGATAGGGTAGAAGCGCTGGAAGAAGGATGTTTTTTGGACATTGGGGGGTTGATCTAAATGTAGCAGACATCAAAATAGCCACAGCTAGTCGTAGCTTCCTCATCCTCACATGTCGATTCCTTTTCCTATTCTGGTGTACCCACGACTCCAGATCCATCCAGATCCCTTCCTCAAGATTCTCGATGCAGAAGCCGAGCGAGTGTCAGGTATTCAAATTAGACAGGAAACATGGAGACGTGCCGAACTGTCAGATTCTCTTCTTTTCTGGATTCCCGTCAACACTCAAAGCATCCTTACTATATTTTGTATCCACCACTCGTTGTTGGTTCTGAATAAGCAGAAGGAAAAGCCGACAGCGCGTTTGACTTGAAAATTCCGTATGGCTCCTGGGACGTAGAAGATAAGGTCAAGTGAAAACACCAATGATGATGATGATGACGACGACGACGACGACGACGACGACGACAATGCCAACGACAAAGATACTTTCATTCAAAGAGGAAAAGTAAAATTCTTAATCGAATTCAAATCACGTAGAGGTGCAATCGTCTGAAGCGCTCTAAGAAACGCCCAACACACTCAGCCTCATTGAACTTCGAGAAGGTGAGTCTTCGTGCTCTCTTTGCTTATATTGGGTTGGGGATACAAACAATACTAGAATCTTTATTTTCATCGTATGGCGTAATTCCGATCTTCATGGACACATTCTGCACCATTCACGTACACTCGTGAGGAAGTGCTGTTTAACATAAACAACTGTCCTCAACCACTCCTTGTCGTGACAGTCCGTTACCAAGGCGTTGACGAAACGGCGAATCAAAGTTTGGCGCAAAGTGAAAGGTATCAATGTTCAGGAGAGTAGTCTTCCTACTTTCACATGTCACTTTGACCGTTAGCATCAATGCAAGCCTACTAACGAATATACATGCCGTTTCTCCGATAGTGATTGTACCATGAAAAAGAATTCATTATACATTACTGCTATTAGATGCCGTGTGTGAGGTAGAGGAGGAAATAGATGCCGACGCGCCAATCATTGATGTGGCGCTCCGTTTCGAGAAGGAAAAACCAGCGGAAGGTTTCTGCAAAGTTTGGGGAGGGTGGTAGATGAGATAGTAGGACAGTATTTTGTAGGGGGGGAAAAGGAAATTAGGAAACACGTGACACACAAAATAAAGAATGAAGCAGATTCTGCTCGAAACCACAGATTTTCTTTTGCAACCGAATACTTGCCCCTCCAATTCCAACGAAGAGGCTAGAAGCATTTCTTCATAAATATACCCAAATAGTTCCATTAACTCTTTGACTTCTTCGGTGCAGGCTTTAGTCAGATCTCGCATACCGTGAGTGGCTTGTCTGCAGCACTAAATACAGGCGCTCGGAATCCGGGTAATAAAACGTCGATATCAACGATCCTACCAGAAAATAGGAAGAGTAGTAGTATTGATCTGCTGCTACAAGCTGTGGACAAGCATAATGCTGCTACGCATTAAAACCATTATCAGAACGCTCTAAACTACTAATGTTTGAATTTTATGTAGCATAAGTATAAGTGCGCTGGTATATAGAGCGTCAATCTATCTCCCTTTGCGTTTTTTAAATTTTGCTGTGCTTAAGATCACATGCCCCTACCTTAATATGTCGTGAAAGTCTTTCATCACCTCGCTTTCAGTTCGACTATGTGTGCGGTACATGGACGAGAAGACGAAAAACTGGAAGCCAATAACAGGTACTCTCTAGACTCTTTCTCTCTCTCTCTCTCTCTCTCTCTCTCTCTCTCTTTCTCTCTTCATCTCAGTAATTCTTCTATTTGAATAAATTAGTCATCATACAGATTCAATTGTGCTCATCATCCCTCCCCCCCTCCTTTCCTTGTGTTTCTCCAGCAATTAGTGTGAATGCCGAGAGGAGCGTCGTGAACAATCACGTGCTGTTCACAGGGGTGCCAACGTCAATATCAGGCGCATATGTAGGCAATATGAATAGAGGTGGTGGCACAAACCGAGCAGAAAAACTAACACAGTTACAGCATGTAGTTCAACTCAGAATCTTAGTGTAGATAAAGGTCACAGCTCCGAAAACATCGATGATTTTTGTTCTGCCGCAACGGCGATGAATGGAAACATTCGGGTTTTCTCGCTATGGACCATCTTATGATCTCAAATAAATGAAAAAAAATGTTGAATTGTGCTCTCCTCTCATAACAACCATCGCCAACGCCGCCGCAGGGACAGGAGGACAATCTGTTTTCCTTGGAGTATGTAGAGGACAAGGTGATAGATAAGGCTCGTGCTGCTGCATTTGCTGCTACTGATGATGATGATGATGATGATAGTGAGGGAAATAAGTAGAAACAGGGACAGGAAACTTTCTACGCTGTATTAATGCTCGTTTGTCGTTTTTCACTGCTTCTTTTATCATCCTTCTGGCGCTGCTATGATCATTAATGCGTGCATACTACAAGATCTAGGTACACCAACTAACGATCCACATCCCACAGGTGCTGCTCCGCTCACGCGGATAGGGGTCATACAAATTCAGCAGGAAATGTCGCCGCCCTCTTGCATGCAAGTCGCCTACTCGTCACATGGTGAGTACTAGTACTTGCTGCTATGTGTACTGCTGAGTGATAACAAAAGGGTGGGGGCGGAGGGGGGGGAGGTAATTAAGGTGGGAAAGCGAAATAATGCTACTACTACTACTACTACTACTACTACTACTACAATGAATAGGCGCTCCTGCAGCAGTAAACTCTGGCAACAAGAAGAAACGAGATATCTACCTCTTGTACCAGGTCCTTGCCAGCAGTCGTCGTAGTCGTCGTCAAGCTTTCCCACTCCCTCTCTGTACTCTCTTTTCCCTTGCTTCGTTTCCCCCATATTTCTCTCATTATCACCATCAGAACGATATTAGCGGCATTATGGCGGAAGCGAAGGTTTTTTGACCAAATCCCAAAAAATGCATGGAAATACACACACACAACACATACACATACACATACACATTAGCGAAAAGGAGGTATATTATATATCATGTGTGTGTGTGTGTGTGTGTGTGTGTGTGTGTGTCATATGAATAACGAGATACTACTTGTTTAACAGGCCCTCTCAGCGGATGTTGGGGTCTCGAATAAACTTGCGGGGTTCTTCGCAATATTGACAGCATCTATCTACTGCAACTACGCACAAATGGTAGTAAGCAGCAAGATTGTGCTAGTGATTCCGTTTCGTCGTAGTGTACCCGTCCATTCTTGTGCCTTCCGTCGTGATGCAGCTCCATTCAAAACTTTACCGATGGGGGGAGAGTAGAGATGATGCAAAAAATGATCATAATAATAATAATTATAATAATAATAAGTTTGTTGCTCCTCCTTTCCTCCCTCCCTCCTATATCATCGAATCCTCCCTCCCTAGATAAATTAAGAGAGAGAGAGAGAGAGAGAGAGAGAGAGAGGGGGGGGAGGAGAAATAAGAGCCACCGCTCGTGTCGTTCTTGTGTCGTATTCTTCTTTCTTTCTCATCACCATCGATATATCTTAGGTCATGACCTCTATGAAGATGAGCTCATTAGATGTGCTGCCCTTAAAACTCAAGCTATTCCTTTTCGACAAGATTGCGGAAAGGGTACACCCTTCTCTCTTTCTCTCTCTCTCTCTCCTTCTCTCTCTCTGCCTCTCGGAAGAATAAACTATGATCTGAAATTCTCTTTTGGTATATAGCCGATGTAGGTAGGTAGGTCGTTGGGTAGTAGTAGTAGTAGTAGTAGTAGTAGTAGTGTGACAAAGTAGATGTTGTGGTTTGTACTTGTGTTGTCGGTGCTTGTAATACACTGTCAAGGTTCCTTGCTACCTAACAGCGTTTGGGCCGAGTGTCAGGCATGAGGTATCACTAGTACTAGTACTAGTAGTAGTAGTAGTAGCAGCAAGCATTGTGGAAGAAGAAGGAGGAGGCAATATCTCTGATTTCAGTACCAATTATGTGATATATATATATATATATATATATATATATATCATATGATATATATGTAGCTCTCTGTCTGCTTCTTCCTCTTCATCGAAATAACGAAACTACCTTTCCTCTTCTCAGATTGCCTATTATCTCTGCGAAACCGTGATGCGGTTCTTCACGCAATTACCTTCAATAACGATGTCTAAGGTACTGCTACCACTACTACTACTACTACCGCTCTTTTGCGCCTCTCTCTCTCTCTCTCTCTCTCTCTCTCTCTCTTTCTTCTCCCTGTAGTGAGAAACGCTGGACTTTCCTGTCGCCGCATTAGTATTATTTTATATTCTTTTCGTATTCTTCGATGATTCGTCACTCATCGCGTGGTTGCTCATATGTTCTTTGCTCTTTTTTTGTGCCTGCCCCCTTTGTTGTTGTTGTTCTTCTTCTTCTTCTTCTTCCTTCCTCTTCTCCCCTCTTTAGATGCTCCTGGGAGCAATATCACTTGACGACCCCCTTTCTGTAGAGTCAGCAAGTGGACGGGATTCTCTACAACAACAGCAGCAGCAGGGTGAGTTTTGATTGCATTCATGGGGGGGGGGGGGGGGGAGAGAGAGAGAGAGAGAGAGAGAGAGAAGTGCAGGTTATCAGGCGTGGAGTATGTATTTGCATGTGTACAGACATGTTGGTGTTGTTGTTGTTGTTGTTGTTGTTGTTGTTGTTCGTGTACAAAGGTACATCTCCATGATGGATGTCCAAAATATGATGTTACTTCTTCTTCCCCTTCTTCTCCCTCTAGGCAGCACAAACGTACTACTCGATGATGCCAAGAATCATCGGCGCTCCTCAACACTTCCAGTCCAAGGGGCGACCATCAATTCCCCTGTAGACCCTCGTCTTCGTCGTAAACTGTGTGTGTGTGTGTGTGTGCGTGTGTGCTTGTGTGAGTTATTCTGTGTGTGTTCGTGTGGTGTCAAGTTGGCCATAATAGTAGCAGCCATACTGGTAAATATATGAATTAATGAATAATATAATGTGGCAACAGTAGCCGAAAGTGTGGAGGGTGGTTGTAGGCTCGCTGCGCTGTGCTATGTCTTGATCTGCCTTCTTCTTTTTCCTCCTCTTCTTCTTCTCTTCCTCTTCTAATGATGACGATGATGGGTGATATGATGATGGGTGATGACACAGAAACCTTCGACCAAGCTAGATCAGTCCCTGAGTAGTATTGTTAAGGACAGCAATAGCGCAATCTCTGCAGTTGCAAAAGTAGTTGTAATAGGAGTAGTAGCAGAAATAGTAATAATAATAATAATAGGGGTAAGGTTAGTCAGGCAACGAAGAATAAGGGACAATTGGGAGAGTGAGTGAGAGGATGAGTGAGTCAGTGAGCAGTAGACCACCACCTAATCAGCGAAGGCCACTTACAGTGTAAAACAGAGTGGTGTTGGTAAACGAAGAATATCATCAGCAGCGAGGAGAAGGAAGGGGAAGGATTTAATGCTTGATCGATGATGTTGATAACTCGAAATTGTGGTCTCGCTGTCGTTCTTTTCGCAAGCAAGTGTATCAGTTCCACGTTATATCCTCAATCAACATTTTCTAGAAATTAATAATAATAATAATAATAACGAGATTTATTTTCAATGTCGTTTTCTCCTATAGTTCGTGCGCCAAGAGATTAGGAAGATTCAGATCATTTCCCCAAAGGTAATGCAGTTCGGCACGGTGGTGTTGTGCACGTTATTAAAGAAAACTAAAGCTGTCTCCTCTCTCGCTCCTCTTCCTCCCCCTCCTTACTTAACCATGCAACTACCTAATGGCGTTATCGGCTTCTTCCTCTGCCCTTCCCTCCGTGTCTCTGTTCAAAAATAAGAAGACAAGCTACAGCTCGAGCCTATGGAGAATCGATCAGAAGCAGCAAATAACAGAGAAGAAGAAGAAAGAAGAGGGGGTAGCTGGAAACCCCAGTCATACTATGCAAGATAACTCCAGGACCGAAACGGTTTCAAAAGAATCACCAACGACCACCCTTCCTCCTCCTCAGCCAACCCCCACCGCATCATCGTCATCATCATCATTATCGTCATCATCATCATCATTACCTTCGTCATCTCTATCTTCGCCGTCATCATCATCATCATCATATCGCTCGAAGAGGTACCGACTTGCCTCTTCCATCGTCTCCGAAGTCGCACAACATGTGCAGAGGTCAGTCGGTCAGCTAGGAGAGAGGGGGAGGAGGAGGAGGAAGCGCGGGGAGAGAGGGGGGGGGGAGGGGGGGGAGAAGTAGGAAGGGGAGAGAAACGATTAGATAGCAGAAGATGTCGATGGTATGAATTAGTAAACAGAGTAGAAGAAGAAAGAAGAGGAGGAGGAGCCGCTTTGAGTAGCTTCGATTGCAAGACGCACGCAACTATGGAAAGCTCACTGCTGCTGCTGCTGCTACTACTACAACTAATAGTAATAATAATACTAATACTACGGTGCCATATCAACCAGAAGCCGAAGCCTTATGGGGGTGGAATCTGCATTTCTCTCGCAAAAGTCGTTATCCTTCGATTTAGCAAGGCACACGGCCACAGCGGTACTACTCAGATATTCTTCTTATAGTTATAATGATAATAATAATAATAACGAACGACGATGATCGATGATGATGATGATGATGATGATGATGACGATGATGACGGCACGGTTCATCTATCATTATCATTATCATCATCATCATCATCATCATCATCACCATTCTGCTGCCATTCTTGAGATTGAGGATGATCATCCCGTCATGGATAGGGATACAACCTCCCCCCGCCCCACTTTTATACCGTTGTCCGTGTGTGTATTCACAGGTCGATCTTTCCCTAGAGAGGGGCGTTGAAAAGGTGTTGTGTTTTCTCTGCGAATTATCAGCAATCTGCACGCAACAACAACATCACGCAGTAGCAATGCTTATCTCACTAAAATGTAGCAGCAACTTCCACCATCACTCACACCGATAACTACTTTAACTTCATAATTGTTGTTGTGCCGCCATCGGATTTCTTTTCACAGTGGAAGATGCCGTCTCCCCCCTCCCCCACCCCCCCTTCTATATTACCTTTTTACTTTTTATAAAAAATCAACCCCGCTGCCGGGGATGGGTAATGATACTAGCATAACTGATGACAATCTTTAGTTGGCGATGATATTGCTGATGCTACTGGCAAAAAGAATACACGTGGCCACGAGCTTCCATACTGCTTCTATAGCCGAGGTCAGGGACAGCTGTGCTAGCAATTGCTGCTGCTGCTATAATTGCGTTATTCTCTGTTTGTGCTACGGCTGCTATACATCTCCGTTTCTATTTACCTGGGCTTTACATCCAAAAGTGCTGTAGTTGTTAATTTGCATGCCAATTTTGAAAATAACTCCATATTGTGAGAGCTTGCTGTTCCATATCTGCTGCTGCAGATCTCCCAGAAGGAGCAGCAGGAGGCTAGGGGCGGAGAACTGAAAAAGGATGATAGTGTCGGGTTGCACCTCGGTGCCGACCAGACTGGCAAGGATGTGCTAGCAGCATGCATTAATATCAGGGTACTTACGTTAACTGAAGAACGTTGTTTCACTGCCCACTACTACTATTACGATCAAAATGCAATTTACCACTTATTTTGTCTTCCCTCCCCTCCCCCTTCTCCCTTCCCCATATGCTTCCTTCCTCCCTCTGCAGAGGATTATAGAGCTTGGTTCAGCCTTTATTTCTTCAAAGGCTTCTAGGCGGTAATAGTAGTAGTAGTAGTAGTAGTCGTCGTCGTCCTTTCTCGAGTTGCATATATCCTGCAGGAAATGAAAGAACTGTTGTTGCTCTGTTAAACTACGTGTGATACATATATGTAATATCCCTTCGTCTTCTTTATCTTCTTACTACTTCTCTATCTGTCTGTTTGTCCTCTCTCTCTCTCTCTCTCTCTCTCTCTCTCTCTCTCATCGTTATGCGTTTGCTATTGTCTCTTTCTGTTCCTATGACATCTCTGTTTCGTCTTCCTCTTCCGGTCCCTCTACTTCTTCTTCTTCTTCTTCTTCTCTATTCTCTCCCCTCCCCCCCTTACCATTACACCCTGCTACTACTTATACTACCTTCAATCGCCGACAATCAAACACAAAAACCGACAGATATTTGATCCGAAGATACGTTTTCGTATGTTTGGTGGAGTTCTGCGCGTCGCCGTGGCACCGTCAGTACAAGAGCGCTGTGAGCCTCTTTCTCATGCTGCATAAGAACTTCCGTGCCTTCCTTCCGATCGAACTAGGTGTGTGATATAATTGTTCTCTGTTGTTGTTGTTGTTGAAGGAGGAGGAGGAGGAGGAGGAAGAGGAAGATAATGATGAAGAAGGACGAACAACTGAGTGCCAATATTATTGCTCAGGAACTATGCTCGATTACATTTTGTTACCACTCCTGGAGTCGCCTCTCTCGCAGGTAGCATCATCTTCTCTCTTCTTCCTCCTCCTCCTCCCCCTCCTCCTACTTCTCTTTTCCTCTCTATTTATATGCAGTCAGTCAACCAGTCAATGAGTCTCTCGTTGCCTTCTCCCACAATACTTAACTTCCTCCTCTTATGCTAAAAGTTATGTCCTCTTCTTCCTTCTGCCCTCCTCTTCAGAAGCACTAAAAATCAATAAACTGCTGCAGTGTACACACACACACACACAGACACACACACAAAGCATGTATAATACGCTACATTCTGAATAATACCGCCAACAGCAACTCGACAAGAGGATCCTGTTGAATGTCATCAAGGGCATCACGATTCCTCCCACTTCAGCTCCTAATGCAAAGTACACGCAGTGTAGTAGTGAGCTACAGTTAAAAGGGGGGGGTTCAAGGGGGGGAAGGACACCATGTAGAGAGAGAGAGAGAGAGAGAGAGAGAGAGAGAGAAGTCAGGCGTTAAGCTGAGAATAGCGAAGAACATAATCGTAATGTTCTTCAATGGTGTTATGATTCCTCTCGTTACGACTACTACTACCACCACTTCTTCTCCTTTTTATAATCGTTAGTAAAAATTAATAATAATTCTTCGATCGCCTCACAGTAGTAGTAGTAGTAGTAGTAGTAGTAGTGGTGGTGGTAGTAGTCCCTACCAACTCTTACAGTATCATCGTCATCATCTATCTATCTATCTATCCATCTATCTTTCTGTCACAGGTTTATTGATTTGTACTACAACTTTGATAATCGTTTGGATTGGCCCAACGGGTGGGTTGGTTGTTGCTCATCGTGTATCATATGATGATGATGATGATGATTCGTTTGTTCTTTCTAATTTCGCAGCACTGTGGTGTCAATCTTCAAAGCGTTAAGGAACATCATCATTGTAGTAAACACACAAACTCACACTGGGAAAGAAGAGCATCTATCTGCGTCCTCTATTGATTCGCAAGAACACTTTTGTTGTTGTTGTTGTCTACTGCCATTCATCGAGGCTGTTTTCCCCCCTCTCTTTATGCATGTGATAGGTGGAAGTTGATGAGGGACGAGCAGCAGGCCCAACGTTAAAAGGCTTCAAATTTCAACTACAGGTAGGTAGATGACCATGTGTGGGAGGGGGGGGGGGGTTAGCAGTTAAGTCGATGCTTACATAATGATATTCTTGCTGCTCCCAACGTGATGCGATTGATGGTACGACGACAGATCAAGTGGCTGCAAGAAAAAGCGATTGGCGTGCTCGGGATAATAATAGACCAGTTGCTGGACTTCCTAGGTTGAGGGGGGGGGGGGGGGATGTTGCTAGCATACTTTATAAATGTTGTATATTTATACATAGGCGTGTGGTGTGCGTGAGTGAGTTGATGACGGATTATTTTCCTGATATATCCCCCAGTATTTTACTCCGTCCGTGTACATCGTAAAGGATCTTTCTCTGCCTTCTCCTCCTTCTCCTCCTCCCTCTTCCCTCCCCTCCCTCCCTTCAATTCTTAAGGCGTAGGAATATCGATAAATGACCCTGAAGACCCCCACCGAACGTAACAACGACTATAATGAGAGGAAGAGAGGAGGCACATAAAATAAAGAAAGAAAAGAGAACGAGCGGCGGCAGTAGTACATATTGTAATCTATTTTGTTTGAAGGGTATATTTGAGGTGTCGTCTTCTTCCTCCTCTCTCTCCTCCTCCTCCTCCTCCTCCTCCTCCTCCTCCTCCTCCGCACATATTATGCACGCATACATACCTACTGCTTATTGGACTGCTGCTGCTGCTGCTGCTGCTGCTGCTGCTGCTAGACTACTATCGGTGTTATTCATTTATATCACCCCAATATTATACTATTACTACTACGACCTCTATTCTAATCAGGAGCATTGACTACATGGCCTTCCTCTTCCCCTTCTTCTTCATCTTGATCTTCTTCTTCTTCTTCTTCTTCTTCTTCTTCTTCTCGTAGGTGGGTATGGAAGAAAGGCAAGGCCACGGCGCATTCCTCCCCCCCCTCCTCCTCCTCGCCGTCCTCTACCAAGCTGACAAGTATACGCGAGAAGAAGAAGAGCACCATCATCATCAGAGACCAGCTGAAACTCCGTCAGAAGGAAGAAGAGCAACAGCTGCGGCTTGAGGGTGATGGTGATTCAAACCTCAACACTCCTCAAAAGGCCGCCGCTCCTCCTGATATGAAAGAGAATGGCGGCAGCAGCAGCAGCCTCGAATATCCCGCAAGAGTCCTTAGAGAGTGCGTAACATCAGCAAATGAAAATAGATAAACGATTTGTCACATCGTGGTGCGGTAGCAGTTGTTGTTGGTTGACTGCTGCCTATCTGTTTACCTACCCCGACTGCCTACAATATTTGCGTATTATCCTGTGTTCTTCTTCAACGAAGCCAAAAGACTGATGATATCGATGAAACGTTCTTTCCAACCACCGCTAGTCTTAAATCACTCACGTGACGTTAACATCGATCCGATATGATGACTTTCTAATGTGTGTGTGTGTGTGTGTGTTGCTGCTCCTGCTGCAGGCCTTCGGTAATCTTGCGCAAGGAGCTCAAAATCACTGTCTCGAAGGAGTATGAACGCGCTCTGGAGCAATTTCGCGAATACTACAACAAAGAAGATAAAACGTTGAAAGGAAAGGCCGTCAAATACGCTTGCAGGTAAACAAAAACACACTCATATGTGCGCGCGCGCGTGTGTGTGGCTGTGTGTATGTTGTTTCAGTGTAGTCAATCATCATCATCTTCTTCTTCTTCTTCAGGATCATCATCACCATCGCCTTTCTCTTCTATCATCATCAATATTTTTGACTCATCATCATCTTTTTCATTCCCACCCATCATCATCATCATCGTCATCATCAGATACTTGCTCCGTGTCGGTGTGGACTCGCCTTGGCAGATCGCAGACTTCCTCTTTCGGTACTCCGACAGAATGAACAAGGTGCAGATTGCAGATTACCTCGCCACGGGAGACGAGAAGGTACAATACGCTACGACAGCTGACCAGCAGCATCAATCCGAAGGAAGGACGTCTAATAATAATAATAATAGTAATAATAATAATAATAGCAGCAGCGCCTCTAAACAACTACCGCCGTCGGTGTCATTATTATCATCAGTGAACATTATCATGCTGTTAGTATTATATGTTATTGCTGTTCATATATATATATATATATATATATATATATATATGAATATGTGTGTGTGTGTGTGTGTGTGTATTTCGTCGGCTTGTTGTCATTAGGACGTTTACCACTCGGAGCTTCGGGCGGAGTATATGGCCAAGATCGATCTCACCCAAGTGGACTTTGCCAAGGCCTTCCGCATCTTCGTCTCACAGAGCGGTAACACGATAAATATACATATCGAATAGCATGAGCACATATGCTCAGAAGGGGAGACGAGGGGGGGTGAGAAGGGACGAATCAATGTGCGGAGCGTTTTGATATTGCTTATATGGTTGGCTGAAATCATTAGGGTTTCATGTGGGTGGACTGGAGTCGCAGCGTCTCAACCGTAAGGACGAAGAAAGAAGAAGAAGAAGAAGAAGAAGAAGAAGAAGAAGACAATTAGCAGCTCAATGAAGAACAAAGCTCGCATCTCCCCCGTCTCAAATCACTTCTTTTTACCTGTTCTTCTTCCTTGATTTATTTGTTCAACATTCTTCTTCTTCTTCTTCTGCTGCTGCTGTTAATATCATTCAGGCATGTCGCTGTGCTTTGCGGAAGTATATTTGCGTGACAATCCCGACTGCGAGATACACGATGCCTACGGTGCCGACGCTCTTGCCCAGTCGCTCCTTTTTATCCATACAATCAAATTTAACAAGGTACCGTTAGTTAGTTAGTTAGCTATTATTGTTGTGCTCATCACCCAACATCAGTCACACAAGATTAATATTATATATCCATTCCATTCGAACGTGCGATTGTGTGTGTGTGTGTGTGGTGTGCCCACCTTCAACGTCGTCGTTCAATCGTCTCCGTCGTTGTTGTGTATTGTTGCTTGTGTTGCGATTGGACTTTACATCATCAAGGCGAATGACTCCAGCCGGGGCGGGCCTAGACTACCATCGAAGCAGGAGTATGCTGCATGCTTCCTCACCCTCCTTGACCTTCCTCTTTCTCTCTCTCCCCCTCCCCCTCGCCCCTCATCTATCTGTTTTTCGCTCACTCTCAAATCAATCAACAACCCGCTGCTGCTGCTACTCGCACACATAGTTACGTCGCGATGATGCGCGGGCAGAACATGAAGAAGACGACGAAGAATGGGTATTATTCTCAGTCAGTGCGTTAGAAGGAGAGAGAACTAAAAGAAGAAGAAAAAAGAACGACAAGAAACCTCCAACAAATTGTTCTTCAGCTGCCTCTTCCTCTTCCAACAGCAAATTAGTTGAGGACGATTTCTCACCCTCATTCTTGGAGAGGCAGTACAAAGAGATTCTCTCGGAGGAAATAGGCCTTAGGGGTATTACCAGTTGTAGTAATAGTAGAAATAGTAGTAGACGAGAAGGAGGAGGAGGAGGAGGAGGAGGAAGAGGAGGAGTAAGGCTCAGTTGAGAAAGACAAGTAGCAGATAAATAAATCCCTATTTTCCATCTATCCTTGGGAACTACTACAACAACTACTACTACTACTACTACTACCACTACAACTATCTTTCGTCGTCCAAGTATTATTGTTCGCAGTAGCGCGGCAACGAGTTGTCGATGTTCCCTCATCGTCATCATGATCATGCTAATTCACTTCAGATTCGACCCAAAAATCAAAACGTCATCGTAAGTCGGCCAAGGTCATAGTAGCAGTAGTAGTAGTAGTAGTAGTAGTAGTAGTAATACCGTATATCGAGCAACCTTGCATTTACAAACACAAACAAATAGACACACGTGTGCATATATACTCTACAAAATAGTATATTGTTGCGAGTGTGTTTGTGTGCTACTACTACAATTACTACTACATAATACGACTACTAGAGTAGTAGTAGTAGTAGTAGTAGTAGTAATACTACTATATTTGATTTATTGTTGACCGTTACCACTACATTCGTGCAGACATCGAAGAGCATGAGACACAAGCTGCGCGACAAGTTTTCCAACAACATTCGCGCCGCATATGCAATGCTCAACTCCAGCGCCTTGAAGATTAGGTAGTCATCAGCTAATCTTAAATCACGTCGTGAACATTACGTGCAGCAAATATATAATCAACACGCGTGGAATTAAAGAACGAGAGAAAGATAGATAGCAGAAGGAATTCTTGTCGTGTGACACGTGATATCAAGAGCATTTATAGTATGTCGCATAAACGCATCACCGTCTTACAATCGCTGTTGATATGAGTATTGGAAAAAGCGTGTTGTAGCTATCTTCATCGTTAATACTATCTGACGAAGATCCTCCTACTTCGTTCTGTGATGTGGCTATGGTGTTGAGATACAACGGACATATCTTTGTCTTGTGCTCTTGATATGTTTTCCCCTCCTCCTCCTCCTCCTCCTCCTCCTCCTTCTCTCCTGAATTAAATTCTTCGTCTTCTCTTTTCATCATCCTTGCAGATCCTTCTGTACGTCTCAAGATCCGAAGCTGATATCAGCGCTTCTGGATGAAGTTGGATATGAGATCTACACAATCACAAACGATATCACCGAGCGAGTGGCTCTTAAGTGAGTTGTTGTTGTTGTTCGATTGTCATCTCCTATCTGCTTTTCTTAAATCTTCTTCAAACTCAACAATCCTGCTGGTTTTCTCTCCACCTGTCCTCCTTGAATCTTACATACTCTCTCTTCCTATTTCTTTTTCTTCTCCTCCTCCTCCTCCCCCTCCCTCACCATCCCCTCACTATCCCCTCACCATCATTATCATCATCATGTAGTTCTGAAACCGTGGGAATGGTGCAATTGTGCCTGGAGGTTTGCGTGAAAGTCATCTGCATGTGTATCGACCTGGATCAAAAGGTAGGTAGGGTGTCGTTGCTGCCTACTGCTGTAAGAATAATCACTCCCCCCTTACATCATCATCATTATCATCATCATTATCTTCTTCTTCTTCTTCTTCTTCCTGCAGGAGCTTCTGAAGTGGATGCTGGATGTGGTCGGGAAGCGATGTTGGGGGCTGAAGCAGGTAACAACATACGGTAGCACGAATATGTACTACACAGCTACGCAGCGATGACTCATCCAGTACGACACGCATTGGGAGGGGCTTAGGGGGGGGGGGGGGGGAGGGAGGGACGAGAGGGTGTTTCAAAAAATGCCATTAAGTTTATTCGCTGTGTGATATCGTTTCAAAAAAGTGCTGTTGTTGGTGTTGTTTTGGTGTTGTTGCAAGCGGCGCATATAATGCATTGAGACATATATGTGTGTTATTATTATATGCACGCAGCTGGAGGAGGCTGGTCCTCAGATCTTGGATGTCGACCCAACAATCAATGTTGCGGACGCCAAGTACCAATCCAAGTTTAAGAGCCTGTTTTGGTAAGAAAGGAGAGAGCAAGAGAGAGGAGAGGGGGGCAGGGGGAGAGAGATATCAGATTTAAGCCTATACAGCACAAATAGATGGCATTCACCCGACCCATGTGCACAATTCTCCATAATACTCATCATCATCATCATCATCACCTTCATCATCCCATTGCTGCCATCGTTGTTGTCCCCAAGCATGCATGGCGATGAAGTGAAAATGCTCGTGGTGTGGTGTTATTAACTATCAGGTACAAAAATGTGAGGCTGAACTTGGCAAAGGTAAGAACAAGAATGTAGTAGTAGTGGTAGTACTAGTAGTAGTTCTTGGAGCTAGCTGTCTCATTGTTTGATTTCTCTCTCATCGTTATCATCGTCATCATCATCATCATTATCATTATCATTTTCATCGTCAGTAGCATCACAACTACCACAATAATAATAACAGCAATAGCAATGACATAGCTTCATCAACATATATATAAGGGTCGCAAAGAGGAGGCAAAGCAACAGATTTTGGACGAAATCACCCGCATGAACATCCGGCTAGTGCAGCTCTCCCACCAAACGGTAATACACAAGAGAAGCAGACATAATAACACTTGGACGACGACGAAGAAGAAGAAGAAGAAGAAGAAGAAGAAGATTGGCAGGAGGAAGGGAGGAGGATTTCATTTCCTCCCTCAAGAAAAAGCATGCTGCATGCAAAATAATAAGAGAGAACCAGAGAGAGAGCCAGAGGGGGAAAAATGTTGGTGGAATAAAGTTTGGTGATGTAACATTGCGTTATTTGTTCTATACTTTTTTGTCTCTCTCTCTCACCCTCTGTGTGTGTGTGTGTGTGTGTGTGTGTGTGTACGCCTCTCCTCCTCCTCCTCCTCCTGCTGCTGCTGCTGCTTGGTTGAAAAGGCGCTAGGGAAGCTGCAGAAGCAATTCGGAGATTCACACGTCATCATTGCGCCGCATAGGTGTGTGTGGGGGGGGGAGGGGGCCTTGCATACAGAATTTAATAATGATGAGGATGATGAGGATGATGATGATGATGCAAAGCAGAGCAGCCTAGGGAATGGCGTTGATAGATAACTTCTTGATGTTGTAATTGTTGTTGTTGTTGTTGTTGTTGTTGTTGTTGTGTATGTTATTTGCAGGGTCTTCATCATGAAAGAAGACATGCTCAAGGTGTCGGAGAGCACCAACAAGAAGCAAACTTACACGTTCTTCCTCTTCAATGACATCCTCGTGTACGGAGAGAAGAGAAGCAACGGGTATGTTAAGGGTGATGATGATGATGATGAGATGGAAGATAAGATGTGATTTGCATCGTCAGTCCTGTACTTTTTCGTCCTCCCTCGCTGCAAATATTACTCTTTTTGATTTCTCTACTCTTGCTACCACAATGACTACAACGGCAATGAGGACACCTACAAATCATTACGATGTGGTATTATTATTAATATTAATATTTATGATTAATACTGTCGTCGTTGTTGTCTCTTTCTTCCCTCCTCCGTATACTGCTGCTGCTGTACAGATCGTATTCAATCCATCGTATGCTACACCTCGTCTTGTGCCGCTTAAAACAGCATGAGAACGACGACCTCAAAGTCAAGGTTGTACTTATATAATAACGAGTATCAGCTTCTTCATCAATTTAGGAGCAACTTGACAGCGTAACAAAATGAAGAGGAGAATTATGATAAAGGGGAGAGGAGGGGGATATTCTTAGAGGAGGATGTTCAGTCATTATCATCGTTGTCATCATCATCATCATCTTCATCGTCATCGTCATCATCACAAGATATGCCGCTCCTGAAGTTGTGGTGATTCTTTCTTTCCCAAAACACAGATCTGCTCCTCCCAGAAGTCCTTCACAATACTGGCTCCTAACAAACCAACCGCAGAGAAATGGTACGTGTGTGCGTGCGTGCGTGCGTGGTGCTGCTGCTGCTGTCGTCGACAAGGCTCGTCATTGAAAGATCTACTGCTGAGAAAAAGGCTAGCAAGGATAGACCGCCGTGTGCACTTCGTAGTAGTACGCTTACTACTATCTTTCCTAGCTCATTGAGTCCTTCCTATGATGCTGTCTCTGTGTTTAGCCATTCCCCTCAATCATCCTCCTTCTCCTCCTCCCCATCCTTTCTTCCACCTCATCATCGCCGATATCCATGCATGCTGTGTGAATTATTCTCAGGGCGACGGCGCTGGACAAGTATATAACCGAGCAGATTCAAATCGCCAATGAGAGCAAGTCCCCGGTCCTTGCTACCAACCAATCAACCATATAGATAGATACGCCGCAGATGTGATGTGATGTGATGTTGACCCGTTTTTTAACCATTTCTCTTCGTCGTCTACTGCTCCCCCTCCTCCTCCTCCTCCTCCTCCTCCTCCTCCTTCTCTCCTGTTACTACTACTATTGTTGCTACTTCTGCTACTACTATTACTACTACTACTACTACTACTACTACTACACTCTGTGTAGATCGACTCTCAGTTCAGTCGGGGTGTGGCCGCGGCAGCAGGTCAGTGCTTAAGTGTGCGTGAGTTTATAGATACGATGGAGAGAAGGAAAGAAAGAAAGGAGTAGAGAAAGGAAGAATGAAAAAGGAAAAGACGTTTGTTGTACTATAGCCTCCTTCCTTTTATGTCTGTTTGTGTGTTTGCCTATCTGTTTGTAAGTTTCTTATTGATTGCCATTGTGTTCTTCAGGAGCGACAGGAAGCAAAGAGGATGAGGACGATGGAGATGACGAAGAAGCGGCGCACAAAGGTACTAGACGAGAGATGTGCTGTTTGTTGTAGCTGTTGCCTCCCCCCCCTTCTACATTCGGTATCATCCCTCGGTCCTCACCATTTTTTCTCACATCCGCTCTCACAGCAAAACAGAAACAGGGCAGTGATCCAGGTAGTAATATTATCAGTAGTAGTAGTAATAGTAGACGCCGCTTCTCTTTGAGAGTGATGAGGAAAGAGAGAGAGAGAGAGAGAGAGAGAGAGAGAGAGAAAGAAAAACAGCAGATGAATGATGATGAGGATCATGATGATCGTGATAGATTTCTCAACTTCCATAAATTGTTTATGATTATGATACGATCATTCAGCATCGTTCCCGTCGTTTGCATCATCGTCGCTACAACTGGCCTCGCAGAACTCCTCGAGGAGACCGTCTACCCTTCTCAAAAGGGGGGAATGGGTAATACATCCTACTACTATACCGTTACTACTACTACTACTACTACTACTACTACTCACTTGGCGATACGGTTTCATTGCATAATTCTAAATTATGTGTGGACGGTGACTTTATTTATCCCAGGTGTGCACCTTATGCCTGAAGAAACACGGGTAAGAAACACACCAGAAACATCTGTAGATCGATTTCCGTACTCTTATCATCGAATTCAATCGTAAAGAATACTTACTTTCGGAGGATGACATTGTTCATTCAGGCGCAGAACGCGGCGCATAAAGTGTGGAGAGTGCGGGATAGTGGTGTGCAAGTCTTGTGCGACAAGAAAGTACGTGTGTGTGGATGATGAGCTATGATGATGATGATGATTATGATGAAGCGAATTTACTGCTATTGCTGCTGCTGCTGCTGCTGCTGAGATGATGATAATGATGATGATGATGATGATGATGACAATGATAAAGTTGATGATGATTGGATATCACAACTCCTCCCTCTGGTATTACTTAGATGAAACTGCGGCGTATTAAGTATTTAATTCGTCAATAAATACTAATAACTCTACCCTGCGCGAGCAGAAATTTACGTGGTATTGATTGATTGATCTATAATATACGTTAGGGTCAAATTGAAGCTTGTCTGTGACAGCTGTTATGGAAAGAAGGAAATGAAGGTAAAAACAACGAGACAACGACCATGTTAAATGTCCGTCTATCAGATGAATAGTAGCAGGAACCAACCTAATTTTTTTAAATGACCTCAATAGCCGCAAGACGCTTCTTGTTAGCATCATTTTTTCCCCAAACCCGATGATGATATGTGTTTGCAGTTTCCTGAATACGCCAGTTATGCTAGCCAATGGACTCAAGCTGGAGGTCCTATTATGTCGTCATCAGAAAGCTTCCTCAGTGTGTCTTCGTGATGATGCCTGGTGATAAAAACAACTGAGTTTTGACCATCATCTGTTTGATCTACATAGTTCTGAGTGTTTTCACCAAGGCTGACAAAAGTCGCCACAGCTCCATGATGGTACGCATCTCTCCCGCTCCATGTTATATTCACAGTAGCAGCGTCATTTCTTATTCAAATAGGTGCCCCCGATGGGGGCTAGCGCTGGGAACTCTTTGAAAGTCAGCAAACACGTGAGGATGGATAGTCGGCTGCCAAATACTAGAGGCAAAGTGTAAGCTACTCGTAAAGCGCCCAGTCTGGTTGCTTTCTTCATACAATGTATCGAATCTCTATCAGGCCTTTAAGTACAAATGAATTTTGTCAAACATTACAAAATAACCCCCTTGTGTATATATTTGAATATCCATGCACCCTTGTTAAGAATGCCGGCAGATGTTTCATGCTACATGCACACACATCATTGTGAATCCAGGCATGCACACATGTACATGTGAGACGGATGCAATGAAATGTTCAAATTTTTTCAATGGTCATCCCAATGTAGCTGTGGAAAGCAGCGGCTGCAGCGCTCAAATTGAATCTGTTTGTTTCCTTGGTCACATGTTGCATGCATGAAAATGCATTGTGATTTGGTCCAGCATGTCGTGCTTTGCGCGCAGCTTTGCGAGTCAATTTTTCTGTGGTTGTGAGACGCGTAGTTTCATCGTTGCGATCCATGATCGCCGTCAGTTGTTTGTTGATTCTGAGTCTCTGTGGTCCGCATTTCCTGCATTGCAGAATGTGGTCCATGTCTTGCAATGTGTTGCATGTGTCGCACATTGCTTTCAATTCTGTGCGTTGTCCTCTGGACAGCAAGACAAAAGTTCCAAGGTTGCCAACACCACAGATGGCGCGCATCCATGATGTGGCGACACTTGGCAGCTTCAATGTGATTCCTGTTGTGCGAGAGCCAGGCATGAAACCAAGTTTCTTCAAATGCATGGCCTTTGTTCCCTCTTGGCACCAGTTCATTTTGAAGTCAGATGCAGCGGTCCGCATGATCACTTTGCTGTGTGTGTTCAATTTCTTTTTTGGTGTCTTGTTTGTGGCACGCATTGTGGAGTGTTCCGCTCCAAGCAATTTGGTTGTGATCAAACTGAGTCGGCGGTGCAAGGACACTCTGTTCCACGACCTAGTTGTGTCATGTCATTTGTGTTCCAGTGAAGATTCAACATGGCATCCGAAAGAGCTCCAATTGAGCACTTCTTCTTCTGCCACGTGACCGTTGCCGTCATTTTCATTCACCCATGCATTGGTTCGCAACTCGCAACCATGCTTTGGTGCATTGAACTTGTGTGCGATGACGTGGTGGCAATGTTGTCGCTAGTGCATGGGGTGTGTCATTGGAAATGGATGCTGGTGATCCCAGCACTCTTTTCAGTGTTTGTGATTCCATGGAATCCAGCCGCTTCACTTTTGGGTTTTCACGGGACCTCCACATGGGTGCGACATGTCTGCTTGTGACTGTGAACCATGTGTCACAAAACTTTGTTCTCACGTTGAATCGAATGGCATGTGTGATCGGGTGGAGCACAGCCTGAGCAAGAATCTTCTCTTTTTCTGCAGCTTCAGATGCACGAAAAGGGCGTGCTTTTCGAAAGTCAATCTTTCGTCAAACCACAATCCCAAGCACTTGCCACGTTCCTTTCTTTTCATTTTTCCTTGCAGGTTGAGTGATGTGTTCCACAAGGCTTGTTTTTTGTGTGCATTCTTCCTCCTGTCCATTGACAGGCTTGTTGTTACTGCATGGCCCGATGCTTTGCACAACAGCTACATCTCATAGGATGACCATGAGAAAAGGCTTCATAGATTTGATCACTTAGCTTCTTTACGTACAGCCCCCACGTCTCGCTCGCATGGCGCGACGAACGACAGATTGGTGCATTAGCGCGATCGATGTCATGCAAGCATACGCGGCATTCATTTACATCATGCAAAGCCTAATTCTGTGCTTTGATGAGTTCAGCACGTGGTTGAAACACCTAGACGACACGTCACATCTGATAGCTCGCATGTCGCGCAGAGAAATGCTTCAATGCTAATTACAAAGTTGGCAACAATGCAAAATAGCGATCGGCGCATATCTTCTGTATTTAGATACATGAGATGCATGGGAGCGAGGCGCTCAGTGAGTAACGACACACAAAACACAGAAAACACACACGCCGCCAATATATGTATAAAAGTCAGTAAAGGTCATACCGAATGATACTTGAGTACTTCTTTACACTGCTTCTGCAGACATATATCAGTTCTACCACACAGCTATCACGGCCGTGAAACTGGGGGAAGTTTTTGCGCAGATCCTGGGCGAATTTGCATCTGTTCCTCACTCTGCTGTATCCGTTCTTGCTCTAGTAACTCTTCGAGTTGTTGTTTTAAATTCAAAATTTGCTCCTGCTGAACCTCTATCTGCCTCTTTGTGTCCTCACTGTTATCTTGAGATTTTGCCTGCTCTGACCTTGAAACTGTACCCGATCTAGACATCGCATTTTTCTGTCGCTCACGCCTTTTCTTCTCCGCACGAATTTCCTTGATCTTAATTGTCTCAGCGCTTGTCTGAAATTCCCGACGCAATGTGTTAATTTCCCTGACAAGAATAACATTCTCTCTAATAATTCTGTCGTAGTCCCGTTTGTTAGCGCTGACGTCTTTCTTAATCTGGCGCTTGAGGGATTCTACCGTCTTCTCTAGATAGGTTCGGTTGCGTATATATTCTTTGCTGGTGCCATCTGGGTTCGACTCTGCTTTCTTCTTCTTTTGGTTTGCCTCCGGACGGGAATATCTCATGTGTAAAGACTTTACAAAGGACTTGCGCTCTTTGTAATCTGTTATCTTGCTGAGCTCTTTGAGCTCGACCTGAATCTTATGCTTAGTGTGGAGCACGCCATTGATCTCCTTCTGCTGCTTGTCGATAGACTTGCCGACGCCCTCCAGCTTTTGCTGACAATCCTCCACACCCAGCTTCAGGTTGGAATTCTTGATTTCGTACTTCCTTACCTCTTGCGACATCTCAGCGAGTTGTGCGACGTAAGACTTAGATTCTTTCTCGCGGGGCGCGTTCTGACTCTTGAGCTCAGATATTTTGTAATCCAGAACAAACTTAAATTTCTCTAGCTCTTGGTTCTTTTTCCTCAGGTCTTGAATCGTCTTTTCCTTCTCAACGATTGTTGTTTCACGATCTTCTATTTCATTCTTGTGAGACTCGATATCGCCTTGCAAATTCTTTATCCGCTGTTTGCGGTTCTCCTTGAGCTTTGTCTTGTCTTCGAGCTCAGTATCATTTGTTTTAATCTTGACCCGGAGCTTGTTGAACTGCCGGCGGAGGATTGCATTCTGATCCTTCAGCGAGACAGTCAGTTTCTGCTCCTCGACAAGGCGCTTATCGTACTTGATCTTGAGGTCTTCAAACTCATAAGTTGTCTCGTCCTCCATCAATTTCTCCGTCTCCCTGAAGTCCTTTTGCACCTCACCCTTTTCATAGAGAGCCTTCGTTCTCTTAACATTGGCGGCTTGAATCTCATCTTCCTGATCCACGGCCAATCTCCTGAGCTCAGACTCATAACGCTGTTGCAGTTCTTCGAGCTGAAGGGTCCACTGGGCAGCAGACTTCGTCATCTTTTCCTCCAAATCATCCATTCTTTCCTTCTCAGTCGTCATCTTCTGGGAGTGGTGCTCCTTTAGTTTTTCGATTTTCTTCTCGTGGAGCTCCTTCATGGCGAACATCTTCTTCTCAAACGTCATCGAGAGTGTAGATTTCTCCGCCTGCAAATCCTTAAAGCGCTTCTCATCAAGCATCAGCTCGGAGAGGAACTTTTTCTCGACCTCCCCCATCTTCTTCTTGTAGATTGTATTTCGCTGCTCTAGCTGCACCTGGTTCTGATGCTGAAGCTCCTCGACTTTCGATTTCAATTCAGTCATCATCTTCAGCTTTGACTCTAGGTTCTTGCGCGATACGAGGATATCATCTGACCATGGTAGCCGCCCAACTTCCTTAGTCTTCTCTTGCTTTTGCTTCTTCTTTTCCAGATCACGGATCTCAAACATAGCTAAATTACCGTCCTCTGCGACGGTGAAGAGATACTTAGAGTCTGCCGAAATGCGCATGCGAGTACAACGGCCCTCATGGCAGGTAGTGGAATACACTATCCCATTCTCCAAGTCCATCTGCGCTACTGCAATGAACCCGCGCGTCGAGCCCCCAAAAAGCAGTCGTTGGGCTGGAGAGGTCGTAAGCTGCGAGATCGAAAACTTCATCTCTGGCGAACTCACAGTATCCTCCTCCTTCTCACTAACTAGCTTTAGACGACGGTCGGAGCCAACAGCAAAGATACGCTTATCGGGAGCACCCTGCACGCAGGTGTAGTTGCAACCTTTCTGGTTGTGATCGTACAGCTTGTTCCATGCTCTTACATTCCAGCTAAAAATTGAGCCGTCGACGCCTGAAGAGAAGAGCGCCCTATCGTTTTCTGCCCAATTTATAGAGGTCACCTTACCTGTGTGCCCTGAGAGTTTTGCAATCTTCTCGCATGTGTAAGTTTGGTATATCAGGATGTCCGAACCGTCGGCCGCAGCGAAGAGGTGCCCCCCGTTGCTGAAGTGGCATTCATTGCACGATTTTATCTCAAACTCTTTACAGAGCTTGATCTCATCCATGAGGACATTGAAGAGGCAAAGATTGTTGGAAAATCCAACCAGAATATGAAATCCAGATGGGTGGAGCGAGACGCTGTAGGGCTCGTCTTTGAAGAATCGAATGCATTCGATCGTCTTCTCCAAGTAGTTCCACACTCTGACGCTTTTGTCGAGACCGCAAGTCGCTACCAAAGGTTTCCTCAGACAAGTGTCGAGTCCCGTTATGGCGCTGTCATGGAAAGGCAGGGCAAGTGGTTCAAAGCTCATATCCTCTGGTACCTGGATGTCACTATTCGAAATGCTCAGAACGTAGGCCTGGCTATTCTCAAGGGTGCAGGCCACATTATCCTCAGTGGGGCTTATCGCGACATTTTTAATACTTTTATAGCTTCCATCTATCTGGAACGATCGGGTCTGCTTATACATCTTCTTCTCATCTCTTTCAAATACGTACAGCAATGCTTGGTCACAACCCGCAACAAACCCTTTGGAGTAAGTAGCAAGGCAAGTGATTGATTCCCCGTTGGAAGGCGAGGAGTCCAAAACTCCACGATACTCAGCATTCACGAACACCAATATGTCGCCCTAAAAACAAAGGGATACATATAAATAATTGAGAGAGTGGTAGAGAGTTCTTCAGATACATCGTTGACTAACGTTTCTTTTGAACTAGGAGGAAAGGCATTGAATACAAACCGTATCTGTCCCGACAAGCAATCTGACGTCGACCCACGCATGGCAGAGATAGTTCTGTGGTTCCCGATTACCCAAATTGTATCTAATAGCGCGAAACTCGCTCATCTCAGCGCGAAGGAACTTCAAAATCCCATCACCCGACACGCAAACGCACCAAGGGTCTGTGGGACAGAAGGAACATTGATAAATCTGTGCACCCGTAGGATTCGAGATTTTGGCTTTGTGTGTTGCTCTCCCTTTTGCCCAATTCCAATTCACAAGCACCCAGTCCGGAGCTCCGCCAAGAGTCAGAAGATTTTGACCATCTGGCGAAAAGGCGATACTGATTATATCCGCTGACTGCTGGTCCGGCGTGAAAGAGGGCCTACGTTTTTTCCTAGTTTCTAAATCGTACACTGTAATCTGTGGAGATTTCTTTTCAGTTCCTCTTTCCGCAACCGCGAGTAACTTTCCTTTTATACCGCTCCCAGTTGCCATCGCTGATATCCCACCAGAGCCAAGATTCGAAAGGTTATGAATGAACTTTTGGGTCCTTTTCTCCGTATCATAAACGATTACGTTGTGCCCGCACGGGTACACCACCTATTTGATTCAGACACAACATAGTTAGGTTCTGTGGATCTGCATGTCTCATCATATCATGCCGTGATCCCAAAGCAAGTTAAGCCGCTCCTATTGCACGAATGTATTCGAGATGCAGATTTGAATATTTATTTTTGGCACACTCTATGAATGCAAATATAATTTTAACCCAAGAATCCTATCGAAGAAGGTATCCTGGGATCATTTACATAAAGAGTTTAACAAAGTTGTGTTTCGCTACCTCAGCTTCATCAATGTAGTGAATATTGCTATTCACGGTGGTCTGCAGCCCGAACAAATAGTCGAGCTTTATAGGTGCCCTGCCCTCCCTTGGGCGTGCCTGTATATCCCTCCCAACGTTTGGTATCATCGTTGTTGGTTGGGTTTCGAGACCCCTCCTAAATGCTTGGTTGGAGGTCGGATGGAGGGGGCGATGTAAGTTACTCTATCGTTTCGAAACAGGTTTAGTCAGATGTGGGGATGAGCCACAGAAACTCTAAAATAGGCTATATTTCATGTAACGACACAATAAATTATATGTCGCTAGAACTGTATCAATTGGATTCCTATGCCCTTACTTCTATTTGGAGCCTTCAGACCTCTTGTCCTGACTTGAAACGAATCGGCCTGAGAATTTTTGCTAGTTCTTGCCGGATGCAGCGAATATTCTGTATAAATGACCTGCATTAGAAGATATACTCAAACGACCTGCGTTCTTTCTCGGAATAGTTTCAACAGAGTCTTCCAATCATTTCAGTCAAAGATAGCATGATATACTATCTGCGTCAATAAATAATTAATATTTTTTCATTTATAATAAACGTCATTTTAGGTTTTGAACGCGAAGAAAGGGCTCTCCCAGGGCTGAATTCTCACACACAATGGCGGGAGCTAATCCAGGGTCCTTTCATCCTAGATAGATCTCCCCTTACCCTTTGTTTCTACTTCCAACAATGATTCTACTCTCGGAAAATGATTTTTTTCCCATTTTCATTTGCATGTTCATATTTATCCTGCCCTGCTTTCATTTCATGCGGAGCAAGAACAATTCATTGAATCGCTCACGTACACATGCGTGATGCACTAATTGCATTTTGCCAACTCAAGGGCTCCCCCTCTGCCGGGTTCGCAACAGCCAGTGGTGAACCCCAATCCCCCGGGAACAACACCAACAGGCAACAACACGGCAAACGTTATGCAGACAGGCCAAACTGTGTACCAGCAGTACGCTATGCAGCAGCAGCAGCAGCAGCAGAAACAGCAGCAACAAAATTGGATGCAAGGATATCAAAATTATGGTCAACAGGCTGGAGCATATAACGGTATACTAATCGTCTAATTTCCCCCTTCTGTGAGGATACATCATATGGAATCATCTTCCTTAGGATGGGGGTATAATCCATACCAGCAGCAGCAGCAGCAGCAGTATGCGGCTGCCGCTTACGGGAATCAATACGCATATGCGGTACAGCAATTTTAAATGCCATCGCCTTATATGATTCTACTGAATACCAATTTTCTTCCACAGCAGCAACAGCAGTACTGGCAGAGTATGCAGACTCAAGGTCATCAACGTCATTTCCTTCCACCCACTAAACATCTCGGCATATTTACTGGAACGCCCTCGAAGTTTTGTGAAAAAAAGGACAATTATTTTTTGGTTTCTTTTTGCATGGACGAATGTATGGCGAGCAAAATGATTCGGTGCGCGGTATGATGTGTTGTCCTCCTCCTGCAGGATACGCATGGAATGGAGCTTATCCACAGCAATACCAGCAGCAGCAACAGCACTACTACCCTAAAGCTGTGCAGGCTCACATGCAGCACCATAACAAGAAGACGAACCAACAGGGCAGCCTTGGAAAAGTTCCTGCAGCCATGCAGCGAACAACTGTAACAGCAAGCGCTACCAACCAGAATGGCGCGAACAAAACAATGTCCTCCTCCTCCTCCTCCTCCTCCTCCTCCTCCTTTGCTCACAATGCAGTTCCACCTCCCCGATCCTACTCCCAAGTCGCCCCCCCTTCCACCTACAGAGCAGTACGTCCACCCTCTTCCTATCAGCAAGCAGGTCAGCAATGACGAAATTAGTTCCAGCACATCGCACACGTGCTGCATTGGTGTAGGAGCTCTTTGAGGGTCGAGGACGGGGTTAGGGTTGTTATTAGATTTCTCTGGAACAACTAATTCTCATTCGATAACTTTGTTGTATTGATATGTTGCTGAACAGCTGGACAGCAGAAGAGGAAGTTTTCATACGCTCAGATAGTCGGCGCGACGCACTCCTCCTCCTCCTCCTCTTCGACACACTCAGCAGCAGCGTTATTATCTCCCAGCGGTACTAATCGAAAGTCCCGTTTTGGACCAAAGTCACCTTCAAACAAGCAGCAGCAGAAGCAACAGATGCAGCAATATCCTCCATCTCTGGTCCTAGACTCGCACACTACCATACAAATTCTACCGCCTCTCGAACAATCATTCTTGGAACAGATTGGAACGCACCATAGAGACATAATCATCATCATCATTATCATCATCATCATCACATATATTTTCCATCTCCCATCTTCAATTCAGCAACGATACGTAACGCGGGCGTTCAATTCGGTTAAGAGCTCACAAAAGAGGCAGGTGGAGATGTACTTGGCCTTGAAGATCAAGGGTGCGCAGCAAGCGGGTACTTTGGCAACGATCGATTGGGACAACGAACCCCTTCCTCTCGGGTAGTAGCTAGCCTCCCATAGATATGTACGTATACGCAGCATATGCTGAATCACGAGTATTGCAGATCATCGTCGTTATGTGGTGTTTTTGACGATGGTAATACATGCCCTCTGGCTGCTGCTACTTACTGCTGCAATTTGCAGCAGCAGCAGGGCATCTAATATCATCGTCATCATTGCATCCTTTCAATTGGATAGTAGTAGACCAAAGAGGACATGCGATATCAAAGCGATGTCCTTGCAAGATCGCAATGCAACGACGACCCACAATCATCAAATACACACTACTTACACACTACTTCCTATTATTTACATCATCTCCATCTGTTTCCCACCGCCAACTAAATAAATACCACCACCCACCCACCACCCCATTGCTGACTCTACTTCTTACTAACTGCAACCCTGCAGTGGTGGGAGACCTTCTGGTAGTAAGGTAATGTTAAACATGTCCGGAGGCAAACGCAAGGGACGCGGAAGTAGGCTGCAGATCACGAAGAACAAGCAGCGACAGCCCGACTACTCTTTTGGTGACTGCTTCGACGACGATGATGATAGTAGCCAGCCGGGATCGAGCAAGAAGAAACGAAAGAAGAGAAAGGTGTGGTAGTGGTTGGTGGTGATGATGATCATCATGATTGTGATAAACGACGCTGCTGCAAAGCATTTTTATTGGTTTTCTTAATCTTTCGCTGTCTTCGACTGTTATTAATGTTACCAGTAGTTGTGCAAGGTTGTGCAAGACTGCCACTGAGTAGTACCTTACACGCCCCCCCCCCACCCCCTCCCCAACCCCTCCAGAACAAGAACAAGAGATCAGAACTTATGGCAATCGTCGAAGAATTCGATAGTAAAAAACGCGAAAACCGCCTTAACCGATTTAGAGAATTCTACGCCACCGATAACGCTGGGGGGAAGAAGAACAAAAAATACATGAAGAAAGCAAAGAATAGGTGCTGTAGTTGACTTTTAATGAATATACATCGACGACAAGAGAGGACAGAATAAGCACCACATCATCATAACAATTACGAAAGAATAATGAGCTATATATTAGCATCAAATGCATGAACCTAGAGAGCAGCCATGCTTTTTACCGTTGCTAACACACGACACGATGCACATCTACTCACCCTATCATGAACGTTCTACTGTTACTGCTGCTGCTGCTGCTGCTGCTGCTGCTGCTGCTACAATCCCTTCTCCAAACATATCATCATTGACGACGACGACTACGACGACGACGACAGAGGCTATGTGCTGACAGGGGACCTTGCGCTGGACTGGGAAAAGCTGAAGATTGTGGGAACATGTGAGACGCTCGAGAAAAACTACTTCAGACTCAACTGCGCCCCCGAACCTGAGAAGGTGCGGCCTCAACGGGTGCTGGAGAAGACGTACGCGATGCTGCTCGATAAGTGGAAAACAGACAAGGATTACCCGTACACTAACGACCAGTTTCAGGTAGTCGTAGTAGCAGTAGTAGTTGCAATAGTCGTAGTAGTCGCGTCAATGTAGTTGGTAGCAGTGGTATGTAGCAGCTGTAGGACACCGACCCTTCTATCCCCCCCCCTCCTCCTTTTATTACTATCATCATCATCATCATCATCATCTCATATTTTGCTTCTAGTCCATGCGGCAAGACCTAATGATCCAGAACATCCGCAATGAGTTCGCGGTGAAAACGTACGAAACGCATGCTCGCATCGCCCTCGAGTGCGGCGATATGTTCGAGTTGTTCAAGTGCCTGAGGCAGCTGAAATACCTCTACAGCATCAAGGGCGAACACCGAACAAACTACGCCGAATTTATGTCCTACAAACTCTTGTATCTCACCCTTACCGAGCACAAGCTGGATTTAGTACCTTTCTTACGTTGTGAGCTTACGCCGAACGATAGGAAGAACCCAGCGGTTACCGACTACCACGCACTCCCCCCCCCCCCCTAAAATGATAGTCAGCTAAAATGCAGACACGAGTGCAGCTTATCCATTACACACACATACTTCTTTCTTGTAACGATATACGCACCAGCAGCATCCACCAAACAATCTCCTCCCCTCCTTCCCCTCTATTCTCTCTCTCTCTCTCTCTCTCTCTCTCTCTCTCTATCCATTCTTCTTTCTTTCTATACTCGTACCAGGTTCGCTTTGCACTGGACGTCTATCAAGCAGTTTCAGGAGGGAACTGGGTGCTTTTCTTCCGTCTTTACAAAAGTATTACTACTACTTGTAGTAGCAGTAAGTCGTAGCAGCAGCAGCAGCAGTAGTAGTAGTAGTAGTAGTAGTAGCATCCGGTGAAGTTGTTTAGGAAGCTTGAGTAATTAGCACCCCCAGTTGGGTTTGTTACTGTTATTGTTCGTCTGATTCATTTTATTTATTTATTCACCACTGTCCGCCCATCGCATGGGATAATCACAGACGCGCCTCTCCTATGCAAGCCCATTATGGATAAGATGGCCGACGGAGTGAGACTACATGCGTTGATTGCGGCTGCAAAAGGGTTAGACGGCGTTCATTTACAGATTCTCATCATTCTTTATCATCATAATTATCATCATCATCATCGTCGTCATTATTATTATTATCATTATCATCAGATATCGCATGCTAAAAGTTCCTGTGAGCTACTTGACGCGAACCCTCAACTTCGAAACGGACAGCGCCTGCGTGCAGTTTATGGTCGAATGCGGGGCGGCACTCAATGACGACCAAACGGTACTGATGAGAGTAGAAGGAGGGGAGGGGAGGAGAGGATGACCGGTCAATCAAAGCACCACCGCTAAATAAGGATGAATTTCTCTGTGTATTTGCCAACTTCACCTCATGCTTCCTTTTGGTCATTATAACTTGACGGTCGGTCGCTTGCTGCCTTCTTGCTGCATCCGTGCTGTAGTGCTGCTGGTGCTGATTTGTTTGATGGCGGGTATATTTATCACAGGAATTACTCCCGAAGCAGTGCACGAACCTGCATCCTCCTGAGAGAGAAGAGGTGAATAGCAAGCGAATGGGCGAGCAGTGATGATGAACACTATCGATGTTATAATACAGGATAGTGTGGATCATTTTCGTTGCATTTTAAAGTGATTGTCATCAACCACTTTTCCTCTTCTCCTCCTCCTCCTCCTCCTCCTCCTCCGAATCTTCTCTTTTTTTTAATTCCAGGAGGACGATGAAGACAAAGTGAGAAAGGGCGGACTACGGGTGCATTCGAATAACTCATGATGCCGCCACAATGATGATGATGATGATTATGATTAAAATCCATGAGATAGTTGAATGTGCTTCGAACATCTGAGCTACTCTGACTGAAATAGTACATACGCAAAATGTGGTAATTCGGCTTGCCACCACAAGTAGCTTGCACTATCAATAATTGCAGTGGTATGGTGGAGAATCGTTCTATCGCAAATTAAAGCTGCTTTGTTATCCCTCCTATTTGTGATAGTATTCTACTCGATTGCATCCTTCTAGATCATCATCGTCGTACTACCTCGTCGTCATTGATATATTGTCCAAAATTAACGTGCTACTTAATCACTAGCATATCTAAGTGCGAATGTCATCTCTGTCGCAGAGTCATGTTTTCCACTTATTAAAAACTACGATACGAGTATAACGGGAACGACATGTGATAGTAAATCTATGTGTATGCGTACTTGATATTCTGGGAGCACCGCTAGAGCGTAACATCTAGACACGGTGCTGACACAATGCAATATCTATTGTATTATTTCATGCGGGTTCCTGCTTGAGTTGTATTCTGTGCTGTCATAATACTATCGCACAATGCTAGAATGATCATGCCACAATCACCAAGTTTATTCATTCATTGCAGCGAACGTTGTTAGTTTCATGATCGATGGCGATTTGTGATCACCATACTAGCATAGCAGCTGTAGTTGATCGAGTGGTTAGCATGCGCACGCGCAGCATAGTGGAGCTTTGTGAACCCTTCTAGCCTTTTAAATTCCGAAATATAAATCAAGTGAAAATATGTGACTATATTGTTCTACGCACTTTTTTGTAATTTATTTATATGTGCTGCTAGCAATCACACGTGCAGCATGATGATGTTTAAATCCTACACTGTCATGCTATGATTATAGCTTGTTTGCCCTAGCTTGCGTCGTCTAGTTGCGTGCTCTTAAGGTGCTATTATGACACCATATGCATGTAGTGATGCTCTGATTTAACTATTCTGGGTATGACCTGCTAGTATTTATGCTCATGAGACTAAAATAGATTTTCGAGATTAGATACTCTCTGTCACGCAAAAGCTGATGCTTACGATATAGTCCATCAACTGTTGCATGCGTCTGGATCGTTGACACACACTGCAGCTACAATTATGACAATGAGAATAGTAATGATGCTAAGAGTAAGAATGATGGTCCACTTAGCATTCTCTCGGCAAAATTTCCATTTTAGTTTATTCGAAGTTTGCTCGAATCCCTTAGCTTCGTTTGCGAGCCCGTCGGCTTCTGTGTCAAGTCGGTTTAGGTCACCCTGCATGGAAATACGCAAGCATTTCCTCTAATGCAATTTGATAGACGACAAATATTTATTACCTCGCGATCAATAATATCCATCATTATTTCCTTCGTCTTGTCGTGAAGCTATCATGAAAACAGAACAAAATTACTTTTGTGAGAACATGTACGATGTTAACCGCAAACCTGATCCACTTGCCCTTTGACTTTCATTAACTTATCGGTTCCATACTTTTCGTCAAGGCTCTCAAAAAGCGAGGCACATTTTTTATTCAACCCGCCTAAATATTATACAGAAAGTGTGAATTCGCAGTTGGTGTGTGAAGCTATTTCTTGCGTACGGTAATTTGATTCGTTGACTTCTTTTCGAGTCACAGTTGATGAAAATCCGTCAGCAAAGTCGTTCAGAAGGCCTTTGATGCTCCTATCATACCCACTTTTTGTGATCTAAAAACAGCATTTCAACGATATGTAAGACTTTTTGAATGTGGCTGTTACTAGCCGACCGTACCACAAAGAAGGCGCAGTTGTCCTGTTGCTTCGGTCTCACATTTACGTGGATTGTATAGTTCAATTGCTTTGCATCAAACGACCAGAGCTTTGTAAATATGATCTCAGAACTCATTATTCTCATAACGGGTGGCAAACGTCGACCTTCTTCGTGTCCTGCCGTTGCACAAGTTTACCCAGAATCCGTTCACATTTAGCATCAAAATCCTCATTCGGTTGTTTCTGCCAACGTACAACAAGCTCGAAGTCGTGATCGGAGCTAATTCGGAGCACTCCAAGGTGGAGAAGGGAGGAGGGGTCAGCCGTTGTCGAAGCAGACATGTTTTTATTGTGTTAAGGGTTTTGAGGCAGACAATGAAGCATTTACCACAGAAAATATTTGTGTTTTTATGATGCGACAACAGCCATTATCTTGTCGCAGCATCTTAACCACTTTTTGCTCCCGAATGTGCCTAAAAACTCTTAGAACGCAATGCGCAGAGAGAAGAAGGCAGTGTAAATTAATCTGACGACACGGAAAAACAGGATGTTTATAGCTTAATTTTCATACAAGCAGGAAGGACACGGAAATCAGGATCCATCTCAGCTTTCGCATGGCCGATGGTACGATCACAAGCACATTAATCGATTACTACTGGGCTCTTCTTTCTTTATGATCTTCCCCCCTAACCCCCCGTCTCCTTTCCATCTGTATACCCATTGGTACTTATTTCAGGAAAGTCCAAAGAGACGTGCTGGGGCTCATCAATATGACCCGAATCTAAGCGATTCGAATTTCTACCAGCATCATCTCTCATCTGGCCCAGGATTTCCGCTCATAGATGCCTGGTTGCGCCTCACTTAAACAGATAGTTTTCGACTCATTATGGGAGATGACAATATGATGACTTTTGACATCTATTTACCATAAATATTGAATCACCGCAAAAGAGGATACTTAAGAAGCTTCTCAGTTTCATCTTAGCTCACATCATCAATTAGGCATGCGGTCCTGGCGGGTCTGTTCCAATCGCTGCTGGAAATTGGCCGAACAGATACATCGTTCGTTGGTACTACAGCACCTTTCAAGGATCCACTGGAAAAGTGGCTCTCATCTGGTCAAATTGAAGAAGAGAGTCAGAGAACAGAGGGAATTGAATGAAACGATTAGGGATATAGATTTTAGCATATTAATGCTTTGCTCATTCTATCGAACATTGTTCTCTTCAGATTTCCTCAATATCTTCATTCCTCTTCCAATATACATTATTATTACCAGGTTCCAACTCCTCAGATTACGTTGAGAGAAAGCGCCTAGGTAACTCGTAGCTTACCAATTCCTGATGTGTTTAAAACACGTTTGATTCTCGACTTCTGCACTTCCCTTTCGCTTTAACTGTTTGAAAGAATCGCGTACTCGATTCACCGCCTATCACTCTTGAAAATTCTTCCCAGACATTTTATTTCCATGCTCTCCATAATATCGCAGGAGCGCACATCTCGAAGTTGTGTTACTTGATGATCAGCCGCGAGAAGATTTCGTATTCAATGAGTTATTTGATGGATCCACGGTAGGCTGCTTTGAGACTAGAGAAAAGCGAAAAAAATCGAAAAGCTGATGAGGGAGAGTGAGGAAAGAGGGAGAGAGAGAAAGAGAGAGAGAGAGAGAGAGAGAGAGAGAGAGAGAGAGAGATGGAGAGAGAAGGGGGGAGAAAAAGCAAGTTGTATTTATTTATTGACTGCCCAGCTACCTTAAAGAGTATTTGAGATGTCACCATCTATCACTTATAGGGTTGCAAGAGAGCACCTCAATAGTCTGAAGAAGATCACTACTGAGCTCATCAGCACACAAAAACAGGTCCTTCACCTTAATATTGAGACTTGTTCGAGATAATTATTTCTTCTTTTGAGCAAGTTCCTTTCTGCAACTATGTAAAACGTTATTATTTTCGTTGATTGTAACGATGTCGTATTCTTTCCTTATCCGTATATCTCAGATCTCTTCTCTCTTGCCACCGTCGCACACCGCAGTGGTACGGACATCCTCACCCGTCACATAACTTACCGAACACATCCAGTATTTCTATCGAAAACCTTGCGGAGTGTAAAAAGAACACATATACCCATGATGCATGTAGCAATGGATTCTGACCATAGCTGTGAGGACGATGAATCATACCTGTTTGTACGTCGCACGTCAGAATGCTTTTCTTGGTGGCTTTGTTTGTTCGTAATTCTTTTCCTTCTTCTTCTGCTGCTGCTGTTGCTTCCTTTTGGCCTTTTCTTCTTCTTTTTCTTCCTCTTTTCCTCTTTTTAATATTATATTACTATGTTCATCATTATCATTGTTTCCGTTGCGGGGTTGAACAATAATACTTAGCAGCCGTCGTCGCTCAGCCTATTGTCGTCACCGTCACCCAACAACCAAGATCGCCGCTCTCGGCGTCCAAAAAAGCAAACCTTGATGACTTCGAGTCATCCACCTCCCTCTCCTTCATTAAACGTTAAAGAAAGAGAAGGCAGCGGGAAAGATTCATCGGTAGCAGCAGAAGGAGTTCGGCCAGAAAGCAGTGCTCGAGCATCCCCCAATCATCGTCACCACCATCATCTCCACCATCTTCATCATCCCTCAAATCGCAATCGTCATGGAGGTATTGACATTCCTCCCAACCGCCACCACCACCACCAAGGTGACGCGCACAGCAGCGGATTCAAGAGGATCGATAGCGGGCTGATCAGTGAGTAGCCGATTAGAAGCTAAAACCTTCTCGAAAACAGCTGTCTTTGTCCTGATGCTGATGATGACAACACCGATCACACTGTGTTGCTGCTGTTGTGGATGATGATCATGATGATGCGAACAACACATAAGACAAGCTAAACAAACATATTCATAAATTAGGGAGCACGACAACGCCCTCCACAACCACTGCCAGTGACCATCTACGGCGCACAGATAGTAGAAACTCAGGTAGTAGCAGTAGTAGTAGTAGTAGTATTTGTATCTGCGATGTATTACAATCGAATTGATGGTTCTAAATCATCATTACATCTGTTGTAGTCGGGAGCATCGATAGTCTCGGCAGCAGCACGATTTTAGAGTCGCCACAAAAGACAATATCGAGTAGTAAATACTCCTCACACACGACTCCGACGTCGCGGGATTACCCAAGACAGCAGCAGCAGCAGCAGCATCAGCTTCCTCCACATCATACTAGACGTCGAAGCAGAAACGACTACAAAGGGGGGGGGGAAGGAGCAGATGTGAAGGAGAAGACCCCTCTACCAGCAGGCAGTGCTGCTGCTGCTATTACTCCCACAGCTCTTCCTCCTCCTCCGACTGCTCCTCATTCTTCTTCAGCCGTGTCGTTGGAACAAGTTTCAGGTATTGGAGAAACAATAGCTGCTACATCTTCCTCCACTACAAACGCAAGACTCCGTGTCATAATCATCCTACATTTATCTTCTCCTCTCTCTCTCTCTCTCTCTCTCTCTCTCTCTCTCTGTGTGTGTGTGTGTGTGTTTGTCTTCTTACCAATACTACTTTCACTCAGGCATGGCGCGCATCCAGGTTGTGGGCGCACTCGTCGACGAGTTACTCTTTTTGTTCGGGATGCAGGCGAAAATCGCGTCGCGGTACATTGAGGTGTGTGGCATGCACATCAACCGAGCGAGAGCGGTACTATTCAACCAATACTCATTAGAAGTAGCAGGTGATGCCAAAGTGGACGACAGCGATTCCAGTCGTTGACGTGCGCCGTGGATATTGTTTTCATTCTTGAACTACCTTCTTTCCTTCGCTTCTCCGCTCGGTGGTTGATGTTGCGAAATACGGTGTGATGGATGATTCATCATTGACTACTAACTTGTTGGCTCTAGGCCGAACCCGCGGTGATCTTAGTTGATTGGGACACGTTCACGCAGCACGCAGATACGCTTTCCAAGACCGTCAGGTGTGTGAGGCAGCAGCAGATAGTGTCGAAGGATGTGACCGACGATTGCATCAACAACACGCTCCTTTCCATTGGCTTGTCGTCACCCGTCTTTTGTCGATTGTTCTTAGGATAAAACGGCGATTACTGCGTCATCGTCATCATCATCAACATCATCATCACCAGCAGCAGCGAAGACTATCATTCTCATCCCCTTTCAAGGGAGGGAGAGCCTCGTCGCCCCCCTCCTCTCCCTCCCGCTATGTTTCCTCTTCCTCACGATCACTCGACAGATCGACGCCTAACCACCCTCCTCCTACTACCACCATCTCATCGCTGATGCCTTCCTCCTCCGTTTTGTCGCTATATCCCCCAGCGGTAACGAAGAAGATTGTTAGAAGTAGCAAGTGCGTCATGGTGGTGGTGTGTGTGTGTGTGTGTGTGTGTGTGTTTGTGCATATGGCAAGGGTGACGAGTAAGAGATAGCACATACTCACGAAAACACACACACACACACACACACACACACACACACTACGTGCGCATACGGAAAGAGAGGGAGAGAGAGGGCAGGGAGGATTGGGGAGGGGGAGAGACAGATCATCGATACAGTCTGTAGGAAGGGTTGTTGTATATGAGGCCTGTGTGTTCGTCGTCTTCGTCGTCATCGTCGTACATTAGGTTCACAGCATCTTCCTGCGAATGGAAAGGTTGTTAGGGGGGAGGGGGCGCGGTGTTTAGAATTAGAACAAGTAGTAGTAGCAGCAGCAGCAGCAGCAGCAGCTACTGTGGTTGCATGGAAGAAAGAAAATGACATCTGCCTCTTATTGATTGATTCTCACACAACGAGCATCACCATGAGCGAAGAACTACCTTCTTTAGGTGCCTAGTCGTTGTCGGAATGGCGTTTCGCACGCAGGCCAACATTGCATCGCTTCAATTTACCTTGGCGGCCTTCTGCCTCTCAGAAATGCGCCGTCTCATCAAGGGCTCGCGCATGCAGCAGGAGCAGCATCAGCAGCATGAACAGAAAGAGCAGAGAAGAGTAAGTGATGACACCAACAAGTGGTCATAATGAGCGGACAGTGGGCATTCCTTCTTCTTCTTCTTCTTCTTCATTTTCCCTCTCCCCCACCCCCTCGCTGTGTCATTCTAAGTCTCTTTTCTTTTATTCGGTCTTCTCGCTCCACCTCTCTATCTGCATAGTTTGAGCAAGTGATGGAACCGTTCGTGCTGCGGTGGTCGAGGCGCTTCGCGACGAAACTAAAAAATGTTTGGATTGAGAGAAAATATAACACACAGAGAAGAGGAGAGAGGAGCACATTACACGATAATGAAGCTCATGCTCGTAGCGACTCGTATCCGCATTCCTACTCTCTTTTACCCCTCCTCATTCTTTCTCTCTCTTTCTCCTTGATGCACTCTTACGAGAATCTAATCACTGCCTTACCTGTACCTTTTCCTCGCCCCTCCCCCCTCCTCTCCCGACGCTGCGAACAAACAAATCGCCTGGCGGACGGATGGATGTGTAAACAGAAGCTGGCAGTGTACTTTATGAACGCACTCAAACAACAACCATCTCTGCCGACGCAGCAGCATTCTCCCCAAACATCATCATCATCATCATCGTCGTCGTCGTCGGGAGGATCTTCCTTTGGTGGTGGCAGCATTGATGAACATGATGACTGCCTGCTTGCACGTCTTTGTTACCGTCGTCGTTTTGTCTGTGTTGTGTAGTAGCGGCGTGTAGCAATGATGCGTTGGTAGCAGGCACATTCATGGATAATAAGGAAACCGATGATATGCAGTCACCGCCACCGCCACAGCCACTACTACAAATTTTACTATTTCTACAAAGAACAACTATGCCTACTACTACTACTACTACTACTACTACTACTACGACTAAGACTTTTTTTGGGTCGTATCATATCCTTGGTAGACGATATGCTTGTAGCAATGAAAGAGCTGGTGGACCCCAAGATCGGTAATAGCATCATTGATCATTACACCGCCAACGGCAATGGGGAGGGGAGGGTAAAAAGGAAAAGATTTCCGAATTTTGCTTTCGAGTCTTCTACAAGACGGCAGTGTGCATGCTACAGCGTGATTTAGTATATTTGATGATGAGTGGACGAGGAATGATGGTAGTTATCTTGTATTCTTCCTTTTTCTTCTTGTTATTTCCTTCCATCATCGTTGCTCTGACGATTGCTATCAACATCCCTTCAGGTAGCGCATATCGAGCCTTCTTACTACTTGATTACCGTACGCTCAAGGAGAAGAGGTAGGTGCTACCCCTGGTCAGCAAAGTGGGATATCTCACCACATTCCTAATCCCTTTCTCCTCCTCCTCCTCCTCCTTTCCAATATGATTCCATGTGAAGATACACGCAGGCCAACGTAGATTACCCCAATTTCATGAAGTACCGCCTTCCGCCGAACCAGACGAGTTCGTATGATGCTCGGTAAATAAATTGCTGAAAGTGTATGCGCATGCGAGTGTGTATGTGTGTGTGGTTGTGTATGCAATCATATTATAGTCAGTCTCCTCCTATTTCTCCTCCTCCTCCTCTTCCTCTATTTAGTGCACAGAGCGACACTACTGGTGAGAGAGAGGTGGGAGACTTTGGTGCTGATGGCCTCACAGGTATCATGAGTAGTGACAACGCCACTAACAACAACAGCATCATCAACAACAGTTGCATAATAGAAGCAAAGGATCAAGTTTTTGCACAGATTGATGTCGTTGTCATGATGTTGATATATTTGCTGCTCCGCGCGTCACTACGTGGATTTACGATCCGTTCGGTATCTGTGTCTCTCGTACTTCTTCCTCCCTCCCCCCATGTTCTACCTCCTATGTTCTACACAGGCATGAAAGCTTGGCCTTGCATCTGTAGCGTCGTATCTCCTGAGGTGGTACTGGTGTTGTTGTTGTTGGGTGATGATGATGATGTTGATGATGATGATGATGATGCCAACATGTTCTCTCTGGATGTAAGAGGACGAGGAGGACGCATAGCTGCTACACAGATATGGGCTCTGATGTGCGTCCTGTGTTTATCTATCATCTTGCGTGAATAATATACAGGCAAGCAAGGCCTTCAAAGACTTGACTCTCAGCAAACAGTATGTGAAATTTCAGTCGAAGAAGAAAAGAAAGAAGAAGAATGAGAAGATGTAAGAGACGTGGCAATGGATCATATTGCCACACGTTGGCATTGGAAGCACATATTATGTGTGCTATTAGATGAAGCAGCAGCATCCTCATTTCCCATTCCACAAAGCTACAATTTCAGATAGAAATCGATTTCTAACTGGCTTTGAGTCATTTCATCAAATTCGTATCACCATCCCACGAATACTCATCACTATTTTCGTCGTGCTGCTATTATTGTTGTTATTATCACTTAGATATAGTAGATGACGATGTCACTATCATCGTCGTCGTCGTCGTCGTCGTCGTTCGTTGTTCTCATACTTTGTTGTTTACGAAGGCTTTTATGGCCAAGCATAGTCAGTAGCATCATGACGGATCGGCACATCCTAGATGGGTGCGTGCAGGAGAGCTAATAAATACACAGCCGTAGTTCACAGTAACAGCACCAGCTGGGCCTGATTGTCTGCTAAGTGTGTGCATGCATAGTATTGGAAATATAATGTGTGCATACGGCGTAGTTGGAGAGGGCGCGCGCGTCGATTTGCGAAGCAATATCGGCGTCATAGTTGTCATTATCGTCGTTTCGTTGAATTTCGCCGCTGCGGATTGGCCGTTAGATCTTTGTTGCGTGGCAGGTTTGGCCCTCCAATTCACTTCCGCGACACGGTCGTTCGAGGTAGATAACATTCATCAGCACAACACAAGAAGAGGGAGTGTATAGCTAGTATCTATCGTCGGGAAATTCTCTTCTTTGCTGAGCTTTGTGCTGCCTTTTTCTTTGTATTGCCCTCCAGGCAACAAGGAGCTCTGGTTCTGTATCACCCAAGTTGAGCCATGTAACAGCTGTGTGCGTGTTACTTGTAACATAGTATTGGGGGGGAGGGGGATGATTGTGACAGCTTGAGTGAATAATGATGATGATGATGTTATTATTATTATTTGGTGGTGGATAATGACAGCTACCTTCAGCGACGATAAATATAGGGCATCTATTTCTCCATCCTTCTTCCAACCCTTTCGTTCTCTCTCTCTCTCTCTCTCTCTCTCCCTCTCTCTATTTCTCTCTTACCATGCTACCGAAGGTATCTTTCTAGCTGTTGTACATCCGAACCTCCCAAGGCGCGGAAGGAAAGAAAAACGTGCGTCCTTAGTGTCTTGAATACCTTTCGCTCGGTCGTTTGATTTGTACGTTACGCCATAATGCCCGCATGAAAGTAATGGCAAGACGTGCGCGATAATGATGTCGAGTAGCGATTTACATCGACGACAAATGTATTATAGAAATGTAAAAGTAATACCCATGCTAGCATGATCGCACTTTAGTGTCCTCCGCCCATAGAATCATCGTTAACTTCCACACTTCGTTCGACGCCACACATATTGCTGTGGTTGCTGCGTTGGCAACTCGGCGACAAAGCAAATGCCTTCCTCTTCGTTCGCATCATCACTTCTTTCTTTCTTCTACCGTCAGAACTGTTAAGAATGTTCTCGGCACTGAGCTCTCGTCTCCGGTTGACAGGTACTACTAATACTACTAATACTACTACTACTACTACTACTACTACTACTTACTTTTCTCAGCAGCTCGCATCCGTATTTGTGTCAATAAAATGTGTACGAGAGATCCTTTGTTCCCTCGGATTTAGCACTATCTCTCTCGATGTTTTCTAGCTACCAGAGCATACGTGCTAAGATAGAAAAAAATAATTGCTTAGACGAAGTGCTGCTGCTGCGCCCAGACGCGTTCAACGAGACTACGACAAGGGAGATTAAAAATAATGGTGTTAAGCAATGATAAATGATGATTCACCAGAGGAATTTGCGATAAAGAACAATTAAACAGCAATCATGCAAATCTACATGTGCAACAACATATGCGAAGCTGCGCTTTAGCATATCTAGCTATCTATTTTGTGTATACATCAGCCAATAGCATATATATATATATATATATATATATATATATATGTGTGTGTGTGTGTGTGTATGTGCATATTAATATATTTCCGTATTGCATAGCTAAGAGCAATTGATCTTGTACATGTACATCTACCACACGCTAGCACGCTACATGTGCCATTGAGAAGCGATAATTGGTGTTGCGTGTTATATGCTCCATGGACACAAAGAATTCAAAACAGATATATTGATATCGTGTAAGATCATTTTTACACGTATATATTATTGAAAAGATTACATACTATACGCCATATTCACAAATAAAGCTGAACTAAATGGCATCAAACTAGCTGGCAGATCATTGTATTTGTGAATTTCTGCATTTCATGCGATCGGACTTGGATAGACCATCAATCGTGCGTAATTGATTTTGATCCCTCGAGATCAAGTTTTTTCTTAGCTATTGCCAAATTTAAATCCTCCATAAGCTGCTCTTCCTTCCGCTTCACTTCGATACCAGTAGTGTTAGTTTCGGACTCATGGAACATCTGAAGATCTCCATTCAATTTTGGCATCTCCGCGAGGTTACATTGGTTTACAATGAAATTTCTTTGATTCTTTAAATTCAGATCCAAAGGTGTTGGCATCTTGTCTGTGGCTGGAATGAAGGCAGAATTCTTCTTTTTACAGATTCCTGCTGATTATGTATCACACATTATTATCACATCGACACAACTGGTTATTTGTTTTCCAGCCTTATCGTTAAGAATACACAATGTTCATTGCACTGTAATTGAAAATTATGGAAAGTCATGGAGTCGGTTGTTACTATCGATCAGAGCTTCCAACCTACAGGCGTAGTGGCAAGCGAGCCAGCTCTGTACTTTGCATCGAAAACGGAGGTCCTGCCCAGGGGCGTGCTGGCCATCCTGGATGGTATTATCGTTCCATCGTTAAAACTCGTCGGTGTATTCTGCAAAAATTTGCTTCGGTCCTTAGTAGGGTCTTCAGACTTAGTAGTTCCCTTGCTGCCTTTAGACGATAAATACCGCTCGGAGATCTTACTGGTTCCGAACTGCATTCCAAGTCCCATACATAGCATGCCCACCTGGTGGAAAGCCGTGATAATTGTCTCAGCAAACACGTCGTTTTCTTCTGCAAAGGCGAGGCGCAGGATAGCCAGGCATGGAAGGAAAAGTGAGTAGGCCCCTAATCCGAGGATAATTGCCCAAGAGAACATTCGTAGCAAGTTCATCATATTGCTGGTCTTCTGCACATTTCGGTTAGTGGTCATCGACGGGGCCTTCTTTGTGTTTGTCTTTCCAATCCTGCTTATCCAGACACCACCAGCAGACACACACGAACAGTAATACCACAAAGAAATCTTAATTACAAAGAACCCTTGACACGTGTATCATAGCTTAACAGAGGAGATATCTTCCTTCCCCTCTCCACTAATCTTATTCTTTAGAAATCGAATCTGTTCCGTACAATTTGTCCAGTTTGAATACAGCATAACAGGTGCCAGCGAAGAGGTAACTGTGGAAGTTCGCAATATATCAGCTGTCAGTCGCTGCAAAATAATCTTGCTAAATCATCTTCTTTTTTTATGTTACATTGCACAAAACATCCATACGAGCCATTGAACCCCAGGTCTTGGCCAACCAGGATTCAATCCATCAGCGATCGAGAGAACGACAAAGACCAGAGCCCATCCCAAGTTGAGACAGGTAACGTATTGAGATACCTTGATGTTTTCGTGGCAATATGCTATTCAAATATGCTAAATTCATTACAGCTTTCTTTTCTAGGACTTTCATCCATAGTGTCTAGACTCTTCTAAAATATAAAGATTTCATCCTTCAATGCCGTACAACTATTCTTACCGGAATAGCTGTTTTTAGGGACATCCCTGACACTCGGCTAAGAACGTTCAATATGACCTACAGAAGATATTGAGTCGTGAATATTCGCTTTTGTATTCAATGCAGTCATGAGTAGAGAAGTTTGCTTCAGCACAGTTCCTACCGTGATGAAATAAGTTAAGGCAAAGCATCCACAAAGCCACACCTGAAAATGTGGTCCGTAAATTACCCCCTAAAGAGAATATGTTGATGAGTTTTTTCCTACCACGTGCCACAACATTTCTAACACGATTGGATGAACATCTTCATCGGTGTGGGTGGCGAGGATAACCGCTCCCTGGCAAAAATAAACAAACATCAACCGTAAACGATTCGGTTACAGGATGCTCTCTTACCACAACCCGACACAAGCATGCGAATCCCCATAGTGATAGAACGCGACGTAACAGGTCCGGTCTACGATCATAGCTCATTGTCATCAAAAATAAGGAACTGAATAAGTAATCCTTACTTTTTGGCCATCGATTGTGAAGAATTTTGTGCTAAAATGAGCAAACCGATTACTCCATATAGAATCCCAAATGTAAGCCAAAGTTTTGTGCAAGCTTGCTGCTCTGCATCAGAATCGCACCGTCCGCACTGGACACGAAAGTCACAGGAAGGCATTGGTTATCGGAGTTCTTTTATGTTGACCACCTGGAACGAAATAGGAAACAAATAATAAAGCAAAAAAATGCCAAACTTCATTTGCATGCACATGCATGATACGTCACAGTTCTCAGATGCGCTTTTGCAGTCACAGCGCTCGGAATGAAAGGTGAACGATGCGTAAAAATTTAAGTAAAACCGTGGGTGCTATCGTGGATGTAAGCCACGAGGGGAGGGGCAATGTTCTTCGGCTGCAGAAACCCACGGTTACCGAGTATTTATGTGACTACCGATAATATACATGTCGCACGCACGGAATCGTCAGTGTTTCTGTCCAGATAAATTTCGGTTTCGAGCACTCTACTGTCAGAAACGTTCGAGTATGTCAACAATGATAAAGGCGGATTGGAAGAGATTAGGATGAGAGGCTCGTCCATAATCCCTGTTCCAAGGTCGTTATGGTCCGTGCGACATAGATGCTATCTCTTCCACGTGTGACATGCGCATTGTTGTCTGTTTGAGACTGTGCTATGTGCGACCTGCATTTCGATCTGAATTTGGCTGAAAAGAAGTCCTGAGACAAGAATACGCAAAGAAGAACAGTTAGAACAGTTGCGTGCTACGCGAATACTGCATCTTTCTTTTGAACCATGAATTTTGCGACAAACGACATATAAATACCCGTGCAAAAAAGCGAGAATGCAGGCCTTTTTTGTCCGGACCGTAAATATTGGGAGATGTATCAGGTTAATCATCTCAAAGTCGTGCGTGCAGCCGAACGATGCCCTTGGAAGGAGGAGGTGCAACCCCCCCGCTTACATATAAACTTTTCGTCAGTAATGCTTCACGATGCACATTAAAGGACTTTGGGATATTGTTCAGTAAATTTCCTAGGCAAAGCGCAATGGTTTTCGCTTCGAGAATTGCATATGTTCCGCTACTCTCTCATGTATGTTGTTTCCTAAGTAGAAACTCGAGAGGATGAATTTCTGACACGAAGTGTAATTACTGGCTAAGTATCAAAATTGAACGAAAGATCCTTGGAGAGGGAATCCTAGGGAATCCTTCGAGGAGGAATGGATTCAAAAAATACAAGAGTATCTTCACAGGTATACTTCCGAAGAATAAATTTTCGAAATTATTATCTCTCATTCGTCAGGTGAATGCATATGGAATTATAATTACATGTTGATCATTAATTCCTTCGTAAAAACCACCTCTTCGCTTCTCACCCACAGGTTTTAGGAACTAGTTCCTTGCAGGATATTCAAGATGCCTTGAATAATATTAGTAGTACCTCAGGCCTCGTCGCAACTCTCAACAGCAAGACTAGTGCCCAGACTGACAAGGTCATCTATCAGCGACTGTTCCAGGAGTACACATATTACTTTAGCAAGATGGCGCTCTCAAAGATTGATGAGACTGACATCATTGAGTACAGCCGTCTAGCGCAGGCGCGACTGAATGCAGAGGCCCGGCAGGCAGATTTATTACATGGTTACTTTGAGACGTGGAGGACGAAGCTCGACAGCGGTGACTCAGAGTCAAAGATTGGACTGGGAACGAAGCATGTGCTACGTGCACTAGATCCATTGTTGTTCGGCCATAATATTTACATGCTGCACGATGTGTGCCAGGTGATGCTTGAGAGGCTACCCGACGATCCTTCACGCTACATAGCCAAGACGTATATTCGCAGTCGGGATATGCTAATATCCACGTGCCAGGCACTCATAATTATGCGCCAGGTTCACGAAGACAGCTGGTCACTCGAGAAGAAAGACAGTCTTTACGCGAGGTTCAAGGAAAAGCTGCGTGTTGTGAGAAAGTCGGAGTATTATCCCTATCACTTTCAGGCCACTCTACTGGCGAAGAGCCTCGAGCTGAACAAGAGACTCTTAGAGGCTCCAGGTAAGAAGAATCCTACACATAAAGGTGCGAGGATAATGGATGATAGCTTCTTCCGAGAGGAAAATAATCTTTTTGAGGTCGAAGAGGGAATCAGCGACGTAGTGTATGCTCTTTGTCCATTCTCTGATGGAAAGGATTCGGATGATATTGAGAAGGATCTCAAGCTACTTTTAGGAGGATGCAGCAACAACAAGGATCCACCAAATGAGAAAGGGAAGAAATGGTATGAGTGGCTTAAAAGCATGGCATATGCTGCAGCCTGCAGTCTTGAGGAGAAAAAAGGACAGGAATATTTTATCAAGTATTTCGAAGTTGGATTACAGAATCTCCCAGGACTTGGAGAGGAGGAGGAGGAGGAGGAGGAGGAGAGAGATGATGATAAAGAGAATACCAATGACGGCGGTGGAGAAGATTACATTGATCGTCCAGATAAGAGCAATTCCACAGCCGACGGGATAATGGCCATGCGCTACGCCGTTGTGCAGCAACTGACAAGTATTGCTCTACGTGGAAAGACGCCAAAGGTACGCGTCCGGGCGGTCACTTGGATCGCGTCGCTGCTAGGGATCGAGAGGAGGTTCGGAGAGGATGCAGGTAGCGACATTCATATCCATATAATTATTAATATAAATACAACAACAGATGCTGATGATACCTTGCACAAGTAAGATTGTTATGATGCTAAGCATATTTTTCAAAGGACAATTATGAAAGAAAAAATTGTTGCATCATATCTACTAATTATACCAAAATTCTGTGGATGATTAATAATGACCAGGATGGAAGTATGACAAGGATTTAGTGCACGCAATGTTGACGGCCCTTGCCGTGATATCAATCGAGGGCAAGAAACAGGTCGCATCCATGGCCACCATTAACCTAGATACATGCATCACGGATGCGCGGAATTCAGGGAAGGGCAGGAAAAAAAACATCTTCTTTTTCTGCGCCGCCTGCAATGTTCGGGGGGAAACCCCAGCTACTTTAGTCCTAAGCTGGATAGGAAAGCTCTCACAGAGGACAAAAGTGAAAATGATCAAGCAAATGCGAGAGGAAACTCAGAGGAAGAAACAGCCTGCTGGAGGAGGCGATGGTGTTACACTGTATAGCAAGGTCACCAAGGAGGTGAAGAAGAAGTTCCAAAAGGAGAGAGAGCTGCATAAGCAGCGAGAGGAGGACGCTCGCAGCTCCGAGGAGATAGAAGGACTGCTAAGCCGGCACTATCAGAAGGCTTGCAAGTACATGCCGTCGATGTCGGGGCGGAAACGCACCTTCGCCGATGGATACGTGGAGCCCGTCCTCAAGAGAGACGTCCCCAACAATTATTACTACAAGAGAAGGAAAAATATGAGCAAGATGACCGATGAGCTCGTATTACGTGTTCTGAAGAGCCCTCGAAGCGAGGTGGAGAATCATGGGAACGAAAGTGCCGAGCTGCTCGGTCTGTACGAAAGCGTTACCAACTCGCAGACGACTTTGCGAGTGGAGGATATTTTCAATCCCATACAGCTCCCTAACGGTGATAAGGGCATTCCTCGATGCGTGCTCCTTAAGGGCCCTGCTGGAAGCGGCAAGACGACCCTGTGTACACGGCTAGTGTATCGTTGGGCCATCCAAGAATGGGCAAGAGACGTATTCGATGCCGTGTACATGATTCCCGTCAGGAAGCTCAAGCCTCAGTGGAAGAGCCTCTCCGAAGCTATCGTAAACCTGCTGCTCATTCCTCGCAAAGGGAATACGACGACAAGGAATTCATCTTTGAGCAGGACTAGTGAAAAGAAGAAAGGCAACAAGGAGATGGACGAGGAAGACGTGCAAAGGAGAAGTTGCTTGAAGAGGGAAGTCCAGAGCCAAATCGACAATCATCTATTCAAGGTGTTGCTGGTCTTGGATGGACTAGACGAGTGCAGGCACGGCGTGGGTCATCTGCTGTCAGAGGCAGAGAAGTGTGGCAAGAACGTACATCGACTCTGGACCTCTATTACAGAGGACGAGGGTTACAACCACATAGAGGAGGGAGCAGTCGATCTGCACGTAAGCATTGGCAAATTCTCTGGCAAATCAATCCGGGCCTTTGTTCAGAAGTATTTTCACGAGGAGCTAGTTGAGGCTAAACCTACGACTGTAGCAGAAGCGAGGATAAAAACTGAGGATAACCTTGACGAGGCTACGACAAATATGGCGACCACCGCACAGGTGCTTTCCTTCATCAACAAGAATTCGCACATCCAGATGATGGCCAGCGTGCCTTTTCAGCTGGAGATGATATGTGCACTCTGCGAGGTAGACCTTTTTCAACCGCAGAGCAATGGCAAGGATGATGGCAGCGCTATCATGATCGCAACAGTCAGTAGTAGCCAGAGTAGCAGCAGCAACAGCAGCATTAGGACTAGTATACCCTCTACTGTAGCTAGTGGCAGCAGCAGTCTCGGGAAGAATAATACTAGCAGCACCAGCAGGAATGGTGGTAGTGGAAGAAGAAGAAGAAGGAGAAGGAGAAGAAGAGGAACAAGGCAATTGATGAATATGGAAAGCCTCTCAGCGATCTTCTATAGAATTTTTAGAGATAGATGGGCAAACCTGCGGATTAGAAGGGATCTGTTTGGTGAAGAGCTCTGTGAGGATGACATGGAGATTTTCCTCCAGACGTTAGGTTACCTCTCCATGCGCCAGCTCGACGGCTACCATGAGGTCCTTAAGACAATTCAGGGTGCAGAGAGCAAAATAAAGTCCTCGTACATCCGAGCGATGCTTGAGAACTGCGGGTTCGTCCGGTATGACGAAGATGCGGATCAGGGCGGCGCGGAGCCTCATGTGGTACATACGCTCTACAAAGAATTCTTTGCTGGCGTGGCCCTCGCGCGCCTACTGACGTGCGGTGACGAGGAGAAGGGGAAGGAAGCGCGGGAATTCATTAAGCGTCATAAATATAACTTCACACGGCGGCGTATACTGCAGTTCATGGCTGGAGAACTGTTCCGTGTTCTCGAGGGGAGCACTTGGACGCGGTTCGACAGGATCGTAGGCGTAATCGATACCCCCCCGATTGAGATTGTAGGCCTACAGCATCTCGTGCTGAAACTCAAGTGCATCCATGAGTGTCTCGGGCTCTCCAGTGGTAAGTTTGAGGAGTATAAGTCCATGTCAAAGGATCTTATTACCCTCAAATCATGGGCCGAGGCAGGCCTCAGAGCTGTGGCAAGAGCAGAGTTACTGCCTGAGATCGACTTCCGCATCCATCGCACCGTCGTTGAGGCTGTGGCTGTGTTACCGAGCTTACTACGGCTAGATTCATTCACCTCAATATGGATCCCCGGCTGCTCCCACCATTCCGAGAACGTCCGCATCGCCTCCGCCCATGCGCTAGGCGAGCTCGTGAACGCTTACCCTGAGGTGGCGAGGAAGGCTGTAGGGCCCTTGATCGCCTTGCTACTCAACGATACGGACCCAGATGTGCGCTCCTGTGCGGTACAGGCGGTGAGGAAGGTCGGCGTCGCCGCACCGCTCCATGCATTTGCTTGTCTTAAGGGCCTGATAAACGGTTGTGCTGATGAAGAGCGACAGGTTTGGCTGAGTTCTGTGCACGCATTCGGGGATATTGTGGAGGTACATTACTTCAAGGTCGTCCGTAGAATCTTCCCAACGCTTCTCGCCTACACTAAGGATGCGGAATGGACCCGCCGGCGAGGGGCCGTGGCGGTACTGCCAGCAGTCGCAAGGGTAAATGAGCCAGGGAGTCTGCTGAGTCCTGAGAAAAAGCAATTATTCAACAGCCTCATTGATGCGTGTGACGACAAAGTGAATGAGGTGAAGATTCTAGCGATGGCCTCTGTAGGAAGGATCGTAATGCACAATCCTCTGTACGTGTCTGCAGCGCTTAAACCACTTGTGTCTGCGTGCAAGGACTGGCGATTGCGACGCATCGCGGTGGCTACCATCACGCGTGTGGTGAAGGCAGACAAAACCCAAGCAAGCCTTGTCCTCCAACCCTTGATCATAGCTGCAACACCCCATACATGTAGCGAAGAAGAAGAGGAGGAGGAGGAGGAGGAGGAGGAGTATGAGGATCGTAAGGATATTCGATGGTCCGCGATTGTGGCGATAACCGGCGTGCTTAAGGCAGATAAGTCACACGCTAAGGTTGTGCTAAAGCCGTTACTCGCGGCCTGTAGGGATAAGGATTGGAGAATCAGGCGTGGAGCTATTCCTGCACTCCCTGAGGTAATCGAGGTGTCATCATCATCCTCGTCATTCAACAATAATGACTACAAAAAGGAGGGATTTGAGAAGCATGCGGCCCTGAAGTGCCTGATAGCCGCTGGAATGGACGAGGACTGGCATGTGCGTAAGCTGGCCGTTGCAGCTTTTGGCGATTCTGTCAAGCGCCACTCCGTATTGGCACAGCCTATGCGACGAGCTCTCGTAATGGCATGCAAGGATGAAGATTGGAGGGTAAGGAGGAGCGCCGTTCCAGCCCTCGTCGATGTTGTGCAAGTCGATCCCTACCAAGCAATAGCAGTTATGCAGCCGCTTATCCAGGCCTGCTCCGACGAGGATGTCGATGTGCGAGTATTAGCAGTGGATGCCCTGGGAAGGATCGTCCAGATTGACCCCTCCCAAGCCTCAGATGTTGTTCGCCCGCTGCTGACCTGCAGCCATGACGAAGAGGTGGAGGTACGGCGTGCAGCGATGACTTCGATTGCACAGGTTATATCCATGGAGCCAGCCAAGTGTCCGCTCGTCCTCAGAACCCTCCTTGCTGCGTGCATGAAAGAGCAGGATAAGAGCGCATGGATCGCAGCTGTGCACGCATTCGGGGTAGCGACGAAGGCGGACCTTTCTCGGGCCAAGGATTCCCTTAAGAAACTCATCACAGCATATGATAGCAGCGAGGAGTGGTTGGTAAGGCGTGGAGCGGTGTTTGCAATGTCGGAAATAGCAAAAGCAAAAACATCCTTAGCTTCCACGGTTCTGCAGAGCCTGGGTAGAGCTTGCAGCGATGAGGATCACGACGTAAGGAAGGTGGCTGCCGCTGCCCTTGGCGAAGTGGTGAAGAATATTCCAGAGATTGCAGAACACGCGCTCAAGCCCATTCTACAGGTATGCAATGATGAGGATGCACATGTCCGCGACTCTGCAGAGCTAGCTCTCGCCGAGATTATGAAGGCTGATCCCAACCAATCGTTGTCAGTGCTCCAGTATCTCGGCTTTACAGGCAGCGATGATGACATGGAGGACGGCAACGACGATGATGATGACAACTGTAGTCATGATTGCAAAAGAGATCATAATGATGTTAGCGATGGATGGAGGAAATACTCCGCCCCTGATGTAGCAGATGAGGAGGAGGATGAGGATGAGGGCGGTGTCCACAACCACTCCGCAGATGTAAGGCGGTCCGCACTGCAGACGCTACACCACATGCAAGTGCGGTGGCTGATCAGTATGAGCACGGCGAGGCGATCCAGAAGAAACTTGGCATCCTTGGTGGTTATGCATAGACTTGTCTCCACGCCGCTTACGATGGAGGAGCTGGAGGACCACAACGAAAATTGTTTTAAAATAACCCTCCACGACTCTTCAAGGCAGCGGTGGGCCATGTCCGAGTGCAACACAAAGTCAATGAAGGAAACTGTTCGCAATTTCAAGGAACTTTGCATCCAATAGGGAGCAATATTTATGTTGATGCGATGATGAATATCATATCAGAGCATTATTAGGCCTACAATATGCGCAAAAGTGCTCTCTCTCTCTCTCTCTCTCTCTCTCTCTCTCCTCTTTCTCCCATTTGCTCAATACAAATACACACACACACACACACACACACACACACGTTTGTCATGTGTATATATATATATATATATATATATATACATATAAAAATATGTGAATATAGGTTGAGCGTGATGACACATATGCACATAGCTATAGCTGCATATTTGTGTAGCTAATGTAATCGACGAGCGTGATGGCACACAATGTACATGTGTAAACGTGTATTATGTACACACACACACACACACACATATATGTATATATATATATATATATATATATATATATGTATACACATATGTACATATTTATACACACATGCATGTACACATACGACGAGCGTACGTTGTAACAAATTAAAACTGTGCACCATGCAGCTATGTCTGTGTTGTTTATACACATGCAAGGCTTTGTGTGGCGCTACAAGTAGGCACATCTGACATGTGTCTGCACATGTATCTAGATATGCGATGCATCGGTAGCAGATGTGTGCAACTGTAACGCATGCGATCTAGACCTACACAGGCGTGCAATGTGATGTACGTGCATGTGTGCATGTTTGTCTAGATGTGTGCAACATGCCTGTGTCCAATCTAGCAATGCAAACGTCTCGCACAACTGTGCATGGCTGTGTCCACACTTCACACTACACAGTTAATGTGTAGCTAGACAAGACATGCCATGCGTGGCTAGGTGGCCGCGGATCGGCAAATTGCGTGAAAATGAATGCTTGACAAATGACCATGCTGGCATGCGTGGACTACATCACACTCAATTTTCAAGCAAACGCACCACACACGTGCTAGCGTGCTGCATGATGATGTGATCGTGACACACCGCCACAGCTAGCGCGATGTCCACATGCTACAATGCTAGCATGGTGCATCTAGCTAGCTACGCTAGGTGTGCGCCGATCCCACAACATGTACGCGTGGTGCTGTGCGATGATCAATGATGCGCATGATGACTGTCATGCGATCTCGCTAGCGCTCGACTGTGTCGCTAGCCAAAGATGTTGCCGACAAGCGCCGATCATGTTCTGTGTGCATCAGACGCATGCATGATGCAAAATGCACTTTCTAGCTTTGTTGTCTGTAGTCTGGCAGCGTGTGCGTGCAATGTGATGTAAGCACACGTACATCACAGCATCGCATCGGCGGATCGGACAGATCGATGTCGAGCGACGCATGTGGCTAGATGGATGCGATCATTGATCGATGACTGCAGACGTGATATAATGTATGTACGCATTGTATCTTGCTTAGACATGTGCACACTGTTCATCATACACGGTCAACACAATGCGTCGCTCCGTACCGCATCGTCTGCGTAGATCTGTCAGAGACGGCTTAGCTTGGATCCCATGCTAGTATGTGATGCGATATGTCTAGATGTGCCGTCTGCATGTGCATGCAGTCAGTAATCTAGACTATTGGACGATAAATATGCTCCATTTGTGCATGTTGATGTCGATACGTGGCCACCGATCGAACAATGTTGTTTACAACAAGTGAAGGTCTAGAGGTTGTGGGTGCTTGGTGTGAAGTCACACACATTGGCTTTCCAAGCTTTGATCATTTCTCAAATTCGTTTTTTTTTAACACTGCTTTGGTGATGTACATTCCACAAGAGAAAACAGATTCCTTTTGCTTGCTGGAGGAACTAAGGGCTATACATATTGTCCCTGTGCGTGAACCTACTCTTCAAGTTTCAAAACACTAAGTTTTGACCTTCTTAATGCAATTGAAGACGTCGCGACAGAGAGGAGTTTTTCAATCATTTGTATTGGTCCCTCATCAGCCTAAGGTCGGGCATAGATGTGGAAATTCGATTGGTTTCTATTTCGTTTTCCATCGGGTAACTGTCCATCTTTGCTTCGAGGCAAAGTGGAAATTTGCGAGTCTGATGTGCTGTAAGATAGCCATCTCCCGATGATTCCGCAGCCACAAGCAGTTGACATCAAAGCAACTTTTGGTAAATCCTTGCTTGATTTCTTAGTGCATGCGTGGAAGATCCGAACAACATGTTTGACTGAAGCTACGCCTACCATGTTCGAGCACGTTCGATATGATTTGGTGAACAGTGCGGAGCTTATGTCGCGTCTGAGGGCGAAGGCAATCTTGCTCCAAACGGCCTCCATCAAAGCAAAAGAAACATGGAACATACTTGTCGCAACCCCAATAAAGCATAGCTAACAGTTTCGGGATAGATTCGGGGGAAGTAACGAGTACGACAAGAAGACGAATGAGAAAGTGCTGCACAAAAATGTCACAGTCGGATCATTGGACCACCCCATGTGGATTAAAATGCATAATTGGCCTACAATTATATGTAACGACATAACGAATTATCTCAACTAAACAGACTGCATCTCAAACTCCATCGCACCATGCTGACCCCTCTCCTCTTCCTCCTGGCCTTCAACAACGCCTTTGCCCAACAAGACTCATGCCAACCAAAGTATTCGGATCAGGGTATGTTACAGTAGAAATATTTATTTGTGAGAGTATTTACCGAAGAAACAATCTCATTCATGTCTTTCCCCCAGCATCGTGTGACGCGGACTCAAAGTGTACCTGGTGTAAGGCCGGCGCTGTGCCCTCCTCATGCTTTGAGAAGGAGAACGCGAAGAAGCTCCCCCCTGGAGTCTTTGTCTGCGATAGTGTTGAAATCGCGCAGAAGAAAGATGGCCCTCCATTTTGGATGAAGAAGGCAGCAACTGCTCGGTAAAAAATGTTGCTTCCATGCAATTGGGTAGAACAGAAATTTATCATGGATTATTTCACAGATGGGTAGTGCACAATACTACTTATGGGACCCTAGCTACTACTTCAGTTCATCTCAACGGTATTTAGAACAAGCAAACATGCCAACTCCGAAGCATCGTTCACACCTTTTTCTACTATTCTCAGGCACTGCTTTCGGAAATGTCCAATCCTTCGTTGACGGCGATATGACCTTCACTACAGGGATCCCTTACTTCTATGTCAGTGAAATGGATGTTTCGCAGCAGGATATTGCTGCTAATCCAATGGTTTCATTCACCATCTCCGAAGCCTCGATCGGGTAGTGATAAGCTATCTATGACAGCACTCTTCCTTTCCTCACACCGTCTATTATCTTCAGGTACTGTGCGAAGAAAGGATGGGACCCTGAAGATCCAAGATGTGCCAAGGTTGTTCTCAGTGGAAAAGTAGTAGAGGTCACCGATTCTGATGAGCAGGCAAAATTCAAGGTATTAACCACGTGAAAATGTTATTAACCTCACGTCACGGGTCTCACATAGATTTCTTGCAGAGTGCTCTGTTCAGTCGTCATCCACCGATGAAATCTTGGCCTTCTGATCACAACTGGAAAGTCAAGAAGCTTCAAATTCAAGATATTTGGATGCTTGACTTTTTCGGGGGAGCTTCCATTATCGATCCTGCAGACTATTACAACGTTACCATGTTTTAATTGAATCCAGCGGATGATGCGTTCTGCTCTCTATCCTGTTCCGTTTTTCCTTCTTCTACTTGCATTTATGTATTCATGTTGAAGTAGTTGATTGCAAGGAAACAATGCCATTTGCACAAATCAGTATCAGCAGCGCATCGCACCAAATAAACACAGCAGTGCACTCAAATTTGCAACAATACTAGTGCAGTGCAAAGGGCGCGCTATGATACTCACAGCAAACAAGTCATATAATATTTGACCAGTGTACTGCACCCCTGCTACCGGCCAATGATAGACATAATACAATATATACAGCGTAGTAGCTATGTAAGTCAGATACTAAAACTGTAGACATCGCACTAGCATAGCTATCTAGACATACGTAATGCTGTATATGAAATATGTAATGTGCATATCATACATATATATCATACTTTGTCTTCGTCTTACTAGCTTGTATATCATATATATACTTTGTCTATTGTCATGCAGAGGTAGCTCACTGTGTGCGTGCGTACGATACATATGGCTCCCTAAACCAACAACATAAAATTTGCCTACATTACATCGCATCGCATAGTTGCGACAAGTATATCATATGTCCTTAGAAATACGATGTATACGTACGATACGCTACTCCTGAGATGTTATACACGCTGTATATTTATTATATATATTAACATGCGATTGTGCGAATCTAGCGAATGTAGCTAGATACACATTGCGATGCCCAGCTAGCTAGCACATACCACGTAAATTATGTACACGAGCATGTATTGCGCATGTCTACATGTGGAGAGATATTTGTTGCACATTTTGATCTTTTCAGATTATACATGGGGAAGGAACCAGAACAGGAGGCGCACACACGGCCATGGAATTTCTATATTTTTAGGTGGTGAAAAAGGTTACAGAGATAACTATCACACATACTTTGGAAAACTCCTGTACTGTGTAGTAGAAGTGAAGATGATTGCCATGACATGCTCTGCACAAAGTGAAGCGAGAAAAGTGAAAAAGAAGCTTCAATAGTGCAGGACCAGGTGCGCTCTCCCGGGTTGCCTCGTACACAATGTAATAATGATGCATTTCCAAATACTAGTGAACACGAGGGTGTTCTAGTAGAAAAAACGAAGGCGAAATAAGCGACTTCCTACACCATTAATTCGTGGTGGAGATGTAAGACTTTAAGGATACTATAGCATTGTCCCTACTACTTGCGAAATATCTAGGCTAGAATTGCGCCCATCCGTTTCGAAATTGAACCGTTTGGTGATTATGCTTGTGATGTAGTAGACATCATACCCGAGTAGCAGGCTGCTAAGAATTAAAGAAGAAATAAAGAAGCGAAAGCAGAATAAACAGTCGGCGGCGGCGAAGTTTCAGAGTGATGATGTCCCAGATCATTCCTCAGAAATCTTTCAACCGATCCGAGAGAGCTTCTGATGCTAGAAGTCAAGAAACTTCTGCTACTGGTAGGGTAGTTTGTGAGGAAAGTCGCGTAAAGAGAAGACGATGGAAATGTTCTTGTGATTTGTGACGGGTGCTAGAGTCGACCCAGAAGAAAGAGTGTTGCTGCTTGCGGAGATTGTAATGAAGAAGCATTGGTGATAATGATGGAAAGCAAAAAGTATATCACCATGATTATCATCAATCATCATTACGCAAAGGGGCGGAATGGGGTGATGGAGATGATTGGATATTATTCTCTACATAGAAATGTAATCCGAGGGAAGAAGACGAAAATAATAAGGGTATTAGTAGAGAAAGAAAAGTAGGTATCATTCATTATTCTCAAAGGGGAGTGTTTGATCTTTTATGACTTATATTTTTACTATATTTATTAATATTACTATTATTACTATAATATTGTTATTATTATTATTGTTACATATGAGCGCAGCAACGAGTATTAAAGAATTAATTTGTTGCTTGCGTTATCTAAAAACGTGAAGCGTCGATGATTCATGACTGTTAACACGTTCGAGTGATGGTGATGGTCTTGGTCACAGTAGCGGTTCCTGACATCGAAGGAGCCGAAGTGACTGGAGAGCGAGAGGGCGTGGCGGTGACCGCAGCCGGCGACGAGGTTACAGGCCCGGATGTCACTGGAGACATTGTTGCGCCCGTAATTGTAGGTGCGAACGTGATCGGAGCGAATGTTGGAGCTGGGGTCATACCTGGACTTGGAGCCTTCGTTGTAGGCGCGAGAGAAGGTGCTGCCGTCACGGCTACTGTTACGCTTGGCTGGCCGGTAGTTGGCGTTCGTGTAGGGTACTGGAGCGCTGGACCGTCGTCCGAAATAACGATTGTCAACGTGTCTGACTGGCTGCACGCCAGCTCGCTAGCGTGATAATAGAGCGTCGAAAGGACGCCACGCGCGTGCTCATTATTGGAATGGAACGCCAAGCTGCTGTACGCGAACAGGAGGCGGTCGCTGCCCGAGCCAACGGAGCACCCACCCTGATCATAATGAACGCCAGAGCATTCGATAGTGGATAGGTTACCCTTTTGCACCTGCAGCGAGACCTTGAGTAATCCCGCATAGTCCTCGTTGAGATCAGGGTCCTCCACACTGAGTCCGGAGAGGAGGAATGAGGTGACGTTGATCTTGTCGCCCAAACCAGCCCCGTCGGGCTTCGTGTAAACCACGGAGTTAGCGGGAGTAATTGTGTACGACGTAGGAGCCGTGATCAGTGGTGGATCGTTGACAGGGGTCACTTCGACGCCAATATGGGCGAAGTGCTCGTGGTACAAATCCATCCGAGGGTTGCCACCGCTTACGTTCCGTGTGTTGTGCTCTGTAAGCCCGATCACAATCTCTTCGCTGTCCATGCCGTTGTAGTTGAGGTCTGGGGTGTAGACAAATGAGTTGAGCGTCGCGTTGACGTTAGTGACATTGCCCCAGAACATGACGGTCTTGTGAGGGCCACTGTTAGTTCCCTCGAGCATATGCACGTCCGAAGTCGAGAGGAGGCGAATCTTACCATTGACAGCTGTGATGTTCACAACAACTGGAGTTCCTTCGGCGACATAATAGCTGTCGTCGGTAATGAACACGCCTGCAATTGTGACAGGAATGTCTTCCATGGTCACGTATGCTTGTGTCGTTGCAGTTACTGTTGCCTTCTCATTGTACATGTAGACGTCCACCCTAAAATGATACAGATCAGTTTAACTTATATCCTATTGCATTGGTGTCAAGTCATCATTCAACATCATCATCTCTCTCTCTCTCTCTCTCTCTCTCTCTCCCTCTCTCTCTCTCTCTTCATTCTCATTATTTTCTTTATTTGTGTCGTACAGATCATGTTGGTGTATATCATAATGAATTATAATGTGAAAACTTACGTTATAGTCTTGGTGGTAGTCTGTACGCCACCAATGCCGCTGGCGCCCCCATCATCCACGACAATCGTAACCACGTCGGTGCTGCCTCCCTTCGGAACAGTTTCTGGTGCGAAGTACTTGAAGTGGGTGAAGAGATCTTGCACTTGCTTGAGGTCGCCATAGAAAACAAACTCATTTGTTTCGTCCTCTGTGACGTCGATGTCGAGCGCGTTGACCATACCGCTGCCTTTAAAGCTTACCTTCCCGAGGGTGGCCGACACAAACACAGTGAGCTTATAGCCTTGTGTCTCGTGCGCGTCTACGTCTGTAATCTTAACAGTATCGTAGAGGTCCACACGCTCCTTGTTGTGAGCTCGAATGGTGGCATTTTTTATATCCACACTCGGCGCGTCGTTGACGCCCTTAACCCAAATCGTCGTATTCCGGACTGTCTGATATTCATGGTCGGAGATAGCGACCTGGAAGACATCGTAGCCACTGAAATTAGGGTCGGGTGTGTACACAAGTGTGGACATGGCAGCCTCGATGTCCGCGATCTTGTAGGTGTTCCCTCGAATGAGTAGATTTCTCCCTGAGGTATTGGACGGTCCCGTGGAATTGAATTCGATCGAGATGTTCAAGCCAGTAGGGTCGAAACCGCGGAAATCGAGCCTTCCGTGATTGACATACAGAAGAATCTCGAACTTCGTGGTGTCGTCGTACAGCATGATATTCGTCATTCGATTGTCAATCGAGTCCTCGAGGAACTCAATAGGGCTTTCCGGCATGATCAAGTCAGGTGGATCGTTTATATCTAGAACGTGAATCGGCCAGGAGTCGGTATCACTGTATATCTTAGGTAGCTGTTCCGGTGTGCAGAAGGCCCAGTACTTCCACCCACACGTAGACTTTCCGTCCTCCGTGCAGGTTGCCCCTGCATCGAGCACCGACTTCGTGTCGTTGCGGATGTCGAAGCATGCCTGAGTCGTCTCGAAGAGCTTACAAGATGCCGTCTTGTATCCCTCGTAGTAATTACCCTGCACGCCGCCTCCCCATGAGATCGCGCTGCACGCTGGAAGCTCGAAGCAATGTTGCTTACAGTCTTGTAACGTGACACCTGTTAGAGTCGACTCGATCTGTGTGCCTTCGCCCGATGACCCAACATAAGAGCCCACTCCAACATCATGGCCCAGGTACACGAATCGGTAACCTTGTAGGTTGCCCATATCTGAGATGGTGATATTGATGATGTCCTTGTTACGGAATGCTCCAATGGATCGGTATTCAATGTGATCCAGGGCGTCGTTAATCTGCCTGATCGAGCCCAGGAACTCATACTTGGGCGACAAGGATCCATCGCCGTCCAAGAACACCATACCCGTGATGACCGCCGGGGCGAGTAACTGCCCAGCCATGGTGCTTAGCGTTAGCTTCCATTGGCCGTCAGGGTTATCAAGTTCGTCCTCATCAGACACGTTGACCCCTTTGACGTACCACGACTTGCGCTCAATCGCCACGTTGTTCTTGGCTTTGGGCAGGATCGTGATCTTGGGATAGTTGTTCACTGGCGAGGGAATAATGACACTTTCATACGAAGCCGACGTAGTCTGCGACAGTATGTAGTATGTCAGTGTGATGGAAAGCGTCACATTCTTGTTGAAGATGTGGTTTGGAGGTGACCAGACGATAGTGTTCAGAGCCTGTCGGATCTTAGGCAATGGCGCAATGATCGTCATACTGTCGGTCTTTCGTCTCCAGGTTCCTAGGCCGCCAATCGTGTTGCCAATGTGGTCAACGGTACCACCGGTTACATTGATCGTAGCTGTCACGTTTACATTGGAAGGAATGTTTTCGATATCAGTGACAGTAATGCGCTGGAGTAGCAGATCCGAATTTTCCTTGCCAAGGAACGATAGTGGCAAGTTGACAACCAAGACGTCAAAGATAGGTCGGACCCAGATTGGGAAGCTGTAGTTGGCTGTCTTGGGGCCTTCACGTCCACTGTGCCCGAAGTCCTCGATTCTGAATTCGAGGGTATCATTCCCATAGAAGTTAGGATCCGGGAAGTACTGGATCTTCTTCAGTGCATCATTGGCCCTTCCGATGTCGCACTCAAATTGTAGCGCACGGGTGGAGTTAATGTACCACCTGAAGCCCACCTCTGTCATGAGCCATATAGTTCCGTGTGTAACGTTCATGCTGACGCGCAACGTAGGGGCGTGGTCCTCAAAATGATCGACATCACGAATAGGAATAGGGAATTCCATCAGGGTGTCTTCGTTGACCTTTAGAGGTTGGTTAGGGTTGGAGGCCGATGGAGGATCGTTGACTGCGTGCACCACCACGCTAACGTTGAGCTCAGCTGTGACATCGGCGAAGGTATTCGAGATGCCATCGGTAGCCTTGAATATCACTTTTGCGTCCAGCCCGTTGTAGTGCAGCTTTGATTGGTACTGCAACTGGCTGATCGCCTGGTTTAAGTCATTCATGATACCGCTGAAGATCACAATTGAGTGGTTGTGGGGGGCGCCAAGCAGAAATTTGATGCCGTTCGTGTACGGGAAGTGAATTACTCCGAGTATCACTTCAATCGTCACAGTTGTGTTCATCATATTGAAGTGCTCACCAACCCAGGCTCCAGACGCATCCAAAAGTTGTCCCGAGCAGTGTGTAAGCGCATGACAGGTGCCATTCCAGTTGAGTCCACAAAGCGAGCCCATATCGAAGGTATCGCGCGCCTTCTGGTAGCACAATTCCTTACTGGTAATGTCACCTGTTGTGACGGGGGTGTGCCTGCCAGCCATCATGCCGTGAGACCAGCCTGCATGGTCGTCGTCTTCCAAGCGAATACCCTCGATTGGTATCATTCGATCCTCTTCGCCAACCGCCATGTGAATGCCGGTGATGTTTGGACCGAAAAGTTTGGGGCGATCGTTCACCCAGGTGTGGTTAATTGTGACCGCATGGTGCGTGATTTTGACTCCCCCAAAACCATGATTACCACGGTCAGAAACGGAGATTCGCAGGGTGTCAAGGCCATTGAAGTCAGGACTGGGAATGTACGAAATGCCTCTGAGTGCCTCGTTGATAGGGCGTTGTCCTCCAGAGAAGGAGAGGTTCATTGTTGGCATGGTCGTACCTAGGAACTGCCCCGTTGGAATCGAGGTGTTCTCGTAAATTCCCGATCGGACGTGTAAGCCTGCTGTTTGATTCATCACCAAGGTGCAGTAGGTGCAGGAAATGTTGACGTCCAAGAGAGCTCCGTACACGTCGAAGTAATCGTCATCGATCACACTGAGGAACTCGAGCATGAGTACCGTATCCTCAGGAATTGTGATGTATTCGTCGTACTGATCATCCTGGTGATCGTCTACGATACTGTAGATCTCTGGGGCGTCATTGATAGGGTCCACGTACACTGTGGTGGTTGTGTTGACGCCTTTGCCTCCTGTAGTAACTGCACTGGTAACCAAGACGGTGACCGTGTCGTTTCCTGCAATGAACGAGTTCCAGTCCTGACGGGGCTCGTAGATGTAGTGGAAGGGCAGATTGTTTGTCGTCACTGAGTTTTTGATCCTCACGAGGACGCCGGTACTGTTGTTCTGCGTGATTGTGTCGAAAACTGTTTGGTTTTCGTACACAAAAATCAAGCAGAACCTGCACGAGATGTTGAATTCGACGCCACCGACACTAGAATCTACATCCTTGATGTTCACAAGGATATCAATTGGCACGTCCTCGTCCGTTTTGAACGCGGGCGTCGTTTCGATGTACGGACGATCATCGATTGGAGTGATGGTGATAGGATACATTACCTCATGTACTTTCTCTCCTCCCACTCCATAGTTGCCCATATCAGAGATCCTCATCGTCAGATTGTCGAACTTGTCCCAGTGCAAGTCTGTCTTGTACATGAGAGTGTCCAGCAACTTGTTGATGTCCTCTTGGACACCGGTGAAAGAGAGCCTTCGAGCAGTTATTTTGGTCTGGGTCTCTTGGAGGTTGATGAAATTTTCCTCCCTCTCGGGGACAATCATGTGGATTCCAGGCACGAACGTATCCATCGTCAGCATACCGTGACGTACTTCAATCGACATGTTCAACAGCCCACCAAACAGTTCTTTATGGTCAATATCGAATACCCAGATGTCGTTCAAGTGCGTCAGGGTATCCTCAAGGATCGTGTAAGCGAGCGGCCCGTTGATGACGGGGTCGTCATTGACGGCTGTAATGAGTACCGTTGCGGTCTCATAGTGAGAGATCACGCTAGCGTTGCTGCTTCGGTTGTACTCTGCGGTGATCTTGAGAGTCTCTACCCCGCAGCAGCGCTTGTTAAAGTGGATCTGCGACAGGTACGTGACGCTCTCGATTTGCTTTTCAACATCATCCCATGGCCCAAGGAGCACCATCGTGTGGTTATCATCACGCCGCTCCACGACCAACGTCGAACTTGCGGGTAGTCCAACATCGGGAGCTCGAAGAGTGCCGTTAATGACCTCAAGTGTAACTTTCACAGGTTGCGTAAGTTCGGGATCCACCTTGCCGATCGTAAGGTTGAGCGGTGCCAGTTCATCCTCAATAGCATATACATACTCGGGTAGGTCGATGAAGATGTAGTCATCTACAGGCTGCACGTTCATTGTGATGTTCCATGAGCTCTGCTGAACACCGGCAAGTACACCAGATGCACCATGGTCTGTAACGTGAAGGTATACCCAGTCGGTCCCATACCAATTCAAAGCGCTTCGGTAGAAGGTGCCATTCATCAGGAGATTTGCTGACTTTTTCGATGACTTGAAAACAATTCTGGAGTTTTCGTATCCATCGCCCTCGAGGAACTCAATATCGCATGAGGACTGTTGCAGACACTCTTGTCGCAGAGTTAGGGAGCCATTTCCAGCTTCCATGGTAATCTCCAGGAGTCCCCCAAAGGTTTCATCAACATCAACATCGTATACAGCAATCCACATTGGGAAGTTAACGTCTTCCAGAGGCGCCAGAGTGTTGTTAGTCGTGTTCACCTTAAAGAAAGGCATATCATTGACGGCAAGCACATCGATGTTGACATAAATCTCGTCGGTTTCGTGGTAGTCATCAATCAGGATTCGCAATCCTGCCTGCATGCCGTTGAAGTCAGGGTCTGGCACGAACACCAAGTCTTTGAGCCACTGCTGAATGTCAGGCAATGAAGCAGCTTTTTCAATGTAATAGGCTGTAGTACCATTGAATGATGGTTGGCCGTGGTCGCCCCAGACCTTCAGCTTATAGCTGAATTTGCCGTACCACTCATCCACATCATCAGCAGTCAGATTCTTGATATTAGTTGGAACATCTTCGTGAATACTGAACTCGTACTGCCCAAGGAATTTCCCGGGGCCAGAAAGCGTCGGTGCGTCATTAATGTTCTTGACATTCATCGTGAAGGACTTGTTCGTCCAGAGAGCGCCGCCACTGCCGCTCTGGCCCATATCGCCTACCATAACAGTAATAGTATCGTTTCCGTACCAGTTGTGACGGCCCTTATACATAAGACCGCAGTCGCAGAATCCAATACCATTTTCAGTATTACACCAGCGCCTGCCTCTATTGTCAAAAGTGCAATGGTTATACGTCTTGTTATTGTGCTCCCAAGGGAGGATGCAAGGTGCTCCACCGCTGTCGCCGCTTCGCACACAAGTCCCAGAAAGAATGTTGTTGGCCTGTTCGATAGTTGCTTGGAATTTGACTCGATCGCTCCACGTGTAGAGTGGCTCGTAGTAAGGAACGGTTGCGTCCATCAGGTTCATCAGACCCCACTGTGCTGTTACGATGACCGTGAGCAAAGCACTGTCGGTCTCGTTTAGGTCAATATCATTAATGATAATCTCTCCGCCTTCCCCTAGGGTAGTCGGCGAGTCCTCCATGTTGTGTAAGCGGATCGTAGGTACGGTCAGGTATGGCGCGTCGTTGACCGGTGCCACCTTAACCAGCATCTCGATGCGAGTGGTTTGATTCATTTTAGGACCGTCGTAATATGTTGCACCACCGCAAGTTTTGTTGAAAGCCACGCCCCCTGAGCGAATGCTTGGGCCGCAATCGGAGCAGTCAAAACCCAGCATGCAATGATCAGACTGCGAACCGGGTCCACCGTCGTCACAGACACGATCTCCCGCTGTTGCGCAGGTATCCAGGCATATACAGCTATCTCCGGAGCTACCTGAGTCCTCTGCAATAATGTAGACAGTCTGGTAGTCCTGCGAAGCCCAGTTCCAGGAGAAATAAGGCTCAAATCGCACTGCAAACTTCAGTAGATTGTTCAAGATTGGCACTTTGGCCTTTATGACTAGCCGCTCAACCGGTCCAGACACAGCATGAATATCGTAGGTCGAGTCGTTCCACGTTGTGTACAGGGCTCGGTGCGAGATGGCGTAACTATTGGTCATATCGAGGCGAACAAAACCACCTTTAGCCCAGAGACGCAACGTCATATCATCGTTTCCAATGTCGACATCGGAGACTGTGACCATTGCCAGAGTGAAAGGTGTATCTTCGATTGCGTCCTCGAAGATGCGTGGATGCTGGATGATAGGCGCATCGTTTACAGGTATTATGTCAATCGTGATGAGCTTTGTCGCATGCTTAGGACCTCCGACCCCGGAGAAGCCTTGGTCGTCAACATGAATGGTGATGTTAGCCTCCGTCTCCTCATTCTTAGATGGGCGGAAAATCATCTGTTGCAGGGCCTTGTTTGTTTGTATGAGTCCTGCTTTGAACACCAAGCGGTCGGTCCAATCGTATTCTGGATTTGTCTCCGAGCTGTTGGCCTCAATGAACCACAGACCTTCGAGGAATCCGTCCAATGACACCTTTCCGTTGACCACAGTGATGTTGGTCATCATCATACCGTCTTTGTAGATCTCATAGAAGTCAGTGTCAACAATGGTGAGGTCCCGCATGACCAGATCAGTGTCTTCTAATGTGGAGTGCTTGGGTAGCGACAGAATCACAGGGTGATCGTTGGAGCTATCGTTTAGCATCACCGTGAAGTTTTGAACCTTGTACAAATAGTCGGTAACGTCATCAGAGATCTTGTACTTCATCGTTATGGAACTCTCGAGCACACCCCCGATGGTTGCAGTCTCGTTCATATTGTACTCAAACGAAAGTGTGAAGTTTGGCTGCAAGATATACCTACTCTCCAAACCATAGACTTCGGGATGAGAAAGTCTGAAAATTGGAGTCTTGAAGAGGGTATTCTTCAGATGTGGGATGAAATGGTACGGGTTCGTAGTTCCAGGCAAGTTCGAGTTAATCGTGTTAGTGAGAATGTTGACGTTGTAGTCGCTTTCCAAGGACGTAGAGATTTCAATATCATGGATGCCCGACGTAGAATTTGCGTCGTGTGTGATAAGGAAGGTAGAACTGATCTTCAGGCCAAACGCAGAGTTATAAGGTGTGCTTGTGGCCAGGTGAGTGATAGTCAATCTCGGCCTCAACTGCCTATTGATGTAGTGGGTCTTTCCGTAAGGTGTCGAAAATTGTCTTCCAACAAAACCTCCTGAGAACCAGTTTTGTGTCTGTGTGATGTCAATGAAGATATTCCAGTGAGCCTGGCCTCCTTGCGTTGTCACTAGCTCGTAGTACTCAGAGCGTTTGTCCAGACACTTTGTGTGGAGGCTATTGCACGAACGATGCCGGGGCTGTGCCTTGACCTTGCGACCAAAGAACAGTGAGTCATCCGTCACGAACTCAGGGAGAACCCTTCTGCTGTCCGTGACGCCACCAGACTTGTCTAGCGTCAGCAGATATACCACACCGTTGTTCTCAGTTCCACCGAGGGTCGGAGTTGTGAATGGCGCCCCTACAGCTATATCCTGAATCAAATCACCATTCAGGTCGCCAATCACTTCGACGCTCCAACCAAAGCCGCTGCCATTGACCAGGTTGAGCCATGGCTCATGCTGGTCTATCTTATAGGTATAAGCAACTTCTGTATTGGCCACATCCATAAACAGAATCCACACTGCGCCTGTGTTGTTGAAGCCGTCTCCTGGCGCACCTACCATAAGGTCGAGCGTGGAGTCTTGATTCAGATCGCCGATCTGACGGATGGAAGTTCCAAATAGGTCTCTCACGCTCAGATCTAGCGTATCTGCCTGGTCACCAAAGCGGCCAATTTGGTGCGCTCGGCTGTATTGACCATTGGATTGCATGAAGAGAATCTCGATGTACCCAGTGGCATTCGCGATCTCGGCCTGGGTATCTCCTACCACGACCTCCGGAATCCCGTCGCCATTGATGTCATCCAGAGCTGCCAGAGAGTACCCCCAGAACTTGGTGTCGTGAGTCGCATGACGGGGAGCGTTGAGCTCTGGACCCCAAATACATGCACCAACTCGCTGTAAGAAGCAGATGAACACACAGCCTTTGCCAGTCGCCTGATTGAGACCTGAAACTGCAATGTCTTCTATACCATCGCCGTTGATGTCTCCAATAGCAGCGACCGCCCGCCCGTTAAGTTTCTTGCCTCCCGGTAGGACCATCGTAATCATGTTCTGCCTCGTGTCAGCTCCGAATCCGTCGGACATCATGAAGACAACGGTGATGTAATTTCCAATTGCATCGCTACAATGGCCGTACACCATCTCGTTGTAGCCGTTTCCGTCCAGGTCTTGAAGATAGTCCATATCACAGTAGTGGCCTGACATGCCGCCGGAAGGCATGAAGTTAATTCTGTTGACAATCTTTGGCGTGATCGGCTCTGTCTTCATGTAGAGCTCGCAATTTTCAGTGCTGAGTCTTTCCTGGCACCTGTGCGGCATCAGATAGCACTGGTAGCGGTTGAAGTATTTGTCAGGATACCACACGACTCCAGAGCAATTGGCCTGGAAAGTGCAGATCTCTTTGCAGTCCTCTGCCGATTGAATGTTGGGCACTCCATTGGTGTTAAGGATCTGCCCCTTACAGTATCTGTTGTAGGTGCGAGAATAGGTATCGGCGCAGGTGAGCCCAACCTCGTGGAAGGTTGGACATGAAGCAACGCTCGAATTATCATACGAGCCTGCGCATTGAGACAGCGCAGTTTCATTGCCACTGCACCCAGCAGACGAAAACTTTTTAGGTGCGTTCAAGAGCCCGTAGTAGCCTTGGCCTTCTGTCGAGACGTACTTGCCGGCCCCGGAGTTTCTACAGATCACTTTTTTGTCCAATTCAGAGAGAGCATCCTGACAGACCGGACCGTAGCTTCCGTTTCGGTACACCTCGAGCCGACCAGATCCGAAGTGAGCGCCATCTTGCAACTTGACATCGTTCTCACAGTAGCCCTCGAGTGGGCCATACTCTCCTGACGTCAAACACGTGACTTCCATGCTTCCAACGCTATGGAAACCGGGGTCACAACCGAGGACACACGATACGTTCCCAGGTTGAGGTTGAGCGCAATTGCCCATTGTAACGTGTGTTTTGTAATTTTTCCGGACCTGTGGGTGAGGAACGTGGCACTTAGAGTACGCGCTTATCGTCACCACCTTCACCAAATCGAGTTCCACGAAGTCGCGATACTTGAGACCAACGTAAACGACATCCGTGCAGCCGCGTAGGCTTTGTTCGACCCGGAGTCGCTCAGTCGTTACGTGCTCGAGAGGGAAATAGTCGTGCTGTAGGTGGAGACAGCCTTCCCCGACAAATCGGATATCATACAAGAGAAGATCGCCAAGATCAAAGCCCTGACCATCGATATAGAACATTTGTGACATCTCAGCCGGCCGGAGCTGCGTTAAACTGGTGTCTGCAACGAACACGGGTTGCACCACCACCATAGGGGGTAGATCCCCCCTGTTCTGGTAGTTCAGGATGGCGTCCACAGTCAGGTTGCAGTTATCCAAGTTGAAACCGTGGAAGATCATCTGTCCGTCGTTTTGGATCTTGCTCGGAATGTGGCCAGGGGCTGGCAGGTGCGTACATCCGGAACCAACAAATTTGAACCTGTAGTCCTCTGGCTTGCGGGACAGGAAGTTGGCACCATTGATAGTGAAGGTCTGAAGAGGCATGGAAGCAATCTCCTGATCTGTGGTGTTGATGAGATAGATCGATTTAAATATTGGGGTCCAGTCCCATACCCCCTGCCCGTTGTACTTAAGCTTAGCTGATACGTTATGACTACACCCTCTAAGGTCAACGTTCGAGATCTGAATCTTGGAACTTGAGTGCCGGATGTCGGGATATGATTTTGCACCAGGGACAAAGGCAGGACCTGTGCAGCCTTGACCTTTGAGCTCGATTTCATACATGTTAAAATCAATCGCACGTTCATATCCGAATCCGCTTCCATAAATGGTGACATTCTGTCCTTGTATGTTAGGCCGCGACCAGATATTCGAGGTGTCGTTGATGGTTACCCTTGTTGCGATGTTAATGGGAGGAAGAGAGCCAAGAGGGACATACTGAAATTCAGCTGCTATCGTGTTGACGCATCCAGTGGTATCCAGATTGTTAAATTGGAGCTTAGACGGGAATGGCTGTGAGTCTGGGCTTATTTGCCCGATTGGCAGGCTCGTACAACCTGCACCAGTGAACTTAACTTGGTAGTCGGAGAGCGCTCCGCGGAAGCCGAGGCCTGTGATGAAAATTGTCTGTGGCCCGCTGATGAATCCCTGTGTGTGCTGGGTCATCTGGATTGATAGGGGCGTAACCACATGCTGAAGCGGCAAGGTTCCCTTCTTTTGATACTGGAGCCTCACGTCAACCAGCACGAGGCAGCCGGTGAGATTGAGCCCTCTGTAAATCAGCCTCGAACGATTGTATACGAACGTAGGGTACACGATACCCTGCGGTAAGTCGTCGCAGTACGGGCCGGCAAACTGCAACTCGTAGTCGGTGACATTATTGGACCAGAATCCGGTACCGTCGATGTAAATCGTGCGGTTTTTCAGACTCAGAATTTCTTGCGGCATTGAGGTATTGTGCACGGTCACTGGCATGAGAATCTTAACTTCAGGCAAGATTCCCCTGGTTTGATAATCGAGCTCCACACCAACCTTGTTATGACAGCCCCTCAGGTCAATAGGTGGCAGTGTTAGGGCGGTCGTCGAGTTTCGGGACACTGGGTAAAACCAACGCACAGGGAGGCCTGTGCATCCTGGACCCTTTATCATGAATCGATACTCCGTGAGGTTTGCAGAGAAGAAACCAGTTCCCGTGACAGTGATAATCTGGTTTAAAAGCGCTGGCACGGACTGTAGTTCCGAGGTGTCAGTAACTGAGACTATGGTACCTAGGTACTGAGCCTGGAGAGTGCCTTTCTCCTGGTAGTCAAGAGTCACGTTGAAGGTTTCGGGGGAACAGCCAGAGAAGTCCAGACCACTAAAGATCAGAGCCGTGTTGCTTACTCTATGAATTGGAATCATGTTCTGGTGCGTCTTGGTACAGGTGTCCTCGATGAACGTTGCGTTATAGTCCGCCAGGTTCGTGGAAAAGAACGAGGTTCCATATACTGTGAGTTCTTGCCCTGCAAGTGATGGGCGGCCTTGGAATTGGCTAGATTGCAGCAGCTTTACGACAGTTGCGATGCTTTGGTTCACAGGCGCTTGAGATCTGTAGATGAGCGAGATGTCGATGAGTCCAGTACATCCGTCCAAATCTGCAGCGAATACGATTTCTGTGGTAGAAATTCTCCGGATAGGTGAGCGTCGTGCTTCAAGCTCAGTGCAGCCATCGCCAGATAACTTAGCATTGTAGTCCAATAGATTGGAAGAGAAGAATCCAATTCCCTTGACGTGCAGTTGCTGTAGGGCTTGATGCGGATGCCCGAAAATGTGACTCGTGTTGTCGATTTTAAGTATCGTCGCGACCGTTTCGATTCGGGTCAGACCTTGATTTCTAAAGTTAAGGCGTGCCTGGATCTTGTCAGTACAACCAGAGAAATCCACACCCTGAATCTCAGTGTACCCAGGGTGCGCGAACTCAAAATTGTCGGCGCAGGAAGCCAGTGCCACCTTCGCGAACATCGACGCTGCTCCGACAGGCTGCAGGCAGTTTCCTGTTGCAACGTGTCGGATAAACTTGTTCTCTGTCAAAGTGAACTTCTGCCCAGCGGTGTTACAGGTGCTTGAAAGCGTCATAGCATTGGTGCCTGAAGGCATAACGCAGAGCTGCGAGTCCACGTGTCTAATAGAGCCTTGACTCGTGAACTCAAACATCGTGCGACCGTCGTAGCAGCCGTCGTGGAGCATGAGCTCATCACCAGCTGCAGGAATAGGCTTTCCGTCGATGGGGTGGAGGCAGAGGCCTGTGCTCGAGTGCTTGAGTGCGTCGCCACGGCACATGTGTCCCCACGCAGTTCCATTCATTGTAACGTTGTTGAATGAAGTATGGTTGAAATCACTCGGCGTCACGTGGACGAAAAAGCCTGATGGATACGTCGGTCTTGCAGTCTCCTTGAAGCTGATGCCACCGCAGACAGCTCCTAAGAGATCGCACGCAAGCTGAGCGAGCTCAAATGTTGAATACTGAGTCCCGTCGGTCGCGCCAGTCAGGGTGTAGCCGTATCTAGGCTGAGTGTAGCATGCATGTCTTTTGACAGATGCCTTTCCAGATGGTAGGTTTGTGCAGCCCGCTCCAGAAAGGGTCCATTCAAAGTCGACTGGGTTGTAAGAATAGAAGGCTGCATTGGTGTGAATCGTAAGATTCTGTCCCGGTTCTGGAGGTACGGACTCGATCACTTCGGTATCATCGACCAAAGCAATCTGGACGAGTGGGATTACCTGTGTGAAGGCACCCTGATCGTGATAGTTGAAGACCTGGGAGGACACAACGTCCGTGCATCCAGTGAGATCGAGATTGACGAACGTGACCTCATCTTGCCGGTCGGTGTAGCCGACTGCAGTTTGAATCGTATTAGTTCCTGAAGGGAGATTCGTGCACCCTAGACCAGTAAAACCAGATTTGTAATTGGTAATGTCCTTCGAGTAGTGTCCTAAACCAGTGACCTTAAGAACTTGGTTTACATTTGGTGTAGCCATCTCGAAAGCGCTAGTTTCTCTTACCGTCACAACCGTAGCAACGAGGACTTCAATAATACCTCCCTGGTTCATGTAGTCAAGCTGGGCAAAGATAGTTTTGTTGCAACCTCTCAGATCTACTTGATTTATCTCAAACACGTAGGTCGAAATCCAGCGCGTGGCGGTGTAAGTTCCGGGAGAACACCCGCTGGTTGAACTCCTAAATGTCACCTTGTAGTGATTTGGGTTTTGAGAATAGTAGCCGGTTCCATTAATAAGCAAAGTTTGCCCCAGCAATGGGCTCACAGATTGTGTTAGGGTTGTATCCCAGACACGAACAATGCGAGACACCCTTGGGTGGGTTGCAAGCCAACCTTGGTTCTGGTGATTCAGTATCACATAGATCCAGTGGTTGCAACCGCGGAAGTCGAGCCCAGTGAATTTCACAGTATTCTCTCCTACAAACTGCGTCCCGTTGACTGTGTTATTGGAATAACAGTCCTCGCCATAGAAGACGGCCTGATACTTGCTAGGATCGGTAAGGAAAAGACCAGTGCCAGATACAACCACAGTTTGCCCCGTGAGTGAGGATGAAGACTGTACCATGGATGTGTCAATTACGCTTACGATCTGCGCGATTGTGTAAGGATTGCTCTGTCCATGGCGTGAGTAGTTAAGCTGGACCGTGATATTGAAAAGGCAGCCACGGAGGTCCACGTCGTGGAGGACAAGGTGGTTCCTCGATCGACGGATCATAGGGACACCGACGGTCGTCTTCTCGCAACCAATGCCCCCAATTGTGAGTTCGTAATCGGTCACGTTTAGGGCAAGGAAGCCCTTGCCGTAGACGTCGATCGTTTGGTTGACTAAGGGTGACACCGCCTGATAGTGCCAAGTGTGATTAATGGTCACCATCGTTGCTATAGGAACTGCCACAAGGGGAGTCAGTTCTCTATAATATAAGCGCACAAGCAAGTCTCCAAAGCATCCAGTGAGGTTCACCCCAGTGACTCTTAGCCCGTCCACAACTTCTTTTGGGTTTTTGAACGTGTAGCTGTTGTCCTCTAGGATACCATACTCACGGTAGTGAATCTCTGGCTTTATGGGCTTCTGTGGAAGTGCCGAGCACCCAGCTCCTTCAAACGTCACTTTATAGACACTGGCATTAGGAGTCACGAAGCCGATTCCAGACACGTACACAACTTGGTCGCCTAGAGGAGAGAGAGACTGCTCTAGGGTGGTATTGCGAACGCGCACAACTATGGCTGCGTAGTTACTCACGGTGCCACGGTTCTGATAATTGACGGATGCAGTGATTCTGTCCTCACAGCCAGTGAATTTGAGGCCTTCTAGCTGGATGAATGGCGCCTTGGAGCTACATGATCGTCCAGGAGATGGAATTGGGTGGGCAGCACCGCGATAGAGCCAGCACTCGTTAGTTACATTGTCGTACTCAAAGAAGCGACACTTCATGCTGTTATCACAGTTTCGGTGGCAGTTGTCAAACGTGTCGCTGTGGTTGTAGAATGCCGGGATCTGTTCCTCGATCTTGGCGTTGCATGAGTGGTCGTACCATGTGTAGAATCGTAGTGCACCGACATATTCAATTTGTGAATGACTATCCGGGGTTATCGGCCCAGATGGTAACGCCGTGCAGCCAGGCCCCGTCAGTGTGACAGCGTAGTCCGTAAGCTCTGTTGAGTAGAAGCCAACTCCAGAGATTCTGATCATCTGTAAGTCGTGTGGCTCCGGTGAAACAAGCTGCCATTCTGTTTGGTCAAGGACCATTATCATCGTATTGATTGATGTCTTCGGTAGGATCTCCCTCCCTTGGTATTCGAACTCAAGATCGATTGTGAAGTTGCAGCCTCGAAGGTCCATGTTTGTCCAATGGAGCTCCGTGTGAGATACACGCACGTTAGGAGCAATGAATCCGGAGGGAAGGTTTTGACAGTCCCGACCAGTGAATCTTCCTGCATAATCAGAGAGAGTTTCGCTCCAGAATGCATCGCCCAAGACTGTAATTGTTTGCCCAGTCTGCGGTATCATAGTGAAGTTTCCATGGGTCTCCTTAATCTGTAGGAATCGCCCAATTTTCTGTGACGGCAGTGGCCCCCTTCCTTGGAAGTTAAGAATCAGGTTCATGTCTGCGCCTTGCGTGAAGCCAGTGAGATTGTAGGCCGAAGTCTCAAGTTGAGTCCGTGACAAAACTGCGGTCGGGTTGAAGCGTGAAACCATGCCGAATTTGTCCCAAAGCTCGAGATCGTAGTCGGGAAGGTGGTTGGAGAAGAAACCCGTACCATTTACCTGAATCACCTGATTGCCAAGATTCGACACGCCTTGAATGATGAGCGTATTATGAACGTTGATCATTGTCGCGATCTTTTGGGTTGGAAGGTAACCCTGAAGGCCTTCCGCAAAATTTGTTCGGAAATCAAGATGCATGTCCAGGGTCTTGTTGCACCCGAGAAGATTCATATTGTGAACAGTCAACCACTTCTCCTGCTCCACAGCTTGGGGAACAATGAATCCGGGGAGATGCTTGCAACCCTCCCCAACAAATTTGACCCTGTAATCGAGCAGGTTGGTGGAGAAGAAGCCTATCCCGGTGATGTTCACCGTTACGTTATTCGTGGCTGGGAGAGCTGTAACGTCAGAGGTATCGATGATCGTTAAGATCGTCGCAATGTAAATCTGAGGGTGGTGCCCCTTTCCTTGATAATTAAGTAGCACAGAGAGGTTGCCGGTGCAGCCACGCAGGTCCAAGTCGTCAATATCAATGCGCGAGAGAGTGTGCCATTCCGTTGGAAAGATAGGTGTATCTTTGTTGAAGCCTGTGCAGCCTGCACCAATCATCCTGATGAAGTAATCTGAGAGGTTTCTGGAGAGGAATCCAGTTCCGATCAATGTAACGTTTGCACTCTGGATGTTAGGTACAGCCTGAATTGCCTTAGTATCCGTGACTGTAACAGCACGAAGGATCGGCATGTATGGGAACGGTGACTTTCTCTGGAACGTCAAGCTCATATTTACGGTGCCGTTGCATCCAGTGAGATCCAGATTTTCCACACGAATGAGGTCCACAGATCTAAAGACAGGTGTATAGTCGACCGGCAGGTTTGTACATCCAATGCCCTTGAAGTTAAGCACATACTCGTGAACGAGAGTGGCAAGGAACATGGTACCCCTAATGAATACTGTCTGCCCAGAGATGCCAGGATATGCGAACTCGTTGTGCGTTTCGTATACCGAGACGGCTCCTGCTACGTCCCTGAAGGGAATCACGCCTTCACCGCGGTAGTTCAACTCGACTGACAGATTGCTGTAGCAGCCGGTAAAATCCTCGACAATTGTCAATTCTGTAATCGTGTAGTTCTCGCCTACGCCGCTGGTGAAGTTGCGTTTCGTCTCGGAGAAGTTCATGTACGACACGGGGTGAAATTGGGAAATCAAGTCGGTGCAACCAGCACCTTTGATGCGCACCATGTAGTCAGAGATATTTTGGGACCAGAATCCTGTACCCATGATCTTTAGGTGTTGACCAGGGACCGCAGGAACACCCTGTCTGTGTGCCGTGTACTTAATGTCCACCACAGTCAAGATATCCGTGGCAGGAATGCGTCCCTTGCGCTGGTATTCCAAGGTCACAGAAACACGGCTCAGACAGCCAGTCAAGTTGATATGCTTGATCTGGATATGCGTGTCGTCGATATAGTCTGTAGGGAAGACCTCTCCTGGAGGGAGCGACTGGCATTCGGATCCGTTGAACAACAATGCGTAATCATTAAGGTTATGGGAAGCAAAACCTGTGCCGTGAATACTAATAGTCTGGTCATCAATCGCTGGATGTGATTGCTGGCCCCATGTGTCGAGCACAGTTGTAAACACGTAGATCTGCTTGCTTGGCAGATAGCCATTGTCCTGATAGTTGACCTGGACCCTAAGTTTATCGGTACAATTCGTGAGATCGATATTGTCAAACCTCAGCGTTCCGTTGAGTTTGTTCGTGCGAATCGTTGCCGAAGGACTGATAGGACCAGGCAACTGTGTGCAGAACTGTCCCGTGAAGATGGCTAAGTATTGCTCAGTGCGCGTGTCGTCGAACCCAGTGCCATGTATGTAGACAGTCTGCCCTGGAATGTCAGGCAACGCCATGTGGTCACTATGATCCCATACAGTGGTGACGGCGGAGGCAATTTGGGCTGGAAGCCAACCAGTTCCCTTATAATTCACCTCGGTGAGAAGCGTGCTATTGCACCCGGTAATGTTGTAACGGAGAAGCTCGAGGAGGCGATTCTCCTGTCCAAACAGCTGCAAGCCCACCACAGCACTTTCCTTTGTGCCAATAATTGAGGGGAATGGGTAAGCAGGCCCGGCTCCAGTGGTTGACCAGAAGATACTTCGGTCTCCTGAAACCGCCACAGTCTTGATACCGTTGAAGTTAGTTGTTCCGTCGGTGTTCGTGTTGTAGGAATCCCCTTCGACACTCAGCTCAAACAAGAGGTTTGAGGTAAAGTTCCAAATAAATGGCGTGTCAAGCTGGAACTGGATGAATCCCGCGTTCTCCAGCTCTGACACGTCAATATCAATGGGGCCGTAAACTACTGAAGGGCTCTCAAAGTCGTAGAAAACCTTCGAAGTAGTGTGGGCCATCGCGATACGGAAATTCTTTAGCCTTCCTGTGGCAGCGTTGTTCGTCTCGAGTTGTAGCGACAAGATTTGGAATCGACGAATGTCTTTGTCCAGGCCAAACTCAGTATGGTTGTAGATCGATTGCGCCTTGTGCTTAATGTACGCATCTGAGAGTGCAACACGTGATAACTTTCCTACTCCACCATCAGCCCGAGGTGATGCTGGCTTGTGATGTAGAAGGGCGGCAGGGTTTGCGTGCATCTTGACTTGCATCACAATGCCTCCGTATTTTTGCGGAGAAATCATGTGCACATAAGGATAATGCTCACCGTACTGAGTCCTATTCTGAGTGTTGACTAATTGCACGTACGAGTAACTGGCGGAGTTGTTCGCAAGTGCGATTCCGCCGGATGGGGACGACGACGAGAAGTGGTAGCTGTCGTATGTGAACTCGATGACGAGATCAGCGTTGCCGTTCCACATGAAGTTTCGGTCGAGCTCAAATTCAAACCAGTCATTCAGTTTGGCACCGATATCACCTGCACGGACCTTTTTAGGACCAAACACTAGCGTGACATTTTGGAAGCCATCATTGACCTTATGACCTAAGCCGATACGTACGTCCTCGATGTCGATGGTTGGAAGAGAAGACACGTTAAATGAGAGGCTGGTGATTTGCATCTCCTTGTGTCCCCCTCCAGCGATGATCGAAGCCTTACTGTACACTGACTGGAATTTCATATCCATAACCCCATCGTAGAATGGCGTAGGATCCGCATGGGTGTACACGACATCACTTTGGGGGATAACTACTCGATTGTCAACTGTCACATCACCGATACAACTTGTGTATTCGTTCTGGGCAGCGCAGGTCCTCGTGACATTCTTCCAAACAGTTGGGAGTTCATAGCAACCCGCACCTTGGATCCTGACCTGGTAATCATCAATGTGTCCAGATAGGAAGCTAAAATCATGTGCGGTGATCGTCACATTTTGATCCGAGATTGCAGGAACAGCCTGCTCATTACTAGTGTCGACGAGGACAATGATTGTTGCGATCTTGACTTTCGTGAGCTCTCCCAGTCCTTTGTAGTTGAGCGCTACCTCAAGTGTTAAATCACAATCGGAAAGATCCAGTTTAATGTTGAGGTGGCGGTTGGTCTCTACACTGTCCGGGTTAACGCCTGCGGCAGGTAGCGCCGTGCACCCTCTCCCCGTTATGGTCAGAGCGTAGTCGGATGTATTTGCCGAGTTGAATCCGGTACCAGTGATTGTTAGAGTCTGGTTGGCAAGATGCGGTAGGGCTTGGAAAGCGGAGGTGTCAACGACAGTCACCGTGGTCAACACAGGCTGCCACGCTAGCTTGCCCTTGTTGAAGAATTCAACCCAAGCATGCACAATTCCGCGGCATCCTGTCAGATCGACCGGAAATAGCGTCAGAGCGTAGTCGGTACGATCAATTGGCGTGTACGCAGTGGAACTTATGCGTGCACATCCCTCTCCCCAGAAAGAGACTTGGTAATTTGGCAACTCAACGGATTGGAAGCCAGCACCTGATACCACTACCCTTTGGTTCGGCAGGGCAGGATACGCACGGATCTGCGAGGTGTCGTCGGATCGGAACACATTTCCGATGGCATTGATGGTCCTGCCTGACTTCTTAAAGTCAACCTCAGCCGAGACCTCGGAAGTACAGCCGCGGAAATCGATACCTTCCAGTAAGAGTTTCCTCGTTGCTGTGCCGCGAAGCCTGATGCTGAAAACGAATTCCTGGGGCATTCTTCCTTCATGGGCAAAAGGATAGAAATTGGGATGGAACTCCTCATCGAACTTCCTTAGGTAGGCTAGCGATCGCAATTTCCCTTGGGTAAACCTAACTTCTGGGAAGCCATCGGTTCCTGACCGGTGCTGCTCATCCTGGGAGACTTCGATCACAAGTGAGCTGTTTCCGTCCCAGATGTATGGGGTGTCCAGCGCAATGTCCAGCCAGCCCTCACTTGAAACATTGAGGTCCTTGGGTCCGTACACAACGGTGGTGTTAATCCACTCACGGTTTGTTGAGAAGTCGGTTAGGTTTGTTACCGCGATCGCGACGCGCAAGTTCCTCAGAGTCACGGAAGGAATCTGTGTCAGGTTGAACCCAATAGTCGAGATTTGGTAGTCACCTGGAATCCTTTCGTCATTCAGGTCGAGCTTGGTGTAAAGCGACTGAATTCTGTACTCTTGCCAAGTTGTACTGAACCCACCAATGGTGACATTGTTCCCTACCGCAGCTCGACTCTCGGTGTCGTTGAGCGGATAGTGTATGCTCTCTAGTCCTCCCGGAGAGCAGAGAGGATTACAAAATCGTGTTGGATTTATCTTGTCCAAGGGCAGGTGCGTACAGTTTGCTCCATGTAGGTACACTTCGTAGTCATGTAGGTTGAGCGATGTGAAGCCGAATGGAGTTCCCGTGATTGAGACAGTCTGTCCTGATCGCGCCGGGAACGCCTCCCAGGAAGTGTCCAATACACGCGTGATCCTTGAGATTGGGGTCCAGTGCAGTTTGCCGGTATTCATGTAGTTTAGCGACACCTCAATATTCTCATCACACCCGGAGAGATCGACGTTGTGAAAGATCAGATTTGATGGGTAGTTGATGACATCGGGATTTAAATTTGTTAGCGCCCCAGTGCAGCCCCGTCCTCTGAAGGTTGCAACGTATGCGGAGGGGTGAAGATCGTAGAATCCAGTCCCGTTAAGCACCAGCGTCTGCCCGGTTAGCGGAGGGCGAGAGTAGGTGTATTCAGTGTTCCCGACTGTCACCGCCATAAATAGGTCCTGGAAGATAGTACGGTCGTTCTGGTAGACTAGCTTAGCGGTCACCATGCCCCTGCATCCGGAGAGATCAATGTTGTCGAATAACAGAGTCTTCTGGTGCGGCTTGGAGGAGGGGATGATAGGTCGATTCGGCAGCTTCCAACACCCGTCGCCAAAGAACATGACCTTATAGTCAGTCAGGTTACGGCTCCTGTAACCCCATCCCTTCGATGTCATATTGATTGTTTGCCCAGAGCGTGCAGGGTATGCACGATGGAGGCTTGAGTCGAGAATGGTGACGGTGCTCGCGAAGAGTTCTCCATATTGCACACCGGATGTTTGATAGTCGAGGGTTGCGTTAAGATAGCTATCACAATCAGTGAGATCAAGGTTGAAGTGCAAAACCTTCGCACCTCTCCCAACTAGCTGGATATCCATGGTAACGTTCTCCTTATCCGTATCCGCTGGCGAGGGAACTGAGAATGGGTAGAAGCCCGTGTCCTGTCGGCTGGCATAAGTAATGGTACGCATCGAAGGCGCCCTCTTCGTTTCCATGCCCCCAGCCCCAGGACCCGGCCAGTTCCGCACGATCTGCGTGTCACCGGAAATTTCGACAACCAGATTTTTATCAGGAACATATGGATCAATGTCGAGCCATGCGCCGCTCCAAACAAATGGTTTATCGAACGTAATGTTCAGCATCTCGGTAACGTCGTGATTGGTGAGTAGGATGTCAGCTGGACCGAACACGACCTCAGTGGCCTCGAAACCTGTCGCAGAAGCAAAATCTCTCTTCGACGTGATTCCCATGGCTACACGGATGTTCGAAAGCTTAAGACCCTCAACCGCCTTCACGTTAACCAAGATGCCGGTGATCTGAAAGCCAGGTTCCTCCATGTTAGAGGTAAGGTCGTCGCTGTGCAAATAGATACTCTGAATCTTGTATTCCTCCAGATCGGAGTTGAATCCAGCCTTCGAAGCGTTGGATGCTACGAGAGGCTCCAGCGCCAATGGCTTGATAATGTTTTTAATGCTGTCGGAAATGCTTGATGGGTTAATAGAGCTTGGAGAAAGGTTATCGCACTCCGGACCGCTGATCTTCAGAACATAGTCGGTGAGCAAAGATGACGTGAAACCAAAGTTCTCTCCCTTAATAGTAATATTTCGATTAGGGTAAGCAAGAACCCCTTGCTCCTCGTCAGTTTTCTTTATCTGCGCGATCGAAGCGACAGGAATTGATTCCAGGGTACCCAGCCACATATAGTTGAGGCGCACACTTACAAGATTAGTGCAATCGCGGAGGTCCAGCTCAAGAGCTAGCTGCGTCTCTGACAATCTTCGGAATGGATACGTATGGTTGCCAAACTTGTGAATCTGTAGGTAGCTCCAGTGCGATGGCACCGCGTCATCGTACCAGCCTTCGTGCTTGGGTGCAATGAGGTTGAGGTGCGGACTATGGTACTTGAGAGAACTGCCTTTCACACCCAGCTTCCACATACCATTCTCCCTCCAGAGCTGGTGCGCAGGGTCCTTTTCATACATGCGTAGTCCGTCAGAGTAACGAGCGTTCGCAAAATATACTCCGTTCCACTCTGGCACCTCCGCGTTCGTGACTTCGTACTGATTGAGTCGGAGGCAATTTTCACCGCTGACGAAGATGGGGTAGTCTGTCATATTCGGGGAGAAGAATCCGGAGCCTGTAATTGTCAACGTCTGGTTCCGCAAGGGAGGCAGCGAGAAGCTCTCCTGGGTGTTCTTTACGCGAACGATCGTGAGAATTTGCCTCTCTGGAAGCTCTCCCTTTTGCAGATAGTTGAGTACAATCTTGACATTGTCCCGGCAGCCGGTGAGATCCATGTTATCGAATGTGAGGCGCACAGTTCTGTGCTTGCGATTTGGGAACACAGCATGCGTCGGAAGTTTATAACAGCCATCTCCGTAGAAGGTGATTCGGTAGTGAGTCATATTCTCGCTAACGAAGCCCGTACCATGGATTTGGATAGTCTGACTAGACGCCGCCGGATGGGAGATGAATCCTGTACCATCCACACGAATATCATCCTGCAGCCACACCGTAGAAGCGATAGTTTGCAGGGGACTTGTGCCCTTCTCCTGATAGTTGAGCTGAGCTTCAAGCGGTGTGCCACAGCCTGTCATATTCACGTTGAGCTGCAAGATTTGACTGGTAAGCCCAACCAGGCGAACCTGCATGACATCCGTTTGCGCCGTCCCATCATAGTGTGCATAGGGATATATCGTCCCCTCCTTTGGCCACGAGGAGTTACGCGTGTCGTTCTTGAGGTTGTACTCGGAGAACCAGTAGGTGCCACCAACGCTCACATTGTAATTGAAGGAATCCTTTCCGACCTTCAGCACAAACCGGTCGTCGCAAACTTCTATGTCGCACTTTGCGCCTCTTTGTGTGCATTCGGACCCGAGCTGAATCCAGTTGTGGTGTGTGTAGAGGTACACCTCCCGACTTCCTGCTTCCAGGTCCGTAGCATTCACCGCGAAAGTCACAATACGGCATCCACTGTAGGGCATTTGGTAGCTCGTAGACCAGTTCAAACTGCGGGAATTGTTTGTTTCGATAGTGTAGATCGTACCGTTTGAGTGGTCCATGTGCACGCCCTCTGTTGAGAACTCCACAACCAGGTTCGACTTGGCATCATACACAAACGGTTTGTCCAACGCAAAATAGGCCCACTCGTCATTCTTGAACGTCTCCGCTGCGACGGAGGTTGGTCCATAGACAACAGTCGTGTTGATCCACTCAGTGCTCTGGGCGTAGTCCGTGTTGTTTGTGAGAGCTAAACCAATACGCATGTTGCTGAGCGAGTGTTTTGGAGCGTGCGAAATGTGGAATCCGACAGCACGGATCATAAACGACTGCATTTCTCCCCAGTCCTTCAGGATGTTCCGGTTCAGCCACAAGTCGTCTTGGTGGTAGATCGACTGCGCAAGGTACTTCCTGTGCTGTGGAGAGAAGGCTAGCTTCATCCCGTTTGAACCCATCTTTGTCGATGGTGCGGTATCAAGAGGCTGGATGGTCTCCGGTGGATTAACTTCCAGTCTGAACTGCATGCCAAAGTCTTGCATGCTTCCCTGATCCATAGTATCAAAGGGATAAATGTCTCCATTCGAGGCTTTATAGAGAGAGTTCCCATCATTTCCGTTCGCTCCAACGAGAGCGATGCGACCAGTATTGCTCGGTGTCGCGGAACCAGCCTCGCCGTCGATGGAGAACTCGATCACAAGAGACCGCCCGTCCCAAACGAACGGCTTGTCCAGCACGAATCGCGTCCAAAAGTTGGGCTTGAAATCAGTTGCAGACATGTTCTTCGGTCCGAAGACGGTCGTGACATTCTCCCAAGCCGTCCAGGTGTGGAATGTGGAGAGTGGCGCAGAACCCACAGCGATTCTCACATCCTTCAGGGCGTGTGCGGGGACAGCCGAGAAGTTGAGAGATAAGGCGTAGACCCGAATACCTGCCACAGCTCCTGCATCTGTCATGGCTTTGGCTGAATACTTAGATTGCAACTTGAAGTCCTCGGACCGGAAAGGGAAGAAACTGAAGAATTCAAACGTGGTGAGGGTTAAGGGCTTCTTATTCTCATACCCACTCATCTGGAAGGGAATGATTTCCTGTGGTGGTGTGCAACCAGGGTTGCACATGAACTCAGGGTTTACGTTGTCAGGGACCGTGCAATTTGGGGCCTTCAACGTGATATTGTAATCTCTAATGTTGCCAGAAGCAAATCCAAAGTCTCTTCCCTTGATACGAATGATTTGGTCGTCAATCTGCGGAACGGCGAAAGTCCATCTCCGATCGAGAATCTCTGTAATAGTTACAATAGGCTGCGGAGGCAGGTAGCCGAGACTCTCGTAGTTGAGGCTCGCGTACAGCCTACCGGTGCAATTGACGAGCTCCACATCGAGAAGCAGCATATCAGGCCTTCGAATCTCGTCTGGATACACAGCATGGGGCATTAGACCGAGACACTCTTCGCCGGTGAGAAGAATCTTATAGTGACTGTGATTCGATGAGAAGAACCCAGAACCATATATTCTAACGCGTTGTCGGGTAGGTGGGAGCGCGTACTCTGAGGCCGTATCTTGTACAGTTACCGCAGTGAAGACGCGCTGCTGACGCACCCATCCACGGTGTCGATAATTGACGATCGCACTGACGGAGCCTGTACAGCCAGAGAGATCCACTCCATCCACCCAGAGCTGATGATCTGGGTGGTGTCTATTGGGAGTGAACCATGCTGCTATCAGCCGGGAGCAACCCTCACCGAAGAAACGGATCAAGTAATCGCTCAAAACGGGTGAGACAAATCCGTAGCCTGACACCTGAACCCTTTGATTTGGAAGAGAGGGGTACGATCGATCGAAGTCTGTCTTCTCTAAACGAAGGATGTGGGCAACAGGGACAGTTTTATAAGGCCCAACGCTGTCGGGTCCTGAATAATCAAGTGTAACGTAGAGCTTTTCAGTGCACTCGGTGGTGTTGATCCCGTGAACCATGATCACGCCGCTTGAATTGATGGATGTCGGGTTGATCGAAACGAGATCCGAGCAGCCAGGTCCCGTGAAATTCGCAACGTAGAGATTCGTGTCCGGTTGCACAAATCCAGTTCCGTAGATGTAGACGGTCTGACCAGGAAGAGCAGGAATTGCCTGCATGATCTGATGCTTTTGTGGCGCGATAATCTGATGTTCTGTCGTGTTCCAAACAGTAACTACTGCCGTTGCGGTTTGGAAGGGCAGGTCACCCTTGTTTTGGAAGTTGAGCATGAAGTCAATTGTCTGGTTGCACCCAGTCAGATCGATGTTTACAACGCGAATCGAGTGTATATCCAACCGGTTACTGGCTGGGATGTAGCTGGTTGGTAAATTCTCGCAGTGTGGACCAATGACCTTGAGTTGGTAATCTGCAGTGTTGTTTGACCAGAAACCATGGCCGAAGATCGTGATATTTTGACCTGGACCTGCGGTGGAGGCCTGAACTAAACTGAAGTCACGCACGTATACAGTGTCTGCGACTTTCATGTACGGATAGTAACCTCTTCGTAGATAGTTGAGAGAGACCTCAATGGACTCATTACAGGCACGTACATCTAAGCCATGATAAAGCAGCAACTTGTCGCTCTGCCAGGCGGTGGGATAGACGACGCCCGAAGGCAGCCTGGTACAGCCCTTACCTCTGAATAGCAGCTGGTAGTCGGTGAGCAGATGGGAGAAGAAACCGGTTCCCCTTATCTCGATGGTCTGATTTTCAATTCGCGGCACCTGGAAGTATTTGTACTTCTCGAGCGTCGTTACTGCACTTAGGAAGCGCTTGTAGGGCAGGCGACCTTTCTGCTGATAGTCTAGGGCAACGTGGATGAACTCCGTACATCCAGTTAAGTCGAGCTTCACAATCAGGGTCTTGTTTGTGTTGGGTTTGTCACCCTCAATGGTGATGGGGTGCACGGAAGTTAAATTTCGACAGTAGTTGTTGCGTGGGTGTTCGTCCTGATCCACCCCAGAGCCAAAGAACGTCAAATTATAGTCCGTAGGATCATTGCTCCAGAAGCCTGTACCATAGATGACAAAATACTGCTCGGAGATACCTGGGTTCGACTCCGTGAGACTAGTGTTGTAAATGTGAACGGCTGCCGCCACCTTGCGTATTGGCATCAAGCCTTGGCTAATTCGCACCCCATTGTGCACGTCTCCAAGATAGTTCACAACGAGATCGATTGTGTCCACACAGTCCCGAGCGTCGAAGTCGTGGATTGTGAGCAAATTTCGGTTCGTAATATTGAGTCTCCAGCCCGATTGGACGTAGTTGCAACCTGTTCCTGAGAAACGCAGGTCGTAATGCTCTTGGAATTCGGAGAAAAAACCAGTTCCGCGAATGTACAGGACCTGCTTTTGAATTGCGGGAACCGCAAATCCTTTATAAAAATGAACCGTCACAGCTGTGGTGACATCCGTGATAGCAATCTTCCCTCTTCTACCGTAATCTAAGGTTATCCTTACAATTCCAGTGCAGCCAAGAAGGTCCACATTGGAGAGGTGGAGTTCATTATCAGACAGACGCCGAGTGATATACATTGGAGCCTGTGAGGTGTTGGTACATCCCGGTCCGGTGACCCAGACGCGATAGTCCGTCAGGTTCGTGCTGAAGAATCCAGTTCCTCTTAGTAAAATTGTCTGATTCGAAGTCCCAGGAGTCGACTGGTTGTTCTTTGTATCATACAGATGCACAGCGGTTGCGATGTGTTGAAGGATGTTCCGACCCTGGCTGGTGTAGTTGAGCCGAAGGCTGATCAACCCAGTGCAACCCGTGAAGTCGATATTGTTGAACTTGAGCTGGGCCTCATCAAACCAAGACACCGGTTCTACGAGCGCAGGGAGCGACACGCAGTCAGGACCGTCGATGTATAACTGGTAGTCAGTGAGAATCTGAGAGTAGAATCCAGTCCCGTTAACCCAAAAGCTCTGGCCAGCCCTGGCTGGAATCGCTTGGATTAAACTCGTGTTTTGGATGAGGAAGATCTGGCTTACAGGAGTGAAAGGATGGAACCCTTGCTTATGGTAGTCGAGGGACGCCTCTAGTTTGTTGTTGCATCCTGTGAGATCAATGTCATGCAGCAGCAGTAAGAACGGGGAGATGTACTTGGACACATAGAACCAGGAGCTGGGTAGGTTTGTGCATCCATCGCCGCGTAGCTTCACACGGTATTCGGTCACGTTTTGTTTGAACCAACCCATTCCATGCAAGCTGATGTTTTGAGCAGGGATAGGAGAGTTTGACTGGAACCACGAGGTGTCGTTCAAGTTGAATGGCGTCGCCACGATTGTGTCGATGAAGTCTCCTTTGCTCTGATAATTCATCCTGGCGTGAATCACCGTGTTGCAGCCTCTCAAATCGATTCCCGTAAAACGTAGCTTTCTGGTGTTAATCCATTCAGATGGGTATTTAATCGCGGAAAGCCCTGTGCAACCGACCCCCCAGAATTGGACAGCGTAGTCACTAAGAGTTTCGCTCTGGAAACCATGACCATAAATGAATACAGTCTGGCCATCGATCGTTGGAAGTCCTTGCGTGACGCGGGTGTTGTCAAGATACAGTGCAAAAGTCACGGACTTGTGGGGTTCATAGCCGCGACCCTGATAATTGAGCCGGATTGCTACCTTATCGTCGCAACCAGTGGCATTAAAGTTGTCGTACACCAACTGCCGAGATCCGGACACAGTAAAGACTTCACGGGTAGGATTCACGTGATCCGAAGGGAGGTCCAAGCAACCAGATCCATTGAACATGAGAGCGTAGTCCGACATTGCCGATGACCGGAAGCCAAAATCGTATCCTGTGATGGTGACACTTTGCCCCCCGATGGCAGGAATAGACTGACGGTCGTGGCGGTCCGGCATGGAAAGCTCAGTAGTATCGATGGCTCCAGCAACCTCGGTGATGATTTTGTACGGTAGTGCACCCCTCTTCTTGTAGTCAAGCTGTACTTGAAGATTCTCTGTGCATCCGGTAAGGTTGACACCCATCACTTGCAGTCGATCTGGATAGAAGTGCAGGGTCGGGTATCTTCCGGCTGGCCTCAGCCCACTACAATTGACTCCTCTGAACGTAACGTGGTAGTCATGGAGATTCCTAGATAGGAATCCAGTACCCGTGATGGTCACGGTTTGGTTTTCAATCCGAGGCATAGAGTAGGTATTGCTGATATCGAGCACTGTGACAGCCCTAATAGCGATTCGCTGGGGAAGCGCGCCTTTTGTCTGGTAGTTGAGAGTTGCCCAGACCATTTCCTCGCAGCCTGTCAGGTTTACTCCTGCAACAGTCAGATTGGTATTCGAGTTTCGTGCGGAGGGATTCATTGTCTGTGTAATACAGCCAACCCCAGAGAAGGTAATCACGTAGTCCGAGAGGTTGAGCGACGAGTAGCCGGTACCCGTGATAGTCAGTGCTTGGTTTTGGATGGCGGGATAGGATCTGTTCATCTTGTGGTCATGCAAGTTTACTACAGCGCCTACCTGTACGTTAGGGAGTAAGCCACGTCCCTCATACTCAAGTCGGATGTTCAGGATATGATCACATTCGGTCATGTTGACGTTGTCGATCCGTAGCGTATTCTCTGATTCACGGGCAGTAGGAGTGATTCCATATGTCGGGAGGCCAGTACAATTAGGTCCGTTAAGCCACAATACGTAGTCGTTCAGATTCGACGAGAGGAAGTCTTTGCCTTGAATCCATATCATCTGGCCCTCGATTGCAGGCACCGCAAAAGACTCCGTGGTATTATAGATGTACACAAGATCGGCAATGGATTGGATAGGAGAGTATCCTTTTCTCCTGTACTCAAGTTGCATGTCCACTGTGTTGATACAGCCCATGAGAGATATGTTGTAGAGACGCAACGTTTTGTTGCTCACGTGCGTTGGATGGATTTCCTTTGGAGGAAGCTCGTCACAGCCATCGCCGCTGAGAAGTATGTGATACTCTGACACATTCGTCGAGAGGTAGCCATTTCCAAGGACCGTAATGGTTTGGTTGCGCAGTGCAGGCCTCGCTTGCCAGCCAGTTGTGTTGTCTACCCGAACAATCGTCGCCACCTTGACGTATGGGAGCTCTCCCTTCATTTGGTAGTTGAGCTCCATCTCGATGATGTCTGTGCAGCCCGTTAGATCGATATTCGCAACCTCAAGATGATGTGTTGTGACGATGCGGTGAGCGTTAGTCCAGTTGGAGGACAAGCGCGAGCAGCCGTCACCGCGGAAACGGAAACGGTAATCCTCGAGCCGCTGGCTAAAGAACCCAGTCCCAAGAATGTACATAGTCTGATGAGCAATCTGGGGAACGGCGAAGTCGTGAGTGCGGTTCCACACATTCACAGCTTCAAGCATCAGTTGCATCGGGATTCGACCCTTTCCCTGGTAGTCGACACCAACGCGCACGTCCAGCACGCACCCGCGTAGGTCGATTCCACGAAGGTTTAGCACTCTGATGCCGTGCCACTTGTACGGCTTGATTCCACCCGACGGCAAGTGCCGACATCCATCACCTTCGAGGTAGACAGTGTAGTCGTTCAGATTCTGCGACCAGAACCCAAAGCCGTGCACTAATACTGTCTGGTTTTCAATTGCGGGGAGCGATTGAATCTCTCCGTAGTCATCGAGTCGTACAGCTGACGTCAGTGCAAACACCGGCGTGTTTCGTTTGTGCTGAAAATTGATTTCGATGTTGATGGTCTTGTTGCATCCTGTCGCATTCACTCCAAATAGCTTGAGCTGAGTCAGAGAGTCGACCTGCACGATACCTCCAAAGTTTTCGGAGTCGTAGTTGTAAATTCCACTGCATCCCGCGCCCGAGAGGGTGATGTTGTAATCCGACGGGTTGTTTGACACAAAGCCTGTTCCAGTGACAGTGATGGTTTGGTTTGCTATCATAGGCACTACGTTGTGTGGAACGTACGTCGTATCCTTCACGACAAGCATCGTAAGGATAGGTTCAGCTGGATTCCATCCTCGACCCTTGTAGTTCAACTCAGCCCAGATGGTGGTGTTGCAACCAGTCAGATCCACAGGAAAGACGTGGAGAGTATGGTTATCGATCTTCACCTCGGGGTGGTTTGGATGTGACGAGATATTCTTGCAGTTGTCGCCTGTTAGCCGAATGTCATAATGGGTGAGATCATCAGACCAAAAGTATTGGCCAGTAATCACGAGGCGTTGGTTCGAGATTCCTGGAGCGGCTTGCCCAACGATCGTGTCGCGCACCTTCGCGATACCGTATACATTGCTTGGCCCGACGTGGTAGCCAGCGATTTGGATCTCCAGCTCATTGAGCTGTGGCACGCTGCCACCCCACGTATCCTTGATGACAAGCTCGATATCCTCTCCAGCGACAATAACCCCACCGGTGAAGTTGAACGCCTGGCGTCCCTGCAAACAGCACGAGATGACGTTGGTAGTACAGCATTTGAACTTTCCCGACATCACCATCGTCCTGTTGTTCGTTGTGTTTGATACCGAATACACCTCGAAGTTCTTGATAGTGAACCGTCGCAAACTGTCCTGGATGTCGGAGTCGAGAATAACTCCGTCGATAGGATACTTAGGAGTATGGAATCGAATCCTATAGTCGCCTCCCGGATTTGTCACCGGCAACCAGCGTGTGAGAGGGTTGTTATCATTTGCCTTTTCCGGAGACCAGGAACCGGAGTAGCCAGAAGGCTGCGAAGAGATGAATCTTAGACCTGATTTTCTGTAGTTCCTTGTGAAGGTATGGCCCGGTGGCATGTAGACTAGAGAGGCTCGGATGCTTCGGTCGCAGTTAGAAACATTGACCTTGTTCACCACCATTTCAGTGTCCGAGAGAATGATGTCCGGGTGCTTATAGACCGGCAGTTCCGTGCAACTCCATCCCTCGAACTTGATCACGTAGTCGCGCACATTCTGGGAGAAGAATCCGTGGCCACGGATGAATACCTTCGTGTGAAAAAACAGAATAAGCGGGGCACCAGGGATGAGGTGTGCGCAAGCGCACTACTAAAAATCAAGAACAAAACAGAGAGGAGGAGGGAGGAGGGGAGAGACAATGTATACACGTATAGTTCTTTGAGGTTACCGTCTGATTTCCAGCTCCCGGAATTGCCCGTAACAGCTCGGTGCGCTGGATGGATACGATGGTAAGAATTTCTCTTGGGTTCTGGGGGCCATTATCGAAGATATTAACAGCTGCTGTCACGATCTTCGCGCAGCCAGTAAGATCGACGTTGTCAAAGATTAACGTAAAGTTGTCCGGACGGCGTGAAGGCCGCAGAACCTGTGTGTTGAGATTTTCACATCCCTCTCCATAAAGCTGCACCTTATATTCGGAGAGATTTCCTGTAACGAAGCCATATCCGGTAACTCTGACCTCCTGGCCAGGAAGAGGGGGCTTGGACTGCTCCTGGTAAGTTCGATTGGCGGTTAGCACAGATAAAACCCTGCGAATAGGCAGCAGCCCTTTGTTCTGATACTCAAGCTGTACATAGACAAGCTTTGTGCACTCTGTTAAATTCATGCCAGAAACAACGAGTTCGTACTCACTGGCGACAGAGCTGGGGTTAACAGGTAAGGTGCTCAGGCCCGCGCAACCTTCTCCAGAGAATGTCAGCTTGTAGTCGGTCAGGGTCGTAGAGACGAATCCGTTGCCTATAATCGTGATTGTCTGGCCTGCTACTGCAGGATGTGCCTTGTCGTGAGAAGTGTGGTACACTCCTGTACAGTAAAGTCTTGAGGGAGTATTCGACCACGTCAGGACCGGTCGAAGGGAAATCGGGTCGCAAGTGATGGTACCCGTTCCTGTCTGCGTGAAGTCGTTGTCGCACTTAGCAACTGAGCAATCCATCTTTCCAGCATGCAGCACACAGCCAGTGGTGTTGGCGTGGCGAGGCAGTCCAACAGTCTGGTACTGATGGTCTCCCTCAGCGCACACGTCCGTGCAGTTGAGACCCATGCTGTTGTTGACGGGCCAAAATGCAGGAGTGTAGGTGTACGATGCAAGAGCTGAGGGCCAACCCTTGGTGTAATTGCACGTTATAGTTCCCATACCCCACGGTCTGTATCCGTAGAGACACGTCGATATATTACAAGAGGTAATATTCTGTCCTGACTTGAGCTCGCAGGTCGCGTTCGCGTTGGGGGGAAGCCCAACAGCTTGGAAGTTGTTTCCCGTCTCACAGACATCGTAGCAGGAGAGTGGTGTGCCCCCATGTGTGAATGTGTAAGTTGGGGATCCACCAGCGTAGCTGCAGTTGATAACACCGGAGCCAATGGAGCCATATCCAGGGGCACAGGCTGTCACCGAGCAGCTGGGGTCAGCCTCCGTGAGGTTGCACAGATGCTTTGCAGGCCAGGCATTTGTTGGGAGCCCGGAGGCCTGGAAAGGGTTACCGGAGTTGCAGATGTCGGTGCACGTGTGGTCGCCGACGTAAGTTAGGTTCCCAGTGTCGCGATCGCAAACGATAGTTCCGACACTAGCAGACTTGTAGCCGGGCTTGCATGTCCGAGTTGTGCAGTTGGTCTTCGTGGAGTTTATCACGCACGGCTCACGGAGATCATACGGATCAGAATTGGCTGGGAGATCGATGGCCTCATACTGATTAGCAGTCTTACATCTGTCGACGCAAGTTAAGCTTCCAGTGTAGCTGAATGTTGCCGTCCCAGTCGAGTCCCCGTAGTCACAATTTATGTTGCCGAGTGAGCCGGACGGGTAATGACCGTCGTTACACGACACCGGTACACAGTCAGTATTAAGCGCGTGAAAGTTGCACGAGCGGGTGGTATTCACCCACTGTGGCAGGCCTGAGGCTGTTTGCGGATCGCCTTCCTTGCAGATATCTACACAGGTCAAAGGACTCGCGGTCTGCGTGAAGTTGTAAGTCGCGTGGCTGGCAAACACGTTGCATGTGATCACCGCAGCCCCGCTGGCACGGTAACCAGCGTTACAGTCTGTCTCCACGCATGTCCGGCTGTGAATTGACATGTCACATTCTGTTGCATTTGCGCCCAAAATGATCGCGTATGCCGTGTTTCTGTCTCCAATCCTACATACATCCTCACAAGTATGGTTCCAGGCAGTCCCGTTCCACGAGGTCTTACCAAGTACATAGTTACCCCCAGGATAATCGGTGAAATACCGTTCGACGTAGCCAAAATCGCAGGTACAGGTACCAAAGTTGTCTTTGAAGAGCCCATGCTCGGTTACCAAATGGGCGTTCTTTGGGCACGTGACTGGGGTACACACAAGCCCTGCGTCATCATCCATGTGTCGGTACACTGCCGTCACGCCATTGCCGACATACTCACAACTCACGTTCCCGCGTCCCGTTGCAATGAATCCAGGCATACACTTATCCACGATACACGTGCGATTCAGGTGGTCAAGATCACACCCGGCAGCATCTGCATATTTTGGCAGATGTGATGCTTTCTGAGGATTCACTCCTAGGCACACATCGTATACTGCGATGTCGTAGCTGCCACCCATATTGTGGCCGTGAGCATCAACCTCATCCTCGCACTCGGTATTTGGAACCTTCTCCTGTGTGTGGTACGCTCCGGTAATAGCTCCACAGTGTGCCTGACCAGGGAGATTGTAGTTGTCGGGGAATTGCAGACCAAACGCGAACTTATTCTCTCTCATGGCGACTTTGCGGCAGTCGTCCCAGCTCATGCCGTAGTCCCAAGCATCAACGATGAGATTTGCACGGTGTGAGTAGCAACCCGCGTAGGTGAAATTTGGGGAGTGCTCTACAAAGGAACGGGTTCTATAAACGGCGTTGTTAGTCGCTGTACCACAACGACGCATGGGGTAAAGCTCTCGTTCGTCTGGACAGTGTAAGCCACATAGCCCCTGGTGAACTTCGCCGTACTTCCCGTAAGTGTTACCACAAGTACAATACCCTCCATCTCTCAGAGCGAAGTACACGTAGTTGAAACATGCAGCCTGGCAGGACTCGGTATGGAAGCCGTACTGCTTTGGACCGTTTGTGAACTCGGGGTTCGATGTGTCTTCTGGGAAACATCCAACCCACTGAGGAGGGGTTACGATGGCGCCTATAGCTTCCTTATCCAACGCGCAGCGGTATGCACGCGCGTCTTTAATGACTCCAGAAAACCTCTCATATGAGGTTGGGCCGGTTTTCCGACTTCCCACGTGGATACCGTTGAAAGTAGGAGCAGTAGTTGACAGCTTAGCGTGGAGACTTCTGTTGAAGGTCTGGCCATTCAGGTACAAACCCATCTTGTGATTTGTTCCATCATACACACCGCATACGTGGTGCCATTGGCCAGGAGCTACAGGAGCCTCAATGATGTCACGCGGATTGCCGGGATCTTGATCAATTATGTAAAAACGAACAAACTTGTCGCCCACCGCCTCAAGACCGTAGTTGTCTGCCGTTAGAAGTCCTCCCACAGAAGCTGTCATGGGCGTAGGTAAGTAGCTCAGACAGAGCGTGAAATTGTCATTGGGACCAAAATTGTCCACACTTGTGTCCAAGACGATCCCCGAGGAAGCTGTGAAGGTCTCGTTCATCTCCGGCCTCACCTGAGAGTCCTCAGGATTGTCAGGGTACCTCCAGAATGGGAAGAGGCACATTGACGACGTTGGAGCAGCAGTTGTAGGAGAACAGCTGCTCGGAGAGTGCGTCGAAGGACTGAGAGTCGTGGGTCCGCACGTTGTAGGACCACATGTCGTTGGACTCATCGAGGATGGACTCAGGGTGCTTGGAGATAGACTCGTCGGGCTGCAGCTTGTAGGGCCGCAAGTCGAAGGCGCGAGCGATGTCGGGGCCAGTGACGTTGGCGAAAGCGATGTTGGCGACAACGAAGTCGGTCCACAAGTCGAGGGAGAGTACGTGCTCGGAGACAGACTTGTTGGTGACAGCGAAGTAGGCCCACATGTCGAAGGGGACAAGGTTGTAGGATTCACTGTTGGCTCGATTGTTGGGGTGACAGTCGTAGGGGAAAAGGTGCTCGGCGACAAAGTCGTTGGGCCGCACGACGTTGGTGACACTGTCGTTGGGGATAAACTTGTCGGACTCAAGCTTGTAGGAGCTGTGGTTGGGGATTTTGTCCACGGTAAGTCACAATTCAAGCCTGACTGGATAACTAGATTGTGGATTTCCAACTCGTACCCGGTCTCCTTATTTTCACGGTAACCCGTGGATAGCTCCAATACCTTCATGGGCTTTTCCATTGGTGTGATTTCATGGAAGGGTACACCGTCATAGACAGCACGCAGGAAGGTGCCCTGGCACCATACAAGATGCACAGGAACCCTATTAATCGACTTCGAGGTTCCCATACGCTTTCCATTAACTTGAACCGTGAACGTCCCGACGCCCTCCAGGGTCATCGTAGCAATCACGTCTCCATCCTCTGACTTAATCTGCACCTTATGTATGTAGATCCCTGGAGCCTTTAGTACAGTAAGATCGTACTGAACGTAACCACAGGTTGAGTTCTCTGTAATCTCCACGCGCGCTGTGGGAGCGGCGTCGCGGCTGTAGTCTTTCATTACAAAAGAGCCTTGACCACTTGGGTAGAAATACTCAGGAACCTTGAACATGTACGGAGAAACGTCAATTCCCCTTGCCTTGAGGGTGGAGTACGATTGCGAGGGGTCGTTCAGGTCTGACAGATTGAAGAAAGCCACACAGCGAGTATCCGTGTAGGTTGGATGCCACGTTGAGGGCGAGAGAGATGTCGGGGAGAGAGTTGTGGGGCTCAGAGTCGTAGGACCCACCGAAGACGGTCCCATCGTCGACGGTGAGCATGTCGTAGGTGAAAGCGTTGTCGGGATTACCGTAGGAAGGACTGTCGGGGATATTGAGATTGGACTACGTGTAGGAGTAAGCGTGTAAGGTAGCACGCAACTTGTGCCCGTGAATATAGACAAATCCTTCATCTCAATCGTGTACCCAATGCCTCGGTCGTTACCAGTACTGAACCGCACCTCATTTATCTGCCTATCGAAACCCTTCGGTGCAGCATACGAGATTCCGTTGTATACCAGGCGCAGGAAGCCTTGGTGACACCACACCATGTACACCGGAACCTCAGTCATATCATCGGCAGCACCGTGTGAGGTGCCATCGATCTTGATTTCTGCGGGGCTGGGGTATCCCCAAAGCTCCCATGTCCACATCAGCTTGCCTCCAGTACCATAGAGAGAGGCCTTATGGTTTGCAAAACCGGTGTGGGCCTTGACGGTGAGCTTATAGTAGATGTAACCACACGTGGAGTTTGTCGGGAACGCATACGAGACAAGCGGGGTGGCCTCTGGATGGTCGTCGGTAATCTCGAACGCCCCCTTTTTGGTGAACCGAAAGTTTTTGGAATACCAGAACATGGTAGGCGAGATTTTCATCCCCTGAGTGGCCATTGTCGAGTAGCTATGCGTGGGGTCATCAAAAGTCGTAAAATTACGCAACTCTGCACACCGACCGGGAGTGAACGTTGGCGCTGCTGATGTCGGAGCACAAGACGATGGAGATAACGTGGTTGGGCTGGTCGATGTAGGGCTACAACTCGAGGGCGACATAGTCGAAGGACTCAGTGTGGTTGGGTGCGAGGTCGGGCTCACCGTGGGTTGGGAAGTCGTCGGGCTTTGGGAAGTGGGTGCCTCAGTCGGGCTGATCGTGTAAGGAAGCTGGCAGTAAGTCCCGGATTGAATCTCCAGATCTGTTACCGTAATTTGGTAGCCTTCTTCGTTGACATAACCTGTCGAGAGCTCCATCTTGCCGATAGGCTTGCTCAAGGAATATGATACGTGGAAAGGAATACCATTCCAAACGACACGCAGGATCCTACCTTGGCACCAGACAACGTACACTGTGGAACCGATCTTGCTGTGAATTGTCCCGATCACATCTCGTTCGTAGGCACGGGCTTGCGCGGGCACACCATTTCCGTAGACATCGAATTCAAACAACTCCTCACCGCCCCACGAATACAGGCGGATGCTGTGCGAGTGGGCGCCATACGCCTCATGGGTGATAGAGATGTTGTACCGAATGAATCCGCATGTGGAGTTGGCCGGAAAGTTAAACCCCACGCTGGGGCGATAGCCCTTGTTGTTATCTTTGAGCACCCATGCACCCTTAGAAACAGGATAAAAACTATCCTTGTAATAAAGGTTTGGTTCCACATTAAGCCCCTTTGCGTTGAGTCCCTGCACGCCATCGGCTACTTCCACAGTGGAGGTGTTCAGAAACTGTACACACCTCCCATCTGTGAATGTAGGCGACTTGGTAGATGGGGAAAGGGATGTTGGCGAAACCGAGGTTGGGCTCTGGGAAGAAGGAGATAGAGTGGTAGGGGTTAACGTTCCAGGTGACAGCGACGTCGGGCTTAGCGAGGTTGGATTCCTCGTTGGAAGATCCGTCGGGTTCACCGTACGTGGACTGTGAGTCGGCGACCGAGTGAATGGCAGCACACAGCTCGTACCAGAGAGGATCATCAAGTTCTTGATTTCATTCGTATAACCGATCTGCCCTACTGTTCCAGTCTCGAAGCGAATCTCAGAGATGTGATTCGATAGGACCGTTGTCCTGCGGTAAGCCACACCGTTGTACACGAGGCGGAGCAGAGAGCCCTGGCACCACACAAGATATACCGGTACAGAGTGCATATCATCGGCAGTCCCGACGGTTTCTCCGTCCATCTTGATCTCACCTGGAGAAGGATATCCATGGAGCTCCCACTGCCAAACGACTTTGCCATCCCCCAGCAACTTCACTCTGTGGTTGTCTTTTCCCGAGTGCGCGCTGACAGTCAGCTCGTAGTACACGTAACCACAGGTCGAGTTTGCCGGGAAGCCGAATTGGACAAGAGGGTACGCATAGTTTACGTCATCGTTGATTACAAACGACGCTGGGTTCTTAAAGCGAAAGTTTTTGGTATCCTTGAGTATGATTGGCCAAACGTCCATGCCCAAATAGGTCATTGTCCTGTAAGTCTCTGAGGTGTTCTGATAGGCAGTGAAGTTGAGGAAGGTGACACATCTTCCCATCGTGAACGTTGGGCTCAGAGTTGTTGGTGAAAGACTTGTTGGAGAGAGTGAAGTTGGGGAAAGGGAGGTGGGTTGGAGACTTGTCGGTGACAGAGACGTTGGACTCAGAGACGTTGGACTGCAGCTCGTTGGAGATGTAGTTGGGTTCCTTGTCGGTGTGGCAGAGGTTGGATTCTCGGTCGGAGCAATAGTGTAAGGCAGGTCACAGTTGCCTCCGGATTTGATGGTAAGGTCTTTGATGGTGGTTGAGAACTCCATCTTCTTGACGGATCCAGTCGAAAAACGCACACCGTTGATCTCTCCGAAGTAAGGGAACGCAACCGGATACTCGTAAGGCACACCGTCGTACACGACACGAAGAAACTTGCCCTGACACCATACCAACATAATTTGGAGGTTCTTGATCTTGTGCGGTCTGGCGATAGTAACACCATTAACGACCAGCGTATGCTCCACGAATCCTCGCAGCTCAACCATGACGACGGTATTGTGGACAAACATAAGCTCGGCTTTATGAAGTTCAACCCCATCATGGTGGTTCACGGTGAGGTTGTACTGGATATGACCACAGGTGCTGTTCGCAGGGAACATCCAGTATGCTTCAGGAAAGCCGTAGATGGAGTTGTCGAAAAGTGTGAACTGTCCCTCCCCATCGGGATAGAAGTTAGCCGAGGTCCTAAGGTCTCGGGGCTCGAACAGCCATCCTAGGCTTTCCAGTGTGGCGATGCTTTTCGTCGGGTCGTTCAGCTGCGACATGTTTAGGAATTGCACGCACCGTCCGTCGGTGAAGGTCGGTGATACTGTCGACGGGCTTAAAGACGTCGGAGATAGGGACGTCGGTTGTCCCGTTTGAGGCCTGCTGGTTGTAGGAATCCTAGTAGTAGGCGACAAAGTCGTCGGGTTGCCAGTGACTGGCGACCTTGTCGGGTACTTGGTCGGGGAAAGGGATCTAGGAGCATCTGTGGGGGAGGCAGTGTGCGGCAGGTGGCAATTTGGACCAACAACTGCCTTGAAGTTCTTCAAGTCGTTTCTGTAACCAGTACCCATGCCAGTAGAGATCGTGTTGGCATATGAGTCGATCTGTGCGCTCAAAGGAACCTCTTTGTGGTAGACCTGATTGTCGTACATAAGCCGTAGGAACTTATTGTCGCACCAAACGACGGCCATGCTCACGTTTTTATAGTGCTGCGTTACACCGAGGAACTCGCCGTTGACGGACATACGGAGTTCGTGGATACCGTAGAAATCCACAGTAACCACTGGCTTTCCCTTGTTCCTAAGCTCAACTTTGTGGACGTAGGGTCCGGTGTGGGTGGACGTCAGGATGTAAGACACGTAACCACAATCGTACGCGGAGCCGAAGTCAAGAGACATAGTGGGGAAATCCTCAGTTGCTGGGTGGTAATTATCCTCCAGTGCTATCGTATGTTCTCCGTTGAAGCGAAAGCTCCAGTCATTTCGAAAGTGATGCGGGTTCACGTCGAAGCTGGAAAAATATTTTGGGAATTAGATATTTGGCATCAGAATTTTTGTCTCACATATAAAATTGTAACGGGGAACACTTGAAAACCCAGATGGAAAAGATGGTAGTCTCACCCGAGTTCTTTGACGGTCTCCCATGTTTGTGATCTATTGTTCATCACTCTAGATAGATCCGCCACAGTCAAGCACTGATGCGTAGGACCTTTTGTCTGCGGAGACCTGAGGAGAACGAATAATGATAATTACTAGTTTTCGTGGTGTAAAAATGCCCCAAGACTTAAAAGGGAGAAACCTTCTCTGTCTAATAATATGCAACAGAGCTAGCTCCAGTCACTCAGAAGTGGCCAGATTGGAAATTTAAAACATAGAAGTTAAATCTTGGTGGTGAAAGTTGGGCAACCTAGTGATCGTTGGGGCCGAAGTCGTTGGAGTAGTCGACGTGGCAGAGGGTGCTATTGTTGGAAATGGTGGCTTCACGCACCCCGTACCTGAAGAAGACAAGGAGGAAGAGTTCGCGTTTAAAAAGCAGAGAGAGTGTTATGTATTCTATTAATTATTTTTCTCAGACGCCCAAGAATGAAGTTGTGTTTTTTATCTTCTACCGGTCTGAATAACGAAGTTCTGGAACATATGTGTTCCAGTAGAGCCAGTACTTATCTCCAATTTTGTCACAGCTAAATGGGAACGATCGAGGGATGGGGCACACCAATATATCATAATGTATTCTCATAATTATCGGGGTATTTTCCACCAAATATTCATTCACCAGCATTCAATGCACTCAAATAGAAAGCATAGGCGAATCTACTACGTTGGCTTACTTTTGATCGTAGTGGAGAAAGGCACATTGATGGTGTGCTTGATATCATCAAAAACTACCGTCGTGAATGCACCATTGCACCACACGATATAGTTTTGAATCGTAGCGCCGGTAGCAGAATTCTATAACAGTTACACCCAACAACGAACCACACATAAATTCACGAAGTTTCGAGGTTTTCGTTCTTAACTTTTTTTTCCTGAGAAAGAAAATTCAGCATTCCCAAAACTTCACAAGCAGGCCTCTAATTCTTACCGTGGCAGTATTCGTGCTCTGACTTAACGATGAACCACCACTGATATGAACAAATATGTAAGAAACGAATTTCAAGATCGAATCATATAAGGAGAAAAGAAGCGTTAACTCACAATGAGGCGCGCAAGGTGGAGCCAGTTGCTGCCAGGTCGAAATTGAATACGGTCACACCGTTGACCTTCAACTTCGCTTGTATTCCGTTCCCCATTCCTCCTAAAAGTTATATTATATTAAGAAAGGCAAAGAAAACATGAGCAAACATAAGCGAGAGGGGTACGAGACCAAAGGTGACAGTTTACATGTCCAATATGCAAAAGCTAGTTTAATTAATAGGTTTACAACCGTAGCTGAAGCCGACGAATCCACAGCTAGACTTCTCTGGAAAATTGTAGTCTAGTTGCGAAGATGTGGCAACTTGAAGTTCCCCAGGAACTAAAGGATATAAGCAGGAACATAGGTAATTTAGTTGCAGGTTCATTTCAATGTGAAAATATCCCAGGATTATTAGTTACAAATTAACTCCTAGTTTTTCTTGTCTGCGTTTTCTTTTTTCTTTTTACATACCGCTTCTAGGGGATGTGATGGCACTTGTCGAACTTGTAAGACCATACGTTGTCGCAATTTGCTACAAGTAAGAAATAGAAGATTATGAAGGGAGCTATTGGCAGCATTTACACACACACACACACACACACACACACACAATTCTTATATATATATATATATATATATATATATATATATTGTGTTTGCGTGTGTGTGTGTGTGTGTGTGTGTAAATAAATTTGTCCGGCTCAACAGAGTAGCTACAAATTACCGAATACGAATTGGGAATGGAGGCTCCCTCCGTCTTCAAGTTTGTATAGCACCCATCATCTGTGCACATACACAACCACATCTTGTTTTAGCAAACCGGATTCTAATCATATGATAGGGATATTAGAGTTGATCGTTGGTTTCGTAACTGCAAGTGACAGCGCTTTGTTTGTCCACATCAAATGTGGTATCGGCCCCGAATGATCCGCAGGTATAACCCTTTCAATTCCCATCAATGTCAAAAGTTAAGCAAAGGTTTAACTAGTGAAGATGTTATCGTTACCGCTGGACATGATTCTCCGGCTCGCAATTTACATTTTATTTTAGTGCTCCCGAAGTCGTAGCACAGGCCGCTGAAAAACAAGAGGGGAAACAACTACGTTAAGTTGACAGCGGCAGCGCAAGGAAAAGGTACACTGGATTACTTGATAACGGTGTGACATTCACCGACTCCCGTAGTCAACTCACACTGGTTACACGCTGTTTAAGTGGGAAGAGAAGCAAAAGTGAGCAGAAATTCTCTCCAAAGACGCAGAGTGTTATCAAAGAGGGCGATGTTTGGAAATGATTTATCCTCTTACTTTGCTTCGCGTAAACATTGGAGGCAGAGTCGGTGACTAAAGTGCCTAGCTCATTGGCGGTATATAACTTGCACGTTAATGTAGAGCTACTAAAACTGAAGAACATGCAGGGTCCGCTTGCAGAGCAACCAGCTGGGACCTGGTTAGCGCTACATGCCGATTTACATGCATTTTCAGATGTGCCTGGATTGGCACAGCCTTGTGTGTATGGTGTTCCCGAGGCTGTTTTCCCACTTATCTTGAAGTAGTCAGCTGCACAAAGGCATTCGAAGTACAAAGTAAGGGCCAAAAGTCATTTTCAATGGGCGTGTAGGGATGATAATGTGGGACATTATACAAATTTAGTTTTTCCATCCTGGGGGAGAACAGTAAATTATAAAATAAGCAAATATAACCTCTTGCGGAACTAGAGAGAGCCAAGAGGACCACAATCCGGAGTAAACGGCCTATGGCACGCATCTCTCTTGATTCCCCTTTAGATTTGCTCTCTTTGGCTGGTGATCTATGTGCTATAGAGTGTGCACAAGACTCTCCCCCTCTCCTGCCCGAAATACAACGAGAGGAGGGAAAGTGGAGAAAATCTAAAATAAGGCCAGTCAGGTCCTTAGGGGCAGGCGGCAAGCGCCATCAGGGTCCAAATAAATGGATTACGCCCGAGGGACCGGTTTCAATCTCTTCGTGGCCACCAAAACACCTCTCGCAGGGGAAAAAGGCTTATATTATCACTAGACGACAATCTATTGATTTTGTCTCAGATAAATATGCAATGGCGTTCAAGGCGTATCCTGCTTCTGAATTACCTCCTATAGGACACAATCAAGCCCTCTTCTTGCATAACGAATTCAGCAATATCATGCGATTTGATCGATATTTGAATCAAATACCGCTACTAAATAAGTAATCGGATTTCACTATACAATATTCTTAATTTATTTGGAAGCTCAGAAAGATCTAAAAGTAAATCAGATAACGCCTGCGTTGACCCTGGGTTGTTGTCTTGTTGCGAGCTTGTCGTATCGTCCTTTTGCAGAATTCGCCTTCAATCTCGCAAAGAAGAAAGACGTTTCATTGTAACCGCGCACCGAGAGAATACCTTTGCCTGGTCGCAAACGTCCTTGATTACCTTTTTGCGTCATTAAATGATGATATTTTTAGGATTCACTTGGATGATCGCCATGACAAGCGGATTTGATAAATCATCGGTTTGCGTCAATTATATATGATTGTCGCAGAGTAATATCGGGTTCAATTTATTGATCTTTGGTAACTGCCGATAACGAGCATCAAGGAGAACGATCGTGCCTGTGAAGGCAACCAGTGAATATTCTGTTGGTGTTCATTGCACAGGAGGAGGTAGCTATTGAGAGCATAGGAGACAGAGGAAAACAATGTTGATACATTTAGGATGGTTGAGAGTCGGAATTCCGTGTTCGAGCTAATGATTTTCTACAATCCATAGTGATAGCTTGGATCCTCGTGTTCAAATCCGGGATTGTGAATCACAGTTCTGTCCTGCTTGGTAAGGTCCTTCATTCAATTGCAAACACAGATTTCTTTAACAATTTACATCTGGTGACCTACTTTTCAAAGAATCTCAGGAAAGAGCTTTAGGACATGTTCAACCTCGTCCTCCGTAATTGACATATCCAAATTATTTGTACCTATTTCTAATCCGTTGGTTTTGTTTTCACAGTAATATGCATAGTAGTGGGACTCGCAGTGACGTGCTGCGTTGCAATACTGTGCAAGAATAATTGTGTGGAAGGCGGACGCTATGAAGAGATGCGCGAGAGAGAGCGAGGAAATCTGATTGATTTATCAGGTTAGAGTGAGTGAGAGTGAGAGAGAGCGAGGGGAAGGGAAGAGATTTAGAAATTGTGGACGGACCAAAAGTTGCATCTGTGTTGTTGCTTTAGGTATCATGTAAACTATAAACACATTAATAATATATATATATATATATATATATATATATATATATACATAGTGTGTTTGTGTGTGTGTGTGTGTGTGTTTGTGTGTGTGTGTGTGTGTGTGTGTGTGTGTGTGTTTACAGCTTACACATGTTCGTATTTATTGCATCAAGAGGAAATTTGTGAGAATTGGAAAGTAGCGTAACAGCACATGATAATAAAGCTGATGTGCCTCTAAACAGCCTTGAGTGAGAACAGCCTCGCGAATGAACGTCTGAAACGCATCTCCAAGGAAGACGACGATCTTCAAATCGAAATACAGGTATTTTTCTCCTTTTACTTGTTTGGCACAGCAGCCACGTGAGAATATCACACCTGTACAGTGAGCTTATAAAGAATAATCTCCTGAGATATAGCTACATTTTTTTCTATCTAAATCAGAATCTTGAGAAAAGGCTGACTGAAGCAAAGAATAAAGCCGAGGTAAAGAGAAAGAAGAAGAAAGAACTTCAGAAATTTGCAAAGAAGCTAGCCAAGAAGGAAGAGAAGGCTCGCGAGCAAGAAAGATCACTGCTTAACGAAGATGAAGAAGCACCCTTGGAATCATCAAGGGGCAACCGTCATCCTTCTCAGGAAGATACCAAACACAGAAGCAACATCACCTCCAAACTGAAACTTCCATCGGTTGCTGCATTTCAAAAATATATCATCACACCACTATTTTACTTAAAAAAAAAAGATAATCTGAAAAAATATTTATGCCACAGCTAAGGGGTCTCGGCAGTCTACTTAGTCCCCGAAAGTCATCGGTAAAGTTTCATCGAAACTAAAGCCTATATATTCGCACCACAATTTGAAGAAATGTGATATCAATTTTCCTTTAGCGTATCGGTATTTCACAGAGTGCGCGCACGCACAATGAGAAAAAAATCTCTGAGGCCATGCCCAGAATTTCTCCTTCCGAACAAGAAGATGATGAAGAAAGTATCCAGAACAATATTTTATTGTTGACACATGAGATTCAAATAATTATCGTTTTTTATTTAAGTTGACGAGGCAGCTCTTAAAGCTGAAAGGAAACTAGAACGCCAGAGACGCCGGGAAAAGAAGGTCCAATACCTCTATATCAACGTTTATGTTATTCTTTTTGTGAATGTATGTGTAAGATTATTCGCTTAATTTAATTAGAAGGCAAAAAGTAAAAATTATGGGCAGACTTCCTCCAACTCGATTCAGTTTCTGGAAAATACGTCTGGGAGCAACATTGTATCACCTACGACAGTACCAGCGAAGCAAGACTCTCTGTTTGAAAGAAGACCAAATTCTGCACGCGCAAGATTTTTCTCAAGGAGCAAGAATACGCACGACGACGAAAATGGAAGATCCACCTTTGGTAAATGGTTCACAAAGGTGAGAAAGTACTAATCCGTGAAATAGCACTCATAACTTATCTATATGCCATTGTCTTCAGTCATCTAGAGTGCAAGTTGCGCCGGTTACATTTCCAGAAGAGAATGAGCGTAAATTTGAAGCCCAGGATGATCTAGAGAGTTCTAGTGCTAGGATTTCAACCTCGAGAAACAAGTCCAATCCTGCCAAGGTTGCAAATACTGTTACTCTGGCTGCATCGACCGAAAAATTGTTTACAAAGAGGAGCTCGCTTGTAAAAGAAAGAAGTAGCAGAGAAAGAAGAAGCAAAGTTCAAGTCCTTCCTTATTTTGGACATGAAAATGACACCGGTATTGTCGAAGTGGCTCCAGCCAAAATAAGTACTGACACTTTTTAAGGAGCAAGAACAAGACTATTTAAGTTCGTAATTCTCCGATATCTGTGATAAAATGAAAAATAATGAACTGGTACGACTACTATACTAGTTTATCAAGACTAAGTTTAGCTTTCGCAAAAGATGCGAATCATTGTGCACAGTCATTGATTAATCGCAAAATGGTTTCACGTGATTTTCGCATGCATGGAAGATTAGCAAAGCAAATGAAACTCTTCTAAACTAACCTGGATCGGAGACAGGATCCCAAGATCAGCCGCCCATGCTAGCATGCGCAGCGCACAATCACATTTTCACGCGACTAGTACATGCATGGATGCCATGGCTAGTTGGCTTGATGCGAGCTTGTGTAGAGCTTGGGAATGAGCCTGGCTGGACGCACTAGTGAGCTTGCGGCACGCCCTGTCCCACTGGTGCGCACGGCGTACGCGTGTCTGGTCCATGACATGTGATGGGCCACCATCAAGTCGACTTGTCGAAGATGCGGATCATTTGCTTTCTTGCCGCCCATTCTAGCTAGCTAGTAGCATTGCACACCACACACATCGCAACGCCGCTTGCGAGGAATCAGCTCGATCACTGCCAATTGAGTGATGCGCTACGACGAAATGTTGGAATGCTTTGCATCCAGACCGCGCAGTGCATGCTTGCACCAGCATCAGCAACGCCAGAGCAATCTGCGTGCGTTCATTGGCTGCGACAAGCAACATGCACGTAGTTGAGAATGCAGCCGAAGTGCGATGTGCGACTTCGACAAACTGCCGCGACAATGCGTGCAGTGGCTGCTGACCAATGAGAGCTAACCTCTCACAAGTCATCGGGCTGTTTCGCCCCCATCACAGTTCAGCGCTACCGGTGCACATGCTTGTTCAGGCAATTTCGCCTTGATGAATCTTGACATTGTGCAGCATGCACGAAACGTCATGTCGTCATCAACACAGAATCCAAACTGCCACTTGCCCCTCCTCCGCAAGTTGGCAGCCCACAGCGCAATCTGCCCTGCATTCCGTTCCATTGGCAAACCAACTTCCAACACGAAACGAAAAGATTGACTCATTGCGATGAAAAGGAAACTGCACACATTGCTGTGCTAGCTTGGTGCGCGCGAAATGTGCGACATTGCAGACCGAAACAACACGCATGCACTTGATTGCATGAAACACGTCTGTCACACACACAGCGGAGAGCGGAGACCAACAGCGATTCAACATCACATGGCGCTGCATGCTGGCATGTAGCCGCTGCATTGTGTTGCGCGTAAGGTGTTCACAGGCCGAGGCGCTACGTGCACAAGTAGGCAGGGGGGGGGAAAGGCACGTTTGCTTCCTTTTGAAGAGTTGTGTTTATTTTTATTAAAGATTATATTTTTATTAAATCGTGCACTGCGTAATCATTCGCGAAGCTTTCGCGAATGCCGCCGCACGTGGGGCAGCACACTTCCGGTGTGCTGCCATGAGTCCCGCCGGAACCCACGTGCCTATGCTGTATTAATATCTACGTTATCTATATTCTATATCCGCGACAACCCCTTTGTTGTCGCACGTGACTTGTGCCCGCGTAGTGGTACGCGCTACACCTCCCCCAAGTCACGTTGCTCCTTCCTTCCTTCCTTATTCCCTTAGACCTTCATCGCTTTCGGAACTTCACCAACCACCAGGTAATAGATTCCTCTCTAACCTTATCTCCTTTGTCGCTTACCCAGAACTCACCTTCGTCCTTAGGTTCGTGTCCATACCAGCCCTCTGCATCAAGGTCCCCCAGGACCTTATACCAGTGCTCAAAGGGTAAGTCGGGAACAGCTAGGTAGAGTAGCTGATATTTTCCGTCCTTTATTTTCATAGCTACCCTCTCCATATTTCGTAATCCAGGGTAGCCTAGATAGACAATCTTCATGCGCCAATCGTCGTTCACCCTGACCTTATTGTTTCCATATTCCACATCGAACTTAGGTCGGGGTCCTAAACAAGGCATTGCTCGCTCCCACACAGTAGGGTTTACTTTAACATCCTCTAGGAGCTTCTCACCGATATCATAATTCTTTAGGTGACTGATGTGGCGCAAGGTGACCCTGTTCCCATCATAGATGTAGTACTGCTTCCTCCCCTTCCTCTCGGTAACCTTTGCAACGCCACCCCAGAAGGGGTCTTGTTTATTTCTCGATCTCAGATTTACCTTGGCCCTAACATACTGTCCTTCCTTTAGAACTCGGCCATCGTACGGGACCTTCTCGTCTTCGCTCTCGGTATCGTCGTCGTTGTCGTCGCCTTCTTCCCTCTCCTTATCCTTGATACCTCCCCCAGACGTGAAGGTGTCGTTTACTAACCCTTGTATCTTGTCTGGTGTGGTGCTATTTATCCTGCTTAGGTTGGCCAAGGTGCGGTGGAGTCGCTCTACCTTGGAGTTGGACTGGGCATAGTATACAGGTGAGGCATCAATATTAGGGTGTGGTAGCTGTAGAAGAGAGGTCTCATTATCCACATGTAACTTCTTTGGTATCTTGTTTATGCTAACTTCATCAGGGATAGCCTGGAGCTCAGACTCCCAGGTACGGTAGCAGTTAGTAAGCCTCTGCTTATATAAGCCTTTGTTCTTCTTAGCAACGTTGACCTTGATAATCTTTTTAACCCAGCACTTTCCAGTGGCCACATCAACGAAGGTAAGGTAGTGATAGCCATCGTACTTATAAACATCAATTTGCACGATATCTAAGAAGTTCCTTGCTTTGATTTTCTTAGATGCACGGCTCTTGCTGGACTCCTTGGTGGCGACGCCTGCCGCCTTCAAGCTGGAGCACCTGCAGCCACGCAGGTATGTCCTTATCTCTTTTAGCTTGTAGGGCCAGTAGTAATGGTAGAGTAGAGCAGTGATATGGTTTTCTCCTACGTGTGCAGGTCCATGGGCGGTAAAGAGAAGGGCTCCCCTGGTCCGCCGTGGCACGTAGGTACGCCTAACATTATTAGTGTATACATATATCCTATCACTAAGTACCTCATGCTTGTGTTTGTATTTATCCAGGTGTTCTTGAAGGTGCTGGAGCTCCTCTGGCTCAGGCAGGAAGTCGCCGTCCTCGAAGGTAATCGCGTTAACCATAGGGGTGACCTGGGTAGGGACTTTCTTTTCGAACAGCCTGCTGAAATAGTCAGCAAGCTGCTTGTCTCCTGGTGCGTAGACCACTGTCCTCTTGTCCCTAAACTCTTCCGTGTCCGCCCTCATAGCTGCATACTCATCGTTAGGCGCTTCGAGCTTGCGGTCGATGCCTAGGAGGGGCTTGTGGTCAGTCATTAAGGTGAAGCTGGGCACCGACAGCAGGTAGTATCTTAGTTTCCTCTGCGCCTCAGTCATGGCTTTATACTCTCCTTTTGTAGGGCTGTACTTGGCCTCAGCTGCTGTGCAGGCCCTGCCCCACACCCGTATGATCTGCTGGTCTTGGGTAAGTACAGCAGCCATACCTAGCTTAGACCAGTCTGTCCATAGGGTAGCTGGTCTAGTAGTGTCTAGCTTAGCATTCAATAGGGTGTTGCTGCATAACTTTATTAGGTTATCGAAGTGGGCATCAAGGCCAGCCTTGGCCCACACCTTAGCGAAGCTGAGGCCTACAGAGTTCTCCTTCCGGTAAGCAGTAGTAAAAGCAGCTGCAGTCCTAGCGTAGGTAGGGGAGAACCTACGTAGTATCCAAGCTGCAGTCTGCAAGAATGACTTTAACTCCTTTGCATTCTTAGGTTTAGGGGCTTGCTGTAGTGCTGCTACTTTCTCGGGGTTTGGGGTGATGCGGCCTTGCTCCAGGTAATATCCACACCACTTGATTCTTGTAGCTAGGAATGTACACTTCTGCAGTCTAATAGTAAAACCGAAGTGTGCAAACCTAATAAATATATTTTCCAGGAGGAAGATCTGAGCGACGACTGTGTTGGTACATATTATGTCATCATCCACATACACAAACACAAACACCCACAACACAGACGCCATCCCATCATGTGTGTATGCCCTGTAGTTCTGACTACTGAACGCATCCCCTGATATGCTTAGGCCGTAAGGGAATACGACGAAGTGCCACTTCCTGTGCCTGCTGGAGAACGCGGTAATGGGGCGGGAGGTTTTGTGGATGGGTGTCTGCATGTATGATTCATTTTTATCTAGGGAAGAGTAGTATTTGTATCCTATGACGTGTTCAATAACGTCATCTATCCTTGGTGTAGGTGTCTGGATCCTCTTTATTACTCGGTTGTGGCGGATGAAGTTGTGCGCCAGGCGGAAGAAAGGGTAAGTAGGTTTCTTAGCTAGCACATGTCTCACGTTCCATGGTGAGTTGCTTGGCTCTATCTTCCCTTCCTTTGCCCATTCATTGATCTGCCACTCTATCTTTTCCCAGTCCGCTTCCGGTCGCCTATGTTCTGGGTCATTGATGATGCACTCTTCGTATCCCTTCTTTAGCTCGATCTTTACTGGGGTAAGCTTGCTGGAGGGCTTCGTCGTCGGCTTGGTGATGTCAGAGTACTTCTCGTTTAATATTTTATTAATGTACTTTTTGCCTTTGTCGATATCCCAATCATCAGCTGGGGGGGTCTTGTCCAGTAGCTCCGTTATCTGTCGGATGGTCTTGCCGGGGTTCTTCTTCCGTAGCTCGGTAGGTGTAGGTAGCTTGTTGTCCGCTAGGTCCATAAACTCTAACGCATTAACGCTTGACTCAGAGGTCCACTCGTCAAGCCGTATCATGTTCTGGCTGATGGTCCTGCCTGACTTCTTTGGCAACTTAGCAAAGTATATCTTGTGATTGTAGAATGATATGATCCCCCCTAATTTTTCTAGGGCATCCTGTCCGAGGAGTAGTTCCATGGATAAAGTCATGGCTACTCGGGTCTTGATTTGGGTCTCCGCGTCGCTGCCAGGTATCTGTAGCTTTAGCATTAGCTCACCGACGGTCTTCATGGAAGAGCTTCCGTCTGCTTGAGCATATTTACGTTCTTTCTTAGTCACTTGATCCAATAGTCCTAACCTTCTTACTGTGCTTAGGCTTATGAAGGACTTCGGCATGCTGCCACTATCCCAAAGGGCAGGTAGTTTCTTGTAGTCTCCGTAGCTGTCTTTAACTTTAACCTTGGTCATAGCAACTTTGATAGTCCTGTTAGCGTCTTCGTCATTAATGTTGCATACTCCTAAGTTCTTTATGTCGTCTAGGGTCATGGGCTTGTCTTGGTCCTGCGTTGCTGGTACTGCTGTCTTCGTCGGCGCCTGCTTAAGGTGATCTAATATTCCGTTTATCTGCTGCTGTATAGCATTGATACTGTTCTGCTTTTTGTTCTTATATTTATTGTTCTTCCCGTTGTTGCTGCCTTGCCATTTGCTGTTGTTATATCCTTGTCCTCTGCCTTTCTTTCTCTTTAACTTCTCGTAGTGTTCGTTGAGCTGCCTGATCGTCATCCTGGGTCGTCCTTCTTTCCTGTCTCTGCAGTCTTTAGCGGTGTGTTTCCCTTTACGTGAGCAGTATCCGCAACGTCGGTTACCTTCCCTGTCCTTGTACCAGTCTCGCTGCGGCTTAATAGCGTTAATGTTTCCTATGCCAGGTACCTTAGGGCTGGTAAACTTGCGGTCCTGCTCCTGCTCGCGTAGGGATATAGCCTGCACTGCTGCCTCCATCGTGGTGTAGCCTTTCTCCGTAACGTAAGTGGATTCCTTTATCTTTAACTTGAACTCTTCAAACCTTGCCTGATCATCACCTGTGTTGTAATTAAAATCATGTAGTTCGTCGATCATATCCTGGAAGCGCGTGGCAAAGTCTCTAACAGGTTCTCTCTCATGCTGCATCATTGCTCTGTATTTTCTAATAGCCTGGGGTAGGGAGTTAGCATCCTGTTCATTTACAAAAGCCTTCATTATCGCCTCAACGTCTCGTAGCCCACTAACTGTAGTGTGTATTTTCTCTAGCTGCCTGATCCGGGTCCTGCCTGTCTCGTAAAGGTCCATGGCTTGCTTTATTATAGCTAGCCATTTGAGCTTGTCGTTTTCGGTGGGGTTAGGGGTAAAGTCGCAGAGTATACTCCTAGCGTTCTTCCACCACCTCCTTGCCTCACCTCTTTTCCCGTTGTATTTCGTTATCATAACCGGTGCTGTTTTAACAGACATGAACTGGGTGTTCCGCTGTACCGGCTGCTGCTGCTTGACGGTGCTCTGGGTCGTCCCCCGCGAGGCGCCCAGACCCCCGTCGTTCCTAAACAAAGCTGCCCACTCTGGAGGTAAGTCTGCTTCGTAATCCATGATGTCCTGCATGATAGCTGCCCAAACATCATGTGTCTGATACTTGTATTCTATCGATACTTTCAGTTTGGCGTAGTTGCTCGCCCTGGGTCGCAAGGCTCGTAATGCCATTACGACCTTCTTGCTTTCGGCGGCCACGTCCTCGTCGTCCGCCTCGTAGAAGTTCTCCAGTGCCTCTGCTGCTGCATCTGCTTTCTTAATCCCGGGTGCTGGTCCCGGCGGTGCCTGTGGAGGTGTTCCTCCTCCTTCCTTAGCGTCCGTATCGCCCTTCCTTTCCTGTTTCTGCTCGTGCCCTTGCACGGCCTGCGAGCCAAAGTCCTGCTGTTCTTCTAGCTGCTGTGACATTGTTAGTCAAATCGTTTCCCGTGTGTGGAAGCCAAAGGTTGTTGCGCGTAAGGTGTTCACAGGCCGAGGCGCTACGTGCACAAGTAGGCAGGGGGGGGGAAAGGCACGTTTGCTTCCTTTTGAAGAGTTGTGTTTATTTTTATTAAAGATTATATTTTTATTAAATCGTGCACTGCGTAATCATTCGCGAAGCTTTCGCGAATGCCGCCGCACGTGGGGCAGCACACTTCCGGTGTGCTGCCATGAGTCCCGCCGGAACCCACGTGCCTATGCTGTATTAATATCTACGTTATCTATATTCTATATCCGCGACAACCCCTTTGTTGTCGCACGTGACTTGTGCCCGCGTAGTGGTACGCGCTACAATTGCTAGATTTGCACAGCTACGCACATGAGGATGACCATTGAACAAATTCAATTTGATTCATTGCATCGATCCGTTGTCACACGCATTCGTCTAGTCATGTAATGCATGTGCGTGTGTTGTGCACACACAAATTTTTGGCACATCGGAGACATTCATGCACACCGCGCAGCATGTGCGAGTGACATGATGGTATTTGCGCTGAAAGAAGAGTGCGGGGCACGTATCTAGGTTGTGTACATTGCATGGTATGATGACATGTAAAAGCATATCTTCACATGATGCGTGAATAAACTTTGATCTATGATTAAATATTCCCAAGTAATTGAATCATCAGGATTACTCAATTGTCAATGATACAAAATAATATCTAAATCTGTTTTAACATGATAGGTCATTCATATTAGACATTGCACCCCGCTTTAAATTGTCACAATCCATAAAATTGAAGATGAACGTGTTCGCGAAATTAGACAAAATCTCAGAGTAAGAATTTTCAGATTCTCATCGGAGAATGAAAGAAGCTTTGTGCCATATACTACTCATCTGGATTAAATATATTTACATGGTTTGAAGTATTCTAAAGTGTTTTTTTCCCTTCTTATGAATCCGAATTAGATTTGGCCCTGTGGATGTACATTCTGCATATCATGCATCACCATGTGTGCTGTGAGGTTTCCTTTTTGCCGGAAGGTCTTCTGGCAGATATTACATCTGTATGGACGTTCACCGGTGTGGGTGCGCATATGTCCAATCAAAGTACTGCTCTGGGTGAACGACTTATGGCAGAACTTGCATGTATATGGTTTCTGGCCAGTGTGGATGCGAAGATGCGCGGTAAGATGCCCTTTCTGGCTGAATGCTTTTTGACAAAGGTGACAACTGTAAGGACGCACACCTGTATGTATTCTCATATGACGCTTCAAGTTTCCTTTCTGGCTGAACACCTTTGAGCACTGTGAGCACTGATACGGTTTTTTGCCGGTATGGATCCGTTCGTGAACATCCAATACACCTTTATCAGAGAACCTTTTCCCACAGACATTGCACTGGAAAGGCTTGACACCAGAGTGTATTCTCATATGCCGATTAAGAGAGCTTTTGCAACTAAAATCCTTACGACAAATGTTACAGAAATATTCCTTGGAATCGGGTCTGCGGGCTTGCGGTGGAGGCGGTACGACACCAATTGCATTCCCATATCCTATATTTATCCTGGCTGGTATTGAAGCTGCTTTCATAGCATCGGGTGCGATTTGGCCAAGCATGGCTACTGCAGGAGGGGGGAACGCCCTTGGAGGGCCCGCCGGTGGCATGCATATTTTGAGAGGTTATGACTGCTATTCCACCAGGGGGGGGCGCGGAACCTGTCGGTACATTTTGATGCGGAACATCCAAGTTCTCGAAAGGCAATTCCGGCTTTGTAAGCGGTAAGCTGATCATATCCATCTTCAATTGCATCTTCAGGTCACGTATGTTAGGCTCGAATCTCCGAACACAATGACTTGGACTTATATATAGATGCTGGACAAAAGGAGGCACTCGAGTTGGGTCACATATCATTAGCTCAAGGGCGGAGGGATGTCGAATACACATCAAACATCTTGCAGTACTCCAATTTCCTTGGTCCGTTGAATTACCCAGTTCCTGCCATGCTACATGGCCTGCGACAACAAATCCAGCTAGATGCATCTGGGGATTGGCTAGTCGAACGACCTGTCAATGTCGATAGCATCACGATAGAAAAGTAATCAAATTAAATTCAGAACATAGCTTACAGAAAGGAACTAAGTGCATTGATCTGATACTTACCATCGTGGGTATTCCTAGCGAGGTCATCTTGCGGGTTCCACCGTGAGAAGTTACGATTCCAAAGAAATATCCCTTTGGAGCTGGATTTGGAACGAAGTTGGTATTATTTGGGTTTCCTTGTATGTTGGCATTGGGCATACCAGCGACATTCGGCATCACACTAGACACAGATGCAGGGACTGGCATTTGTTTGTTCCTTATATTTTGAGATGGAACATTGACCATACTTGGGTTGTGCATTCTTTGCATCTGTGAAATCATAGAATAATTAAGCTGCTCTGCTTGCTTCCCTCTCACAGCTCTCTGTGGAGTTTGAGATGGCTGAGGGGGTGGCGGTGGTGGTGGCGGATGAGGTCCTGCACTTTTCGCCATTGGAATGAAGTTCCGCCTCATTGGGATTTCCGCTGACCGGAAAGCCGAGCGATCTGGAACATGTGCCACGTTTGGTGCTTTCGATAGTGTTGCTATAAAATTTCTTTTTCGGGAGGGTTCTCGTTTTTTTGGCAGCTCTTTCTGTCTATCTGAATTGTATTGGACAGCTCCAGTTTGTTGCGACTGCTGCTGTTGCTTCTGTTTCTGCTGTTTTTGCTTTCTATCCCTATACTCCATAATTTTGGGAATGTTTCTTGTCTGGAAACTTTCTTTCCTTTTGGACGAAGGTCCGTCAATTGCCTTGCATAGAAGGGTCAGAGCTCCTGCAGCCAGATGTTGCTCATCCTCTGTTCTTTTCTTCTTGCGTCTCTTTTCTGAAGGCTGTGGTTGTACATTTTTTGTAGATCTATTCGAGTTTTGTGAACTTCTAGAACGATCTCTTGATTCAGAATCTGCCTTCCTCTCGTCTCGAGATTTTCTAGGCTGGGTATCATCATTTTGATTGTCACTTGCTGTATCAGCTCCAGACCCGGCTGAGGTGGAGTTGGGGCTCCGACGCTTAATACTGCGGGACGCGGCAATTAAAGACCTTTGATCATCGTTCGGATTGCAAAGTATCATGGAATTTGTGGGTCCTCTGCTAATCATGAGATGGCTATTTGAGTTGTCGCTAATAGTACTATTTGAATTGTCGCTAATAGAACGCCATCGTCCAGCATCTTCTTTTGCTGTTTAATAGTTGAAAATGATTAGAGCATAATACATACACAATAGATCGTATTACTTGAAATTTAGTATAAACAAAATATTCTTACCAATGGATATCATAGTGGCTTTAGGATTGCGCAGTAGCTCGGCTGGGGGCGGACCCTCCACAATCCCAGGGCTGATCTGTGAAGATGAGTAATTAAAAAAATATAGTCAAATTCTCTCATCTCAAAAGAATAGTGGTTATAGGTTAAAGTGCGGAGGGGCTGTCAACCTTTTTTTTGGTTGCGCCTGGTGCCGCCTTTCCGAATATGTGAGTTAGGTCGTTAACCCCGAGTTTTTTGGTCGAAGAAACTGAATTAGCTTGAGCGTAGTTTATCCTCGTAGATATCATCCTTTTAGGGTAGATTTCCACCCTATTTCTTTTACTTTAGTACGGCACAGGGGGGTGGGACGAGAATGTGAGACAATGGGAAACTCTTGGGAGGTTATGCGTTTAGAGTGATGTTGTTCATCAAATGTTACGAAAATCCAAAATCCATGTTGTATTTTATGAAAAATGATAACATTTATATGTCGCACTATGATATTCGAATTAGATTTCTTGTGGTTGCATATGTGATGGGTCTTGAGAAATCCACTTTAGAAATGTCTCTTGCTGGTGTACTCTGATAGTGAGTTTCATTAGTCTAATATCACTAATTTGTACCGACAGAGACATGTTTTACTCAAGTGAAGAGAAATGGATTTGAGAGACACTGTGCAAAGAGAGAGATAGTACTCCACAATGGTCATTTTCAGTCTCCTCTCTCTCTTCTGATTTCCAGCATAGTTTAGTGAATATTTATCGTCTTTGCATTTCAGATTACTCAAAAATCATAAAATCGCTGTATATGTGATTAAATTTTACATGAGCGCGTTAAAATTCCACAAATTGCTTTAATTATTTATTTTTTTACATTTGAATTCCCGGAATAAAATAAACATGTTCTGAATATTTATTCCAAATCCCAACTTATTGCTCCTAAGTACCCCCCTATACAGTTTTTTTAATAAGATTTTAAAGAGAATTACAAAAAGTAAAATTTTAAAAAATATACTACGATATCATCATTAATGGCCATCATATTACAATATGGGTTTCAAAATACAGCCGCACAGATACAAAGTAAGGCCTAACATTGTCTTATTAAATTAATTTTCGGTTCGTTTCTCGATTGGAAAGGAAACTTTTGCTATGACTGATACAGCCATCTTAAATTTATAAATCTGGCTGTTACATGATATATTTTTTGGAAAAAATTGCCTCCGTAAAGATAAATTCCTTCTCGGGTAGAGCGCTTATGTTTTCTTTTAAATCTCTCACACCGCAGTCTCTTATCCTGTCTATTTCAGAATATTATCACTGTGAAGTTGGAGGCTAGATTTGTATTATGATGAAAATAAGCACATATATCAAGTCGATACAACAATTTCACATGACAAAATTTAATTAGTTTTATAAAATATGCCATCTCTGTATCTTACTTCTTACACTCAAATAAATTCCCGTTGATCTTCTGGTTTTTGGCCGCTGTGTTCCGCAATAATTTTGTGGTATTTTCACCTATTTTTCCACTTAATGAGCCAGAGATTACCTCTAAGGGTCCTTCGCAGGTTTCCATTGATTTGTTGGCCGGTGTTTTATCCCTTTTCTCTCCCTTGCTTCGAGGCTCATCTCATCTAAATCATCTCGTGGGCAAACTTTCCGTTTTCTTGTGGGTTTGGACGGCTCCATCCTGAAAAATCGTTTGGCGAGATTTTGGCAAACATGTGAACATTTGTTGCCTGTTTGCATTCCGGTGCAAAGACAAGGACATTCATCCACGATTTTATCCCATCACCGGCCCACAAAACAGCACCTGCTGCCGGACTGCAAAAAACTTAAAGAGCAACGACTGATCTACGACAGAGGCCGAGGTCTGAGTGTCTGAGTCGACAACTCGGAAGGTGTTGTTGCCTAAACAGCCTGGGAAATGGGGATTATTTGTTTGCGACATAAAAAAAATCATGTCTTAGTTATTGAAATTAGCAACATTTTTGTCTGCTTTGCAGGGCAACCAACTGATAATCAGGGTTCCCTGTAGCCAAATCACCGATACGGAAATGGCGAGCACCGCTCTACAAATCCTTAGGGCGGTGGTCCTTTCTCTTTTACTCCTGCCTATCAACCTAATACATTCGCTATTGGTATTCCAAAGATTTGTCGACCAACACAGCAGAAAACCAAGAGAGAACCAAAAGAAGCAGAGAATTAAACATAGACTTGTGACATCATTTTATTTTGGGCAGGCTGTGTTTGTGCTCTGTGGACTGCGGCTGATGTCCTATCTGTACATCGACCGGGTGGTTGGATTTGCACTATCGTGTTTCCTGCCGATTATCTGGTGGTTCATCGGTCCCTTCGTCAATTTCTTTCTTCGCTATGCAGTTGGATACTACCTGAGACTGCCAATGGGCCATCTGTATCAAACAAGGTTTAGAACCTTCCTGACCATTCAATCACGGCTACGTGCAACCAGTGCGATGAGTTGCTTCTTACGTTTCACAGATCACGGAGTGTATTCATCAGCGCCGATGATGGGGTGAAGCTCAGCGCGCAAATTATATCTCCAGTCACAGGTTTATTATCACCAAATCTCATGCTGCTGCTTCCACTGCTGTTACAATTGCTACTGCACTATCACAAAATTTTCGTATCAAATTATCCTCCTGGATATGCCTACAGATGAGCCTCGACCCGCTATTCTAATCCGGACTCCGTAAGTTCCTTTTTTATTTAATGATTAGTAGATCGCACATCATATCACTGTACAATTGGCTGTTCTTTGTGTGTAGCGTGTCGTTGCCGTGATTCTACTGTCAATGTCAGATACTCGCGTTGGCTGATGTGCATTATAAACGAAAGATTTGCTGAAAGAGGGTAATCCCATGTCCATCTGATACTAAACCACCACTATATACATCACAACACCGACGTCCCTGTCTTCTATTCCTCGCTTCCTCCTCCCCCCCCCCCTCCCACCCTTCTCCCCCCCCCCCCTCTCTCTATATATATATATATATATATATATATATATATATATATATTATGTTCTCTTTCTCTCTTTCTCTCGCTCTCTTGCTCTCTCTTTCTCCTCACGTTGCATAACGACTACCGTGTTCCAATTCCTCCTTCGAATCAAGGTTCCATGTCGTGGTCGCCGATTGTCGTGGGAGGTTCTCGAGCGAGGGAGACTTCGAGATCTTAGAATCTGAAAAGGTTTATTATGATGCTGATAGTTATCCGAGAGCGAGGAGGAGGGTGAGGGAGCGACAAACAAATGAAGAGAATGTAAGACAGAGTTTTGTATGCTTCGTCGCTCCAGATGCATGCCATCGTATACACCCCTTCCTTTAAATTTTGTGTCGTTAATATCCACAGCTAAGTTTTCTGTCGCATGATTTATTCTCAGCGCGACGGTGTATCTACTTTATCCTGGTTGGCTTCGCAGCCTTGGTTCAGCGGAGATTTCGGTCTAATTGGGGTGTCATACGATGGCTACTGCTTATGGGCAGCTGTAGCTGGGTAAGATAATAATACACACACATAAATTATGAGAATTAGTTTCATTGTTAAGATGATAGCTATTCATGCTAATTTGATAACAGTATATTTAAATATAAATATAGTTTCAAACCAATAAAAATAACACACGAAACTCAGCAAAAAATGCATTTGGTAATATATGATGATGGGATAAACGCGTATGCTTTCCAAAAGCGTCACACCCCGCCGATTTGTTCGCTACAATGCTAACACCAAATTCTATCAGCTATTTGGCAATGCCAGCAAATCCCCGACTACGTCTCCGTGCATGTGTTCCAGTCTTCACAAGCTGCGATCTGGGAAAGCGGTGAGCGATAGGAGTACATGGCACAGGAAAATATCAGATTTGCAGAACTGGACAATACACCTCTCGCTTAATCATGCATATAGTGTTCGTAGCTCCTCCCATGTAATTCTCCCTTCTTCCTCCTCCTGCATCTCGTCTGCTGCCTTCATCAGAGGAATGTTTTCTGGAGGAATCTTACAGCTTGAGCTCATCGCAAGATACTGCCATCTTCAGGTAAATGCTGCTGCAATGTAGGCGAAGTATGCTCAATATTGCCGATGATGATGATGATGGTGATGATGCAGATAAACATTGTTCAATTGCGCTGTAACAACTATGACATTGGTCGGCAAAATGGTGTTCACTGAGGATGAATGTCCCTGCTCTTCTTGTCAGTGATTCTTGTTGGTGCTGTCCACTCTATCCCCCCCCCCCTTCTGAGCAGTACCGTCTGCACCAACCCTCCACCGTGTTCGGGTTCCAAAGCCTCTGGCTGTGGAAAATGGTAGTTTTGCATCACATCCCACTAGACGAGAACGATTGGATAAGGATTCTATGTTGACGATGGTGATGGAGTGGAATTGTTCATCATGATGATGCACTGAATACACCACCTCTTTGGAGCTGTGATCTTCTCTCTGATATCATCCCCTCGATTAGTTGTTTCAGGTGTTCAAGGAGCAGTCGGGAACGCTATGGAACAACACATTGAAACATTTACCTCTAAAAGACCTGGTAGTAGTAGTAGTAGTAGTAGTAGTAGTAGTATTAGCACAAGAGAGGATAGGAATTTGAGAAAGAGATTCAAGAAAGCTTTTCTCTCTCTCTCTCTCTCTCTCTCTCCCTCCCTCCCTCCATCCCTCCTTTGACCCCCTTTCTAAATCCCAATGCTTATGTTTGAGATGGTGGTTGTGATCTTAAATTGCTGCATAGGATAAGGCGGTACTCGGTGTCCAAAACGGCCAGCAGACGAAGAATGGGGACGATGATAGTGTATTAGCAAAAGCACCCAGGCTAGAGATTCATCCGGATGGCAAGCACCCTTACTGGGACTCAAGGGATCACTCGGAGAGTCTACGTCTTCTCGCAAAGTACAAACTTTTGTTGTTTCCTCCAGAATGCTACAATATAATGATGATGGTGATGATGATGATGGTGATGATTATGATAATGATGACAATTTTGTAGACGGCAGCTATGATGCAGACATCAACGTCATGCCGTTCTCACCTTCTTCCTTATTATTTGTGCCACCTGCTTACAGGATGCTTTCGGAGGAGGAAAAGGGGGGCGGTTTAATGGCTGGGTGGAAGAGTAGAAGAAAGGATAAAGACACCGCAAACAGTGACAGCCGAGCTGCTACTGCTACTGCTACATATGAGAAACGAAGAACATCAAAGACATTACCACATATCCTATTTTGCGCGGTGATATATATATATATATATATATATATATATATATATATATGTTATATATTCTTCTTTTGATTCATCATATATTTTGGAAGGGAGAGTGGGTGAGTGGGTGGGGGAAGGGGTTTGAACATTTCAAAAACACTGTGCTCATCATCATGCTTCGTGTATTTTTTTTATCATTTCTTTCTTGATAGCAATGCTAAGAAGGTCTGACGACTTTTGAATTCAACCATGCCTTTGACGTCCATACAAGTCATCATCATCTGCTTCTTCTTGTTGTACGCATGAATCAGGGTTGGTACGACCTCTTCTCTGACGCTATGTTCAGGTTGTGTCATAGTAGTGTGATTATGATGATAATGGTGGTTGCTGATGATGCTGATGGCATGCGTCCGCCAATGACTCTGATTGCTCGGATACACCGATGGAGAGAACGACGATGGCAAAGACACACATACTACGAATGCAGAGAGACACCTACATTTGAACAACAACATAGACGCAGGCGAGGGAAGACACCTGGCCACACAAACACTTAATGGATAGAGAAAGAGAGAGATGAAGAGAGAGAGAGAGAAAGAGAGAGAGAGAGAGAGAGCACGATATGCCAGAAAACTGGGAATAATTCGGAATGTATTGATCTTTAAATTTAAGTTGCACGTAAGTCATCTTGTTTCACCCACCATCTTAGAGACTTTGTAACACTGAAAAACGGGGGGACGAATATTCCAAAGAAAGTGGAAATTTTAGGTCAGTGCGATGACATTAAGAGAAGCAAAATACATCTTACTCTCTCTCTCTCTCTCTCTCTCTCTCTCTCTTTCTCACTCTCTCTCCCATCTCCCTCTCTCTATGTGTGTATTGGGGAGTGAGTTTGTGCCATGGTTAGTATTAATCCCCCGTCGCCGTCATCCTCCTCCTCCTCCTCCTCCTCCTCCTCCTCGTTATATTACATATCAACCAGCCGCACCAATGCACCACTTCTCCTCGCAAGACCTCTTTTGCCGTGCTTCCGTCGAGTTCTTTATCAAGCATTTAGGAGGGCGAGGAAGAAGAAGAGGAGGAGGGGGGAAACAATGGAAAAGGAGGAGGCGGCGGCAGAGCAGAGAGGAGCCACCATCTCAGGAGGAATCCAAAGATGATAATGTGGATTCTCATTCATTAGTAGCGTCGTCGTCATCGCCGTCGCCTTTCCTGCAAGGAGGGATGACGAATCGTGTTCGGGTCTTTCCAATCGGGGGAGAGCGGGAGGCTGGCGTGTGCCAAAAGTTTCACAGCATTCTTTTTAGAACGTAATGAGATACCAACCTGGCTTGGATGATGATGTATAAGAGTTGTAGTCGTAGTGTAGTTGCATCAAAGGAGGAGGAGGAGGAGGAGGAGGAGGAGGAGGAGGAGGAGGAGAAAGAGCAAAGCTGGCACAAAAGCAAAAACTGCACTTTGTTCTTTGTTTCCAAATTAACACAGCGGCAGTTGCATCTGCATCATTTGTATGACCGTATGATCAGATAGCTCTATTATTGTGTCAGCATGTTGCCTCCATCGTATCGGCCTGGCGACTTCAACTGTAAAGAAATGGCGGTGAGCCCAACAAGAACATTGGCGTGAAAAGTGCCCCCACCCGCACTGAATCCGATGGTTTTTATCCTTTGACACAACTGTCTTACAATAATTTTGACGAGTAGCGACCATATAGTTGTCCCGTGATCATGTGACGTGACTCGAGTCATCGGTGTTTATCGAGCCAAAAGTTGAGAAGCTTACTGTCTTGTTGTATGCTAATCCTCCTCCTCCTCCTCCTCCTTTTCATCAGATGGGATGGCGTGAGTACAAGAGCTGGCCACCGAGTTCAAAACCGACAAATGTGTATCTTGGTATTAAGCAAACATTTTACTTTCTTATTGACGGTTTTCCCCAAGAAGGAGAGTATAGCATGCTGTCAAAGATGATGCTCACCACCGAAAACGATGATGATAATAATGATGACGATGACCATATCATTATAATCACAGGTGAAGACAGAAAACTTATGTGGGAGGCGCCAAGTAGTGGTGAGTACTCCGCAAAATCTGCTTCTTCATCCTCCTCCTCCTCCTCCTCCTCTTGTGTGACGTCTCCGTCGTCGATGCAAGAAGATCGCTCGGGAGGATGTCGTTCAGAAGTCAGATGGCGCTATGATCCACGTGACCCCACTCCATCCATTGGTGGGAACATCTTCCATCCAAGGTTGTACTCTGCCGTTTCCTCATCGTAAATACGAGAAAAGCCGGTGTTGTGCTTACTTCTCTCGCCATCTCTTCAGACAAGCGGGGATGATGGATAATGCGGAAATGGAGAGGACGAGAAATAAGGTTGGAGGATGATGAAAATGGATCATAGTATTCTGTATGGGTGATAATGGTGCTTTCGCTGTTGTTTATTGCGAGGATGAGGATGATCAACAACCTTTAGTAAGTATTATTTCGAAAGCAGAAAGCGTGCAAAATATTGTCTTCGATCTTGATTTCGCCGTTTGTGCTGGCTATCTATCATATATGTAATAATGTAATGTATTAATGTGCCCAGGATATCATGATCTTCACCTCTCCAAAGCTGCAAAGATCTATTGAAATTACTGGGCGGGTGCGAAACCAATAGCTTTGTTGGTTTGACTCATGCGCTTGTGTGTATTCTAGTTCTTAGGGGCGAGCGAGTGGTGATAAATATTTTCAACAAATAATCGTCGTTATCACTATCGTTACAGTATCTTCCTCCTTTTCCTCTTCTGCCTCATGTTCTGAAAAGGTGAAAGCTGAGCTGTTCGTATCGTATGACACGGCAGTCTGTGACCTGTATTTCCGTCTCTGCTACGTTGATAACCGCAATCGGTGAGGAGGCGAAGAAGCACCACATATTTGAAGAGAGACATAGAAATTGTTATGGTGACGGTGGGGTTCATCACTATCATAACACTGATGATGTTGACCGCCAAGGTGTTGTAGGACATTTTCTTAGGAACATCATCAATAGGATGATGTAAAGGCAATCGCTGATATATTTCCCCACTTACCAAATATGTTTTTTGCAGATCGTTGAATCTATGTGACGGCATCCTTCGCGTGTATTCAAGATCCCAGAACGCACAGGGCGATGGTGATAATAGCGACGATGATGAGACCCCAGGTGAGCTGTGTGTGCTCTGTATATGTGTGGAGGAGGAGGAGGAGGAGGTGGAGAAGGAGGAGGAGGAGGAGGAGACATGTGTGCCTTAATCATTTTTCAACAAATTATTTTTCTGTGCACGAGTCTTTGTCAGCTACTTGTACAAGAAGCAGCAGCTGCAGCCATGCATCGTCATCATCATGTTGCCCTAAGCGCCCTCCTCTTGTGTATTGGTTGAGTTGTGCAATTCGTATTTAGGAAATCGGTTTGGGCGACGTCGTGTATCTTACATGTCTGGGCCGGAGACACCCTCTGATGCTAGAATAATACCCCCACGGTGGAAGGAAGTTCCCCCCTTAGAATCGTTGCGTGAGGGGGAGGGCGACAGTGACAGCGACCACAATAACCAACAGAACGAGCATGGGGATGGAAAGGACGTGGAAAAGGTCAACATTTGCCGTCGTTTTAGGGGGGGGGGGAGGCGGATAAGCAGGACAAATGCTTCCTTCTACTCCCCTTCGTCTGTAAAGAATGCTATTTTGTTGTGTGTGTGTATGTCTATGTGTGTATTTGTGTGCATGTGTGTATCTTTCTCTTTCTTTCTCTCTCTATATATGTGTGTGTGTGTGTGTGTGAGAGAGAGAGAGAGAGAGAGAGAATGTGTGTTGGTCGTGTATGTTTTGTGTACAGAAGCAGCGTATTGTACGAGCAAACATACAAGTTAGTTTCTTTTATGCGCGTGCCGTAGGTTGTCCAGCGTGTTAAGATAAACTCTTGCCCCATAGCTGCAATCATACCCAAGGGCTCACGCCTCAGGCTGCAGGTGGCGAACAAAACATAAAAAGGGCAAAGATTATCCATTACAGTATACTTGCTTCCTTAAAACTCGTTTTGCTTCGCATTTTTTCCGTGTAAAGTGTATGTATTTTCAACGAATAGAAGCTATCATGGAGCTTCGTCATCGATATAGTGTCTTCTCACCACCATCATCATATTGCGTGCGTATATCCATTACCAGATCTCAGGAGGGGCATTTCCACGATACGCGCGAAACCTGGGGTATGGCTACAGATAGGACATCAGCCGCAGTCCACAGAGCACAAACACAACCTGCCCCATACAAAATGACGTCATAAGTCTATGTTTAATTCGCTGCTTCTTTTGGTTCTCTCTTGGTTTTCCCAGGTATGGCGCACATATGGCGGATGAAACGAAGATGCGGGCAACCAATCACACACTGTATGTTGGAATGGCCGCACGTCCTTCGAAAATCGTGCTCCCGGTCATCGAATGTTCCTGATATGAATAAATCGATCGATCTATGGTTATTGTTACGATGTAAAAGCTTGTACGTTTGTATTAAACGACGTCATACTCCGCCCCCTGATCATTATATATCGGCCCACGAGTGGCGGGGCTTGGACTGTGGTTTTGTGGAAGCACTGTTGCATAAGTCATATGTACAAAATTATTGCATCCCTATCGTAGATGCTGTCGGTATCTTGTGAGAAAGAACGAATATGCAATCGAGAGCACCGCGCTGCTAGCTAGCTAGCGCAGCACCGCATGCACTGCGCTCCTCCGACCTGCCAGCAACTTCTGCCACGCTTTGGGCATTACTAGATTGTTTCATGCTGCATGATCGACGCAAATGACGGATGTGTTACATTAAAAGCTATCATTGTCTAAATTCAAGCTACAGTGTCATGTCACTCTACTAGCTACGCTAGCTAGCCCTGACGTCTGCTTTATGCAATTTGCATTTGTCGTATAAGGCTCTTCACGTGTGTGCTAGGCTACATATGTGCACACATGTGGCAATCTTCGCTAGTTCGTGCCACAATCCCACATGCACGAGCACATGTACATGTGCGTAATATGCGTGTGGCATGTACTTCATGTTTGTACATGTGGATTCAAGTCATTTGTGTAAACATCAGTCTACAAATACGTCAGTCATACATGCATGGCTACATCAGGATGACCATTGAAAAAATTTAATTTGTTCATTGCATCCGTCTCATACATGCATGGATTTACTGCGTAGCATGGCATGATGCTTCCTTGATGATATTCAATATATTGTATTCATACATTCATACTGCTGATAATACAAATAGTACTTGTGAAAGTGTGCCATCAACATTACTCTTGCTACCCTCACCTCTTCATCTTCCCTGAAGCTGTCCGCTTGCGCCATTAGCGTTTCCTGCCGCGGCCATCATGCTTAGCATTGCTAGCTGCTGCTGCTGCACCTGCTGCTGATAAGCAGCATTTCCACCACCTCCAGAACTATCAAAATTTCTCCAGGATGCGGCGGTGGCGGGCCGCGGTAATCGGCAGTGACGTCGATTACAGTTCATTCGTGAGTCGAAGTTGAAGTTCCCACATGATGGGCAGGTCCAGCCAAGGATGCCTTCCGAGTTGCCCGCTGCCCCATTAGGCAAAGCAGCAGCGCCGAGGGCAAGACCAAGGGCTCCTGCATCAAGCCCAAGAGCGCCGGCGCCCATTGTGAGCGGACGGGGGAATCGACAGCGCCTCATATTGCAAAAGCTGCGAGCATCGAAGTTGAAGTTGCCGCATCGCGGGCAACTCCATCCCGGTCTGTTCTGATTGTTTGCCATGCTCTGAGCGCCATGGGGGTTTGCTCCCGGTTTTGGACGGCGACAATTGCGTATGTTACATACGACACGAGTGTCATAATTGAAGTTGCCGCAGGAAGGACAAATCCATCCAGGTTTATCCTCTTCGGGAGCGGAGATTCCTGCTGGTCGTGGCGCACGGCAAGTTCGAATATTGCACACGCGTCTTGAGTCATAGTTGAAGTTTCCACATGAACCTTAAAGTGCCAGGTTTAGAAGAGTTACGTCAAAATGAAAACGAGGAGAGGAGCGAGAAATGACTCACCGCACGACCATCCAGCCCTGCCGTTCATCTCTGTCAGCTGAGGCTTGTTCACGCTTCTGGCAGCTTTTTGAAATTGACGAGATTTGTATTCTATCCATTGTTGAATCTCCTCCTTGGATCTCTTCTCCAAGTTTGGGTTCTCCTGGTCCCACCAGGCCTTCGTGAATGAATCACCACGATTTGTAAGTATTATTAGATGATGTCCACAGATGTGGTAATTAGAGGCAACTGTTCATCTAATTTACTTTACCTGATCTCCTCTTGCAGTTTTCTCATCTCCTGCTGTATCCTTAATCTTTATCCTGTCCTGGTAGTTTGAGTTGCTTAATTGATCTGCGAATACTACATCGTAAAGTATTTGGTTGTACCGTTTTTTTCGCATCTTTACTGTCTCCTTCATTGCCCTCCTTCGTCCCGCTCTTCACACCTTCCGTTTTCTCTTCTTTCACGTCGCTCTTTCCGTGTTCTTCTGCTTTTGTAGACTCCCTCGTGACAACCTTGGCAATACGTAAAAAGGTCGTGTGAAATGAAGTATCGTGGTAAGAACCTCCCTTTCTTTTTCCTACCGTTACTTCTCCCTTGTCCTGGGAGCTTTTTTGCTTCTTATTAGCCTCGGAGGAGACGGAGTCCTCCCCTACGACTGGTTGAACACCATTTTCCTCGTCTTCTCTTCTCCGCTTCATTAGTTTCTGGACGTGGGCTGTGAGCTTGCACTCGCACGCAGTCCTCTTCCGACGCTTTTGTTGTTGCCAAAGTGTTTTACAGATGGTGCAGCCTGATAATTTTTAATACCATTAATATCGCAAGTCAATCAATTTGATTTATGAAATATGCTTTTTCAAAAACTACTGACGCTTCAATACTGAGACGTGCATATTTTTGAGTCGTAGGAAGAAACACAGAGGTCCGCTACCGGATACGAGGTTCCGAGGCAACCCTGGCGAGTCACGGCGTCATCACAGTGTTCGAAAGTGTATAGAAAAATAAGCTGCATTAAATTTAGACGACATCTGGATTTCTTCCATGTTTGATAAATAAAGCGGCGTTCGGAACAAGACACGTGCTACTTGCATGGAGGTTTGGTCTGTATTTTGTTTTTATTTAAAACCTGATACCCCTCGGGACCTCTCTTGGCCTGTATTTCACCATTCTATCCAGGCTTTCGTTGCGTAGGCCTAACACTAGAAGCTTGGCCTGGATAAGGATTCGCAAGAGGATATGCTAAAATCGCTTTTGTAAGAGTATATTTTTTCAATTAACGGAAGGGCGGGATACGTTTATCTCATTCTCGGTTAAATCGTCGTTTGAACGGAACTTTCTAAAGTTCGGTTTTTCATTTCGATGCTGTTTCTTGCAAGTTCTTAAGGGTAAATATGGAGCGATGGTGTGGTACTACATAGTTCGAACCTGATATGTCTTTGGCACTGTTTCAGTTCAAATAAGAAGAAGACACTAAAAAAGATCCGAAAGCACAATACGGCAAATCGAGAAGCTCTTCATAGGATCGCATCCGGCTACAATACGTAGGCTTTAAAAAAAACAATTACACTGATGTGAAAATAACAAACGTGTTGACTGCTAACTTAGCCTCGGTAGTGGAAATGTGGAGGAAGCCGTCAAGCTGCCGGTCGGAAGTGACGGGAAGAAGGTCATTATTACGGAGAGTTACATTACGCAGTGTACGATGATTTCTATCTGATTCTTGATATCATGAAAGGTGGATCTTAACGAATGGTTGAGTGTCAATATCATCGACTTCTTCAACGAAATGGTTGCAGTACTCTAGACATGTGATCCTTTGCAGATTTTTATCGAGTAGCAGGCTTCACTGTTACGCTTCAATTTCTCCTTCCTCTCCAGAGTTTGATGCTCGGTTCTCTCCTTTCGGATGATATATGTACCCAGCAGACATGCCCAGTGGTAGGAAGTGTCTCTTTCTCTCACTCATTTCTCTCATTTTTTTTTCTTCTCTCGACATATGTGTGTGTGTGTGAGAGAGAGAGAGAGAGAGAGAGAGAGAGAGAGAGAGAGAGCGTGTGTTCAGTGGCAAATATCTACACTTCCTCTGGTTCTACTTTTTGTGAAGAACTGACGCAACCAAGTCTCTTTACTTGTCGTCCCTCCCTTCTCATCTTGATGTATAATCATCCTTCGTCTAGATGCGAGCTGGACCGAAATATACATATATGTGGGCTGATGGAGTGAGATATAAATCGCCAGTGTGTCTCAGGTCAGAAGAGTTTGTTTTCTCGTTAACTCAAAGTTCTCTAAATAAGCATGCAAAAATAATCTCTTGAACTTTTCATAAAGTGCGACAGAATATATGGATAACTTGATGACTTGGGTCGAGTCGCAGCTCGATGATGAGGTTTATCTCACACGCCAACACGGCAGGATGTACTTAAACTGTATCTTTTCAAGGAAATATTTCCGGTGAACTCGAACAATTTCCCGAAAAACTTTAAAAAAGTAGTCAAGGTGATACAGAGAAAATATAATTTGACTTCGTGTAAGGTACTCGTTTGGTATAAAGCTCTTTATTCACTTGTAGACAATTTTTCGTCGTCTATTTCGTGTGTACGCCCATCTCTATCACCATCACTACGAACAGGTACACTATGTGCATGTCTCTCCTTTCGATACACGAGAAGAATCGCAACCAGATGAAAAACACTCATTCATGTGTACACACACTGAAGTATTCACATACAAGGCGCTTTTTATCGTACAAAAACGAAATCTCTGATAGCTCTACAACATTTATTTGACTAACTGTGAGTGTGTGTGTGTGTGTGTGTGTGTGTGTGTGTGTTCTTGTTACGTCAAGATCCAAAAAGCAGCTGGAGAAGTCCACCTTAATACTTCTTTCAAGCATTTCATTCTATTTGCAATGAATTTTCAGCTGATACCCAAGGCAATGCCACAAAACTGTTGTAGATTTTTCGGTTTTTCGACATGATGCCCATCACGAGATAAAATCATAGCCTGAATATCATAATCAGGATGATAGGGGACCGCTCGAGGAGCTCATAAAGCACCTGCTAGAAAGAAACTCGTTGAAGTACAAAAGTAAACCTGAATTGAAGAGCAAGCTTGAAATATCAGATCTGAAGAGTGCTATGGAGTCGACTACAATCTCTGAAAGTACTACCCCAAGAACAGCTTCAAAGGTTACTAGCAGTACAAAAGTGTCGCCAACAAAAGAGCCGCCGGTTAAAGAGTCATCGCCGGCCAATAACAAAGAGCTCACAGCTGTATGATGTCAGATAAACTTGATGCGAACTGTTTCATACGTGCAACGTACATCAATCAGCTAGAGATTTGATTCGATGGCTAGATGGGCTACCTAAGACAATGGCATGAGCATTGATCATGTTAAGATGATGGTGACATTGTGCGTTGTAGTGCATTTCATTACGTCTAGACGCAGCCTTGCACACGCATGGCATCATAGTTGAGAGAAGACTTGGGCGATAGTCGGGAATGACGGTTTTTCATCCATGCGATGCATTGGAGCAGTGCGCGCGGACGTGATCATACAGCTAGTGATAGAGCGAAGCAGGTGCATGTTGCAGTTACGAATCGAAGCGCCAATGCAAAACGAAATATTGCTTCATTATATGGCGATGAGTGAATAAATTTGTTACAAACGACTAGCAATTCCAACCAGAGCTAGCAGAGCCTCTTAGACTCACGCGCCCTACTCTACTAGTCTGGTACTAGCCTAGCTGCTAGTGCGTCGATCGCACATGCTAGCATGCAATCCTCAATATGTGCATCAGCGTGCTGCAAAGTATTATCTTTTGGTTTTGGTCCATTGTTTCGCTGCAATGTCTCTCAGCGGGAGGTGTAGGGCCGGAAGCTGTGGTGGCGGGGGCGAAATTTCATAGTATATTCTTTCCCCTTTTCTCTTCACATGCCCGGGTGTGGAGAGCCCCCTGAACTTTTGCTTTGCATCCCATATCGGTGCAAGATATCTTGCTAGCCACTCGGATCGGAAGCGATAAAGCCATATTATCCCGTCTTTCTCCACTTCAGTCAGTTCTGGGTGCCAGAGATCAACTAGAAGAATGTGACGTGCTGCAACGAAGCTCAGTGTTAAACATGAGATTGGTAAGTATATGATGCATACAATTGTACGAGGGAAGAATAATCAAAAAGAAGGAATACCTATATTTCCTTTTGGGGGACAACGGCATCATTAAACGCATTCCATTGTTTTGCTACACTAGGAGATGCTACATAATTTCATTTCACCAGATTTTCCTTCGTTAACGGTCTTGTGTTCAAACGACGAGTCGAAGACGATCGCCTTTCCCTCTGCCCATGTCCTCCTCTCCCCCGCAACTTCAATCCACACTGAGCCCTGGCGAGGGACCTCCAATCCCAGGTGCAAAGTCAACACGAAGTTGAGCTCGTCACTGTGACTCGGGAGGCCTGTCCCCGGGGCTTGGCTACTAAGCATGATGGATCGGGGGGAGTCGTCCAGGCCGGCTTCGACGAGAGTTCGGACTAGCCTTGTGTATCTCACGGACTCGAATGCAGGCGTGCGAGTTCCGGAAACCATGAGTTGGTCGACTCCATATCCATCGTGGCTCGTCTGCAAAACAACACGTGCGCCATGCACTTAGAGCGTGCGTTCGATCTACGCATGGATGTGATCGCTGTGTTTTTCCGAACCTTGTCGAATCGAGCAGTGTTGCTGACCAGAGCCTGAACGTTGCGGTGTGCGGACAATATCTCCTGGGCACGTCCCTCTAGAACATTTGCGGCGGGGAAGCCGCTCTCGTCCCACCAGGGTCGGGCAGTCAGGCCAGGAAAGTATGCTCGATTCACTAACTGCCCGTCAGCCAAATCATCTCGGGGAATCTAAAGTTCAGCGGGAAATCACACAGATCCAACATCGGAATGGGGTGGTGGTAGTACAGACAAGACTTAATGAAGGCATTATTACCTCCTCCTGGCGATAAAGGTACCGTGCGAAATGGCGCAACCGTGAGGTCTCTTTGCCGTCTCCCCAGGCCTCAACGATCCGTGCGTCTGCATCCCTCCACATGCTCGACCATTCGTCGTCGGGGATCCGTGCAGCGCTGCAGATAACGTTCCCCCTCTCTGCTCGCTTGGGACCGGAGATGCGATGTGATGTGCATAACGACGGTCGGTGGCGAGATCGGACTGGTAGTAATCGCTCCCTCGGAATCACATTCGATTGATGGATGTGAAGAGTACTAGAAGAAGCAGAGAGCGCGGCAAGGATGAGGATCATAGCATTCGCCATCATGTCCCCGTGCGCTGGACCATACCAACTGTATGTGTGCAATCACGTGGTCTGGTTAAGAAGCAGGGAAGGAATGAAGGAATTCTTCGGTGCCGTGCTTCCAACAAATTTATGTGTGCGAAAATCTTCTGCATTTTTTTAAGTAGTTTCTGGTATAAGTTTTGTTTTGTCCATGTCGTATTTTCAAGGATGTACTGACGAAATTTTATTTGCTCTTTTTTTTAAAATAAAAGTTCGGTTATCAATATTCCGTAGACCTCAACGTTGGAGCACCCATTGAAGGAAGTAGGTGAATATGTAGTTGCCGGCGAATAATACCGCCATCCGATGCAAATATATTGAAAAATATCCATAATATTTAGGTCTGAAAAGTCAATCATGCGCAACATTAACAACAACGGTAAGGGAATGGTGGACGACCCTTAAGTTCCGTCTTTGTGTGTAGGAAGGTACTTTGTCATTACATTTGGGTGTGGACCGGAGGACCACCTTTTACGATTCATTTCGACAAAACTGTATTCAGTCATTTAAGTGCTTAAACGCAAAGGAGCAGCAAAGGAAGGCAGAAATGTCGATGCCTCGAAGAGAGACTGGAACTATAAAGGTACATCGTGTATTATTTCTCATTGCTTCTGATTTATCATTGTAGGACGACCTAACGTAATATTTCTCTCAGGACTTCTACCAAGACAAGGGTTATGGCTTCATAGGGAGGCATGATATCAGTCAGGACATATTCTTCCACATTAAGGATTTCAAGGTTAAGGATCGAAATGGTCCTCAGGTTGGCATGGAGGTACACACTCGATAAATAGCTGCACTGTATGCCTTTAACTTCACGCCAACAGTGGTACTTACTGACTATAATTTCGTTGATCGTACGACAACATTTCTCCGATTTTCAGGTTCAGTTTTACATAGCAATGGGTATGCAAGGAAGGGAACGTGCGAAAGAAATATATGAGATAAAACCAGCCCCTCCGCTATCATCTTCCCAAGACGATAACAAACAGGGAAATGTGCAAGGGGATGCTAAGAATGTGCCAAATAAACAAATGCAGCACAGCTTGAGTGGACGAAGTCGTGGTGTGGTCAAGAGCGTACGATGCAACTATGGGTTCATCACTGAGGCGGCGAGCCAGAGGAAAGTGTTTTTCAAAAAATCGTTCCGCAAGTTCAAGGTTGTTACTCTTGTTACTATCAGTGCGCATTATTTCTCTAGAAATGAACTCGAGTGGCTATGCCCCTTTCCTCCCCGGTTCTCCCCACCCCCGACCTTAGGAACCATTAAGAGTTGGCGAACGCGTCGACTTTTTCATGGAAGAGCTGCCTATCATTGGAATTGTAGCCAAGGTGCTTCTTTGGTTACAGAGACATATGAAAGGAGGAGGGATTTATTTTGACATTTCCATTCTCTGCTTCTCCTTACCAGGACATACGGCCCTATATGCTGCTTGCGGAAAAGTTTCAACGAGAGGAGGATCGTACTACGGAATTTAAATCTCTGGTTGTATTACGAGAACAAGATGAATTGAAGAGTATTAGTACTTGGTGAAGAAGAAAGAGAAAGCCTCTTCTGCTATCCCCGAAAATCTTATACTCGTAGTAGTTTTTCTCACTCGCTACACATTTATTATAGTTTTGATCTGCTCCCAATTCCTTGTGTTTCGATTTCCTTTGCTTTTTCTTCCAAAAAACATGTTTTGTTTTTCAATCAATAAATTCTCTTATTATTCCTCTCCTTTCTCTTCAGGCTAATTCCCGCTCTCCGGAGAGAGCAATTGGGTCCACTTGTAACAAATACATATGCGCTTTCCTAAATTCAAGGTGAGATGTTGTATTGGTGAGGATGTCGTAGTAATGAGAAGCGGGGTACAGGGAGATCAGAAAAGAGGCGCATGAACTCTTCCGACACGGAATTTAGATTCTCTTTCATATGCAGTGGGGGGCAGATATACTTTGGCATTGAAGACGATGGCGTCGTGTCTGGCCTTCTGCTCAACAAGTAAAGCATAATTATGATGAGGATGATGATGGTGATAACGATGATGATGGTTTTGGCGATTCATAATACTGGTGGAATGAAACTAACTCGGTAAAACATCACCTGGCTTCCTAAAGTCCAGCTGACGGCGACGACGATTAGGACTATCGCGCCTGCAAACATTATATGCATGGGCGAACTAGAAACAGATTCCACACCATAATGTAATTATATATCTGCACACATTAATGAATATACACTTTAAGGTATCAGCGCGACATAGCGCGGAATGACTTGGATTACTACATGCAAAGATTCACGCCGCCAGTAGATCCTAACCGCTACAGCATGGCTTTCTTGAAAGTTTATCAAAAATGCTCCTTCGAAGGTACGATCGTCACACAAAGAAGTATGCTGTGGATTGTCTCCTTGTGTACGTATCTAACCTGCTGCACAAAGTTGTTCTTCTGCTCTGAAAGACACCATCAGTACAAAGCGTGTTAGCACTATCGTCATACTATTACATACCATAGAGGTTTTCGGAATGACTGATCGGTACGTTGTCCGTGTGAGCGTGCAAGGCCCCGATAAAGATACCCATACCTGCAACTACTACCTCAACTCGATGGGAGAACCGTGGATTCGGTTTGATGGGGGGTACGATGCTGCTATGGATGAATATACGTGTATTATGTATCGTAACGACGAGAGAAAGAGCAAAACACATTAATGCGTGCAACTTGTTATTGGGAATGAATACAAATGTGAACAATACGAGACATAGCGTATGTTGATAATATTAACATATTTCTTCTGCTATGTCGATTCCGTTATTCCTGATCTCCTTATGATTCCTACTTCTTTCTTCCATTATTCCCCTCAGGATCACAAAGATGTCCCCAGAGTTGCTGCAAGAAAGAAAGGGTGCAAGTCTAAACCACACAAGAGAGGAGCTACTAGCAAAACTCAAGGCCCTCGACATGAAGCAGAAGGAGGGTAATGGTGGTATTCAAAACAACCACTCCTCAGTGGCAGGAGGAGGAGAAAGAGGAGGCCACAGTGTACCACATTTGAATGGCAAGAGGCATCAAAAAGCGACTGGTTCGCAGCTTCAGAAACACAAACAGCAGCAGCAGAAACAACGCACTAGACGACAAGCGGAGGCGGAACAGAAAGTTTTGGAATGCGCGATGCAATTTGGCTACGGGAAAGGCATGGTGTTGGATGCTATAGAGAAGGTCAAGTCTAGAAGAAGTGGCGAAGTCAACTTAAATGCAGTCTTAGACGTGTTGGAATAAGTCAAGTATGGCATCAAGATAAATTAGGGTGCAATGTGTCAATATATATTATAAATTATAAATGCGCATGTGATTATTGAGTAGACACAGCACAGCACACACACACACACACACACACACACGCGCGCGCGCACGCACATGCAGCCACACGTGGACTATGCATGCATACATCAAGACAGATACATGTAGCCGCAGTCGCACGTACACCGCCATGCTACATACACATACATGTCGAGATGTGTATATATAGCTTCTCTTTCAAATCTATCTAGCAATTACTATGAACATGCATGGTACGTACATTAGAATAAACTTCAATATCGCAAGAACGATCAAGAGCGTATGTAATCTAGCATTACATACAGCTACTAGCGCTGCATGGTAGCATGTACGTATGCCTAGATGAACACTAGATGCATGTACATGAGCTAGCATGTGTGACAACAACGCAGGCTAATAACACTAGAGCAGGCGGATTCTGATAGCTAACGCTTGTCACTGTTCAGCTCTAGCTAGCTAGCTAGCTAGTGCTAGCATAAGCGCATGCTAGCATGGCTAATCGAACGAGCAGATAGAACCGACGATCGTGCGATCTAGCGATGCACAATGTGCTAGTATGTACCAGGCCTGCCGCCGCCCAATGAATAGAGGCGGGCGGTGTAGTCGCTTAAGTAAAACACAGACACGTAACTTGCGCGATTCCTGTGGGTACATCTATATGTCGTTCACTAGCTCTTTTGCTGCTAGCAATGCACATTGAAGTGCTCAAGGCCGGCTGCACATCGTCTCAGATCACTGACTGTGCAAATTTAGCGAAAATTACGCAGCGTAGTTGACAAATTGCTGTTACATAAATAATTGTATGATGCAATAACATCACATGTAGACATTTTTTGCTTACTCTAGCCTGTGGTCAATACTACAACGATAGATTCGAGCGAACTTCTACTGGCTTCATTAATTGTGCCACTGGCGCTTAATACCTAATCCAAGTCTCATTAAAGACACCATCCCAAGGAAGATCCTCTCTCGCATGACGGTAGTGCTCGGTCATAAATCGGCGCATTTCCTGTGATACAGCAGGGGATCCTGGGCAATCAGCTTCAAACAGCCACTGCCATGATGCCAAACCAATGGCCGATTGCAGCTTCGGATATCTGTTGATTATCAACCACAATCCATTGTTCAATAGAGCTCACTTGAGACTCAATTGTCATCTCATGCGCAATAATTTCATCTCTCGAGCATTCCCTCTATTCTATTAGAAACAACACGTACGGGGTGAGGATGTAGCGAAAGCGTCCCCCAGCTGGATCGAATGTCTTAGCTAAATGGCTACCACAACACGCACACACACACGCACACACATAGGGCCACCATCTAAAACCTCAAAGTCACAAAACGATGGGGACAAACGATGGGGACTACAACGGCTACGACAGGGCGGATCGATCATAAAGGGAAAACTACCGAAGCTGATCAACTGTCTCTTGGCTCGCGCAGGGATGGTACAGAAATGCTATCCCTTATTACAAAAATGAAAAGGATACTATTATGACATTTCAGAGCACAGCTCCGTATACATTATACTCTACTGGCGAAAAGGAAGATGTACGGGGAGCGCACTACCGCCATGCTCTAGATTGTGAATCCATCGTTCGGGCCACAGTTGTTGATATTCTCCCCACTGAGGAAATTTATATATTACTGAAAGGTTCAATCCCGATGTCTTGGAGAATTCTCAATTTTTCATGATGGTTTCTTTCCGGTTTGTTTTTTGCTGCAATTGGTCTAAAGCTGACAATATGCTTTAATCGTGATCACTATCATCTATAGTACATCTCTCTGGATATCACCAATATGAGCGTGTGTGTGCTGTATGTGTGTGTGTGTTTGTGTGTGTGTGTGTGTGTGTGTGTGTGTGTGCACATAATGACCTTCGCCCAAACCGGTCTGTGCTCTCCTGAGGATGGGGCTGGAAGTATGGAAGAGTTGTAAATGGATAAAAGTGATAGGTGCCTACTTTCAGCTTCAGGACCGACGTGTCGGTGGCACCAGCTGTCGTTGCACGCCTGATGAGATATTAGCAACAACAGTGGTCGCATTAGGCAATGATAGTGCGCGGAGGGTAGACATGCAATTTAACAAGGAACATTGGGTCGCACATACTTATTATTTCTAATAAACTACAATGTATAAATTGTATTTTTTGGAGTGGAGAACTCGAATTAGAAAACTTTACGAGGCCTCGTCACAAAACAAGGATCAAGAAAATGTTGAGGAAAATTTTTGGCAAACTAATTTAGTTTGAGAAACTTAAATTGTACAACATCGTTAGGTATCGACGGAGTGGCGACCTGAAAAGATAGCCGAAACCAAGGACTTTTTTCGTAGAAACCTTCATGAGTCGCTCCCATCCCGGATGCAGTCATACGCATGCTAGCGGCCACTTTGGTGTCAGTGTTTGTTATTTTTTTTAAGATATTGCCCTCTTCTCCGGTCACATTAGAAGTACCTCCATGTCTTAAGGGAGAAGTGGTACCGCTTTTTCTAAGTCCAGAGAGGAAGTGATCTTGCTTTTGGCGATGATGTTCCTCAGTCGCATGTTCATTAGAAACAGTCTTCCCACCACCTTCACTAGTAACCAAGGGGCTGTTATGTGTCCCAATTTTTGAGTCTCTGGTGCTACTACAGTATCCCGACTGCAAGTTATAGAATTCTTTGCGATGCCACATTCGGGAGCGATCCTCACATTTCCATTCCATAACCTTGGGGCTACCATTTGTTATTGTTGATGATGGCGACGATGATGACGATGTTGTTGTTGATGATGATTCATTATTCAGGCGAGAGGGGAATGAAGAGGCTCGCCATAGCAATTCTTTGACGCCCATCAAGTTCATATTGACTCTTTGAAGTTCATGCTTCATTGCAACGGAAAGATTGTTCCCGTCGTCGATTCTCTCCAACAGAGTTCCCACTAACTTGTGCATACTCATCATTTCATCCCTGGCTTTGCTGATCAATCCAACTGCTGCCCGTGATTCATGCAATCTAGAAACAGAACTTTGTTCGCTTGCTTCGGGAAGAACCGCTCTGTGTGCTAAATCTTTTATTCAATGGCACGTGCAGGTTATTAGTGGAAAGGGTTCTATGTTAGAATGACATGAGAATACCGACCTTTTTCGTGAATCTGCATGGATAAAGCGAGCTCTGCGATGAGCAGGATGACTGCAAGAGCATTCGATGTGAACTTCATCGAGAGTCCCGTTCGATGAGGCCCTCCCTAGAACAACATCTGTGCCCCAAAACACTAAGTTATTTCAAAAATTCGAAATTCTTGTGGTGAGAGACTTCTCGAGATTCTACAGGACCGCACGAGTCTCTCCCAAGTCTCGCACTTCGTCAGTAACGGGCACAAAGCCTGAGAAACACTACTTTTTCAGATTTTAAAGTATTCTTATGTAATTTATCGTTATATAATTACATTTAATATCAGTAGTACGGCATGAAATTTTATCACACAATATTTATAAAATGTGTGTGCGATATTCTCCGAAGACCACGAGAAGGAGGACTTCGTACCGAATATTCTGCACGATTTTTTCGCTATCAATATCTCAGAGCTAAAGACTGAATAATTGTTTCCTTATGCAACGCAATTTGGTCGTCATTTATCCATAATCTTTAGTGAAAGTTTGCATTTATAACTAAAAATTGATCATTCTGCGGCAATTTTCATCGATACGCCAGTCTTGAAATTTATTAAAGCAGTCAACATAGCATTGCACCCTTCACGGTCAGTGATTTTGGTGATTCTAGTCTTTATCATGACTACGACATGGCCAGAATGATGTCTTTCAATATAATCATAAAAGATTTCGCGCATAGCTCTGAGGTTGGAAATCTCTGCAGACATAGACAGAGAATGATTAGGTACGCACCCCCCCTCTGCCTTCCAATTTGTGACCCAACCTGGCTCCTTAAAAAATGTAGACTTGCACGCACAGATGGAATCATTTTGATAAATCATGTTCTTTTGGTGACTGTGGTCCTGGAACTATTAGGGCTACTCGTTTCCTCCGCAGGGCTCTCCGTGCAGATGCTGGCGCCTCGGCTGCATCTGCTGATGGACTTAAGTTCAGGTTCAACACTCCTACTTCGTCTATCATTGGGGAAGATACAGTGAAGATGGTTCTGGTTCCTGCTGTGTCCGGTGACTTCGGTATCCTTGCTGGTCACGTTCCAACCATTGCACAACTCAAGCCAGGAGTTGTGTCTGTTTACAAGACCGACACCGACATCAGCCATTATTTCGTTAGCGGGGGATTTGCTGTAGTTCGCGATGATGCTGTTGCCTCTGTTACTGCAGCTGAAGCTGTTGAAGTCTCTGAGTTGGACAGCGCTGCTGTGAATGCTGGCATTGCAAAGTACCAAGGCGAGGTTGCATCAGGTGAGCTCTAAGATCAATTTTCAAATCCTAGGGGTTTCCCAGTCTTGACTCTCGTTAAAAATGATTTGTTCAGCAAAAGATGCCGAGGAAAAAACTAACGCTGAAATCGCTCTTGAAGTTCATGAGGCTATGGCTTACGCTCTCACACTCTCCAAGTAAATGAGGCTAGTTTCTGCGAGTCCACGCGAAGGCATATTATGACTTGAGTGGCTTCATATCATCTTCACCCTATGCTAAGCATCTTGTTTCCCTCTTGCTATAAAAGCTGTTCGTGCTTTGCGTAGGAATTCATTGCAATGCGTAGAAATGTATTGCACGTACTGGTGTTCATCCCATGTTTTCATGTAGCAATACTACTAAAAAACAGAATTGCAGGTCAAGATGGACCATGTAATGACTCTATATTTTAAAACATTAAATATCAACCATGCAATCCACAAGCATTTTTACTTATGCGATTCATACACATAAACGCATAAACGCGAGATATCTAGATTTATAATACACAGATAGAGAGAGAGGGAGAGAGAGAGAGTGAGAGATATTATATTTATATATAAGTACATACACACACACAAACACACACACACACACACACATATATATATATATATATATATATATATATATATATATATATATATTCATAATGTGTGTGTAAGTGTCTAGAGTATGTGCATACATACTAGATATATAGTTCTACATTATATAACTACACATACATATTTTTCATTAATAATTTGGTTTGATTCGAGAATATGACAATAACAATGAACACAGCACAAGCACAGATCTAGCTAGACGTATCTAAATATTCGGCAGCTAGTTATAAAGATTGTGCTAACGCTTTTCACTACTAGCTAGCTAGCTGCACATGCTAGCATTTGTGCGCGAAACAAAACAAACATCACATCGCGGTGTCATGTAGCGGCGCGATTGGTTCTGCTGCTATGCTAGCTAGAGCTGTACAAACAAAAAGAGTACATTACGCATGTTGCATATATCTCTAGATTTCTTATACGTTACATTTAATTTGACATGAATGACCATCGCTAGTAGCATAGATAGCCAGACCGCGCATCGCATGAATGCATCTGCTGCGTGATATCTATGATGCATGCACACGCACATCTCTAGCTAGCTAGATCTAGACATACTAGCATAGGAGATCTAGAGATGCGTCGTACGTCACTAGGTCATTGCAGATTACCGCCACTTGAGATCGATGAGACGGATGTAATGAACACGTACGTCACTAGGTCATTGCAGATTACCGCCACTTGAGATCGATGCGGCATGTTGTGCGCAAATCGATCTGCGCTATAGCGATCACAAATGAATAAGCTAATGCGAACACGCACGCACGTAGCAAATCGAGCATTTATGCGCATAACTATGGATAAGATCGGTCGCAAGACCATAGCAGGCTAGCAGCTAGCTAGCAGCAGGCTTTGTCTGTCAGCTGCATGTCGTGTGCATGTAGCCAGAACTAGAGAATCTGATCACAATCCTGGCCTATCGCTAGCTATATAGTCTAGCGCATACATCGTGGCATTGCTAGCTTATGAGTTGCATGTCGTATACTAGTATAATGTTGGGCTGGCGATGCTGCAAGCAAACTGTCAAGTTTACACGCGCGAAAATAACACAGCACACACACACACACACACACACACACACACACAGACAGACAGACAGACAGACAGTATGTACACACAGTACACACAGTACACACAGTCCACACAAACACCACATGATATGGCATGACATCTTAAAGTTCAACAAGTAAAACGTTTTAAAAGATTCTCATTAATATTGTATAATTGTACGTAGCATAGAAGATAGGGCTAGGGGTTCTGATAGTAAAGAACGCAACTTCAGGCCTTGATGACATTGCCATCCTTCTATTTTCATTAGGAGTCTCCAGATTTTGCAAATTTCAATAGCTCTCCTAACTCAAATGCCATGCCTGTGAAAATAACGAAATATTACATTCAAAATGTCTCAAGAGAGATTAAATTAGAGAGCATGTAAGATTATGGAGGAGAATGGGGAGAATGGTAGACCCGCAGCTATTTCAGCCTTTTCCGAAGCATCTTTGATGGCAGGATTTCGTTTTAGTAGCATCTCCTTTTTCTTGTTGCTGTTCTTTTCTCCTTCCTTCTTCTTATCAATCTGTAGGACATCAAAAGACTTTAGGGAGATTAAGAACAAACGACGGTGCTAATGCTTTATTTTGATGGTCTAATTGAGTGAACTGAAGTCGTTTATTTTAATCAGAGTGTGGAAAAAATGTACCTGCTTCTCGAGTTGTTCTTGTGGTGGGGGCATCAGTATTCCCGGCATTCCCCCCCAATCCTAAGTAATAATTATTAATTGTACCATTGTACCACGACACCCCCGATATGATTCAAGAAACTATTGAAACGATCATGTATAGAAGTGTCTCATCAGTCAGTAATATCTCTATCCCTCTCACCTTGTTCTCGTCGGTAGAGAATTGCTCTTTGATCTCAGCATCTGATTGCATATAATATACATTTTTTTGTTCAGTATCGCATGCAATTTATCTATTGTCACGCACGGTTCGCATGCAACACCTGTGAAAATGGAAACGTTTTTAAAAAAAAACATATGCGATGTGCAATATATGCGCACGATCGTTTCATATTATCGGCACCTTTCTCGTCTTCATCATCGTTAATATCGATATTTCCCATTGAGATCATACTGCCACCACCTGCATACGAGGAAGTCGCAGATGGGGAGAGTGTGCGACTACTCACAGAGATTTTCCTTTCTGTCTGCTGTGGCCTTGACAATGAAGCCGAGGAAAGGGAGTGCGAAGCCGTGGGCATCACTGCGCTGCTTTTGGTTCCAGCATTTAGGTTATTAATTGACATAAGTGGAGGAGGAGGTGTGTTAATGCTGCTGCCGGGGCCAGCAGGGGGCTTCTTTATTTCGGGAGCGGTCGTTTTGATTTCCATTGGCTTCACGATGCCTGATACAGCAGTTGCTACCCCTGCTGATGATGAGGACACTGCAGCACCGGCAGCTGCATTTGGAGGCCGAGTCTTTTGTTGTACGTCTTCTTCTTCGGATTCCTATTGTCAGTCAGTCATTCAGTCAGCTTCCATAACATCATTCCAAATGGCACCTTGGAAGAAGGCAAGGAGAAGTAGAGACATGCATGCACAAACGCTAGTTCACACACACACACACACACACACACACACACACGAGAGAGAAATTCCAGCGCGTGATTAGAAGTGTACTTAATATTCTCTTTTCCATAAATACCTCATCCTCGTCATCATCGGGGGGAGGAGGAGGTAGCAGTTTGCTGTCATCTTCATATCTGAATTATTGACAGCAACAACGAGGAGTTGAGTGACGACTAATTAGGACGATAATGATGATGTGGATGATGATGATGTTGGTGATAGTAGTGGTGGAGCAAAGGCAGGAGGATAAAACGAGTATAGTTATTATGAAGAGAATTCATGCGGATATGATTAAAGATAGTATTGATCGAAGTGTGGGCACAGATTTCTTATTGCTACATAGTCGAGTATTACGCAATAGGCTTGGGAGCTTGTGGAGGTTGTATTTCCTGTTTCTAAGAAACATTATATTCGTTATCATCCTCATTGTCATCATCATCATCATCATCACAAACAGAAACTCTATTACTCTATCCCTCTCACTAGTAGAACTCTTGCAGCAGTAATAGTAATAGTAATAATAATAACAATAACAGCTATCTTTCAGGGACGACTGACGGAGATTATCCTCCATGCTACTAGTAATGCTGATAACATTTAAGTTCACACGTTCTCCTCCCTCCTCGTCCTCCTTGTTGTAATATCAAACTCTGCTATCATCTCTATTTACATCTACCTTCTGTGCCGCTACAGCTGGTACTGTTGGAGCCATTGGTGATCTGTCTCCTCCATCCTCGCTCGCGCTGTCATCGGTGGGGGGAGGCGGCACCAAGTTGGTACTTGGAGGTGAGTGAAGAGCAGAATAGGGATTTGGGGGGGGCGGTGGCGATTGAGCTTTCTCTTCCGCGATTGGGGGAGGAGCTGGAGCTAAAGTATAATTCGAGATAAGTGCACGTTTAATCAGTTCTCGAGTCAGTCGTACACCACTCTCAAAAGCACAATAACACCGGCTATTAACAACTCCCCGCTCTCCCTTCCCCTTTTCTTCTTTTTGTTCTTCATCCGATGACAAAGAGCTAACCCAATTATCTCGGGACAACATTTTTCACTTAATGAAAAAAGGGAAAGTGTCCTCCGTTTCCTCACGTGCAGCAAGCAGCAGCAGCACGGTGGAAGAAGCAAGCAAGCAAGCCACCGAGTAGTGAAAGTAGTAGTAGATTACTTGGAGAATCAATAGTATCATCTTCGCTCCTCAACGGCACAGGTGGAGGCGCCACAGTTGAACCCTAAGGACGGTGAAGGGGAATAGTTAGACAGAAAGAGAGAGAGGGTTGGGGGAGGGGGGGGGGAGAAATAGAGGAGCGTCCACACTCATACTACCTCCGAATGCCGTGCCGGTATTGATGGAGATTCTGGTTGGGGAACAGTCGAAGGTCAATTAAGCGGTTTGTCTATACCAACTTTACGCGCGCGCACACACGCACACACGCACACACGCACACACGCACACACGCACACACGCACACACGCACACACGCACACACGCACACACGCCACAAGTTGTGCTCTGCACCCAAATTTGTGGAAGAAACTACTATGGTTAGCGTTGTTATGGAGTCAGTAGCTAGTAAGTGGTACCATCTTTTTCTTCAGGAGGCGGGGGAGGGAGAGGGCTTCCAGCATCACTACCATCTGTTGTTGTTACATTTTCTAAAGTCAACTCTCCAAAATATATAATGCTATTCCATAGACATTTGAATGTGTGTTTTTAAAGTGCATTAGTTGTAGTCCGTGTGTACAAGCTATCCCCCCCCCCTCCCCTCTCTCTCCCTCTCTCCTTTCTTTCTTTCTTTTTCTCTTCGCTCATAGAATGTTCGGTACTGCATGACTGACCTGAAATTCGAGGAGGTTCTGGTGACGCAGAAGAAGAGGAAGGCTAGTGAAAAGAAAGATTTAGCTCATCTTTGGTGATATCCCTTTAATCAGCCGTCTAGCTATTTATGTCTGTACGATTTCGCCCCTCTCTATTCTCTCTTCTATTCTTAAAGATGGGTTTTGGCGGTGATTGCCTTCGTAATCGCGGCAAACAGTAATAAGAAGCAGCTCCCTCGTTATCGTTTGTACTGCTACGTACGTACGTACATATATACATACATACCCTATTGAGAAACTGAGAGGGGGGCGGTGGGGCAGGCGCGCTATCCGTGCTAAGTGGGAGAGAGAGAGGGGGAAAGCGACATCCAGCATTTATTTATTGCTGATTCGTCTCTATCTCTATTATTTTGTGTGGCTAAGACACGTCATTACCTGGCTATTGAAAGCGCTGGGTTAACTCGAGAAGGTGGGACCACACTCGGCTTTTTCTCTCCGGAATACGGTATTGGAGGGGGGCCAACCGATACTACTCAAGAGGGAGAGAGAGAGAGTGAGAGGAAGTATTGCTGGGTGAAATAAAATGGCAGCTTAATCTAATGTTCCAATTATTCTAATTATTATTATTCGTTGGTTGTGTCAGGAGGTACTCTACTACCTCTGCTGCCAATACTCATCATCGTGCTTGACCGACCGTGTTTCTTAACTGAGCAAAAGATCATCATCATCATCATCATCAAACCATCGCAATAAGACAAAAAATACAGCAATAGCAACGCATGCCACTGCACCTCACCGTAACGCACGACACCACTACCCATTCATACTCTATTTATCACACTACCGCCGTCACGTCATTTCCTCTCAATGGGGATGATGAACGAAGGAGATCATTCTAACAATAGTAGTAGTAGTAGTGGTAGTAGTAGTAGTATCCCAAACTTACCTTTAGGGGGTGAAACCACCCTGCGTGCTTCCAATGTGCTTACTCGCCTTGATTGACACACATACATGTAGTGACGATAGCGAATATCTAACAATATAGCTCATCAACTAGCAACGGCGACGGGATCTTCGAAACGGCAACGAGGAGTGAGAAGGGAATGGCAGAAGGCAAAGGTAGGGGGAATGATCTAGCCGCGTGAAGTCTACTACGAAGTAAGGAAGCTGACGATTTTGAAGCAGAGCCTACCTCAGGTGCACTACTGGCTGTTTTTTGGGCTGCTCGACCAAACCCGCATCTTCCTGTGTATAATCTTCCCATGGAACCTGATGATTATATCGTCGTCGCGAACAAATCAATTGGCGGATGGCGATCGACTATACGAGAAGAGGGGTGGGGTAGATTATCATTCGCAAGCCGTGCAGAGAACACAGTTGTGCATAATCACTCTTCCTTTTTCTTTTACAAATTTTCAATTTTACACACTACTGTAGCTACTGCCATCCTCCTCCTCCTCTTTCCATCAATTTGATGAATGCCTCTGCATCCGTTCCTCAGTACCATCATATCTATCGTGCTTTCCTTTCTATTCATGTATATCTATCTGATAGTCATTCACCCTCGGAAGAAGCTTAACGCAGAGGCCATGCGCTACCATCTCTTTCAAAAGTGCATCCGATACGTGTCGAGGCTTGTACTTATAAAACCTTTATTGCATACACGGAGAGGATACACGTAAGATGTGAATGAATGAGAGTGATAATGGGGATGATGGTGTGAAATAGACTCACACTCGGTAAACGCACATGCATGCAAATCACTTGTATGAATTGTGGGAAACATACCGGTTGTTACTCAACAGAAGGAACATATTTGTCGCAATTTCAGTCACAGTGTCCAATCCAGGTGCATCATCCTATACGACAAAAATAGACACAATAACGATATCATCATCATGGGGATTCCTAATTGTTTCATGGGGGTACGGGTGCACATTAAGGTTGGCCGTGATCCCCACCTTTGTGGGCACTGTTTCACTAGCTTGATTTGCAGCATGGGACATAATAAATGGCTTTAAATCTCCAGAGGGGGGAAACGATCGAGCGCAGCAGTACAGTAGCTGCCAACCCTAAAGAAAGAAGATGCACGCGATGGAGTAATCATTATCCTATACATTCACCATCTCCTCTACTTAGTCAAGTACCTTCAATTCCACATCAGGTTTCGGACAATTTGATGTCTGCTTTATCAGCTGGCAGAAAATCTCATCGCTGCGAGTCAAATGAATGGAGAAACACGCGAGAATGATAATCCATCATGAGGGTACATCGCATGATTACCAGAAAACGACGAATAAACTTGTGCATCAGATGACATATCACATCCATAGAATACACACAATCACCCTTAGCCTAATATGCACACACGCACAGAGGGAAAAATAGAGAAAGAAAGAAAGAAAGAGGGGAGAGAGAGAGAGAGAGAGAGAGAGAGAGAGAGAGAGATAAAGAGAGGGGAGAGAGAGAGAGAGAGAGAGAGAGAGAGAGAGGCGAGAGAGAGAGAGAGAAAGAGAGAGAGCGCACCGTAGTTTTTCCTCGTGAGCTCCTTTCCTCAGAATTCCACTCGCAATCTCAACCCTCTTATCAGACTTACAAAAACCTCAAATCAGATATTTCTAAATTTGCTACCGAATTTTTTTTATAATGTTTGCTATACTATTATTATATTACTAATGAATTTGTGATTCTTCTAGGTCAAGCATCATACCGATGTTTTTTTGGCTTCTGCTACTCCAGTGTAAATGAGAATATCTGAAACAAGTAACCATAGCACAAAAAGATAAACGAAACATCCCGCCAACATCCACACACGCATAACAGTCATAGATTATACTTACTTTTGAAAATCCCTGGTGCCTGCGACTTTATTCTATCGGATTCCTTGGCGCTTCCACAGAACTAATACACAGATAGTGAATATGATGGTGATAGGAAAATATAGATAGGGGGCTGTGAGTCCATGTATGGTCTATTCATGTCGTATATGTCGTATACCTCTGTAGAGAGCTTATAGAGGGACCGCGGTATCACCTTTTCCTGTAGGAATTATGGGGGTTATGCTTGTCGTGCTGCTCCTATTCCGTCAAAATATGCGTAAGTTTGAACCTGATACTGACACATGTTTCGTTTGGTCTCTGTCTTACTAAGGTAGACGCCTTTGGCATAGTTTCCTGATTAAAAATAAGAGGGAGCATAGATTAGAGGGAACATAATGATGTTAGTTAAATGTGGCTTACCTGGTCGTCTTAGACCTGCAAACTCGTTGAATGAACAGAGATCCTGAACAGAACAGTGGCATAAGGCGGTTTGGCAGAAAACATATCGATTCGAGTTCCCGTACTCGCTCATTACCTTATGTTGAAGGAATCTTTTATATTCATTCTTCAACCTACAACAGACACAACAAACAATGAATATACCATTGATTCAAGTGGTTACAAACACAAATAATTGTAATGATAAGACAGTGTGAAGTAACAGCCATAGGCTTAACCGCACATTTTTCATAATAGTCGGATGCTTGTGCAATCCATCCTACTTCCTATTTGCTCTCAGTTTCATTCCTTGGTCAGTCAAGAGCAATTAAACTCCCGTATCCCCACTTAAAAAGCAACCCTCTATTTGCACATGATTTGATTACATGTTTAGAGCCGTGGCCGTTGGGGAAGGCTTCTTTCGGGGTTAGCTCCACAGCTCGTAGGGAGGTAGTGCAGACGCTATTTCCAGATTTGATCGATTCGGCGATGGTAGCTTGCAAAACGAAACAAGATTTTCCCCGGTATGGTGTTCAATTTGCCAAGTCGCTTATCCCAAATGCATCCCTAGTGAGTAGAAAATTAGGTGGCAGATAGCAGCTACTTGGAAAGTGGGAAGAATAGACCCATATTAAAAAAAGTATCGGGAAAACTTCTGCAAAAACTATTCTCACATTTTTGATAAAACCAGAAGGATCTTTCTTTGACCAATTTATCCAACATTCTGTCGTTCATTGTGAACCCCATAACTCCGATTTTTTAAGTTGTCCGTATCTGGAATATCAGAGTCATCAAATTTTCCTCAACCAAACTGGCCTCGAATAGATGACAAATTATTTTAGCGACATGTAGTTTTACGTGACGTCTTTATAATTTCTCCTCCGAGCACACCAATTCATCTAGTAGTCGGAGAACTGAAAATTACACGAATCAGAAGAAGTCTCTCCGATGGTCTTACAAATGAAGAGATTTCTCATGGGAATATATTGTGCGACATCACAGTCGTGGTAATTCTGGTATAAAGGGACGGCACACACACTCTCACCTTGGGCTCAGCAATCTTGTTATAGAGTCACACAGCCTGCTGTGGAAAATCCTCCATTTTTTTCCCCTCGAGATTCATCGCTACGGTACGCTAGCCCGACTTAGACTTGTCGATCTTTCATTTTTAGTGAGCGGAGTCTATTACGAGGAGGGATGAAACGGGAGTGTGTAATTTCGCACAAAGTGGGTTCCTCCGACACGAGGATGAGTGTATTGAACGACATCGTTGAAGGGCAAACCGCAAGCGTGAATTTGATTATTGTCAACATCGCGTAAAGGCTCACGTTTACCTACACTGCATTGAGGGATTGTATCTATCTTTGTGTTTCGAAGCATCTTTCGTGGAGATGTTCAGGAGTCGCTCTATCGATTTATTACCAGTTCTTTTTTGGTTTGCCTTAGGATAAAAATGGAAGAACTTGAACCGGTGATTGAAACGTGTAAACAAAGCATGCAAGGGTACATGATACAAGATACACGATGAATAGATAAAAATATCACAATTGATTTAAATTGATGATTCTTAATACACTATCCATTTTACTGACATATGCCCCTAGGGGAGATTACAGTGGAGCTCTCCGTAAAGCGATCGAGAAGCCAATCCAGACAAAGGACCAAAAAGTGAAGGTATACAGATGTTTTAAACAATATGATCATTTTCCCATATTTGATAGACAGTTCTTTCACGGTTTGCATTCAACTACACAGGAAGAAGCTGCAAAAAATATCTGCGCAGCTATGGCGGGAGTATCAAATATAGCAAAGTTCATAGAAAATAGCGAGGATGGAGATTGCGATACATTGATGAAATATACATTTAAAGGTAGTATTTTTGGGTAGAAAATTAGTGTGTATGCAACACCACACCACGCACGCACAAACGCACACAAACATATTGAGCTCCACTTAAAGACGATGTTTTTCACTTAGGAATGGACATCTACCGTAATGTAAACAAAGGCAAAGCTTGCCAAAAGTTCCTAAAGTGGCATGAGGTTGTATATTTTATGTGTTATTTCAGTGGTCTTCCATCAACGATGACTTTGTTGACAGGAACTCGTGAAGAAGTGTGGGTTGGGAGTTATAATGCGAGCTATGGTTGACAAGAAATGCTAAGCTCTACAATCGATACTAGTTAGGCATGTGTTACATGCAGCTCCGATGCTATCTTAGATTTATTGGATTTCAAAGTCGCACAACATACGAAATCAGCTATGGTGTATATGTGCAATAATGCGATGCAACGCCGCCATGCATAGTTTTGTGCTAGAACCGAACTGTCACACACACGGCATCTCTGCTAGCAATGCAGCATGATTATGAGCAGCGCAATTTGACATGTAGTCATCATCATTTGCCAAAGCACGCTAGCTAGCTAGCACGAGAAGCATGCAAAGTGAAGAGTTCACTATAGACAAAGTATATGTATTCGATGTACGTATTCGAAGCATGAGACGAATGTTATGAAATGTTTAAATTTTTTCAATGGTCATCCTAATGTAGCTGTATTCGAAGCATGCAGAATGTGATACAAATCAAGCACTAGTGCATGCGATGCAGTCCCCATCTTCGAACATCCATCTACGAAAACTCGAGAAAAACTACTTGTTATGTTATTTCAGTACGATTATGAGATAATACGAATTTGCCGCGCGCGATCAGGATAGAAAATTTCTGAAACGTCCGCAACAACAACATTGTTTTTACATGTAATATGGAACACAAGTGGCGAATAACTAACACTTATACACTAACAAACACAGTTCAAGCGCTGTAGCCGCAGCTTTGCACATTACTAGATTAGGATCGCCATCGATAGAATGTAGTTGTTTGTTCACATTGTACCCAGAATTAGTCAGCTGCTAGATCTAGAGATAGCTTTTGGCACTATGATATTCAATGAAGATTTCGTCCAGAATTCCCTCGTTGGCCTTCTTTATAGCCTCCACAATACCAGGACGCCCACAGTATAGAAGAGCGGTCGCGTCTTTTAAGTAATGTGGTAGGTACAAGTTATAAAAAGGGATCTGATATCGCTCAATCACAATAATTTATTTCACCATACATGCGACCACCACCTTTTTTGGGTTTGAAAATTATTCCGAACTCAATCGTATCAACACACTCAGAATAATCTATGAACGGAAAGTGGAGCTCCTGCGTAGAGCCCTCAAGTGAAATATCACCGTAAACTATATATCAGAGTGACGCAAAAAGAGGAGATAGTTTGAAATGATCACTGTCGCAACACATGCTATCCAAATTATGCTTTCAATGATATTGTTAACAGATACATGCAGATCTAAGCGGTCGAATCATGTGAGAAGATGCACATCTCAAGATCGTACATGTTGTCCAGTTGGTGACAACGAAGATCTTTTGGCCTCTCAATGTTTCCAATGTTCCCGGAAGCACTGTGCTCGGCTTTGCAGCTCGACGGAAAGTTCCAACGGAACGACGAATAAGGGAGGGCGAAGCGAAGTCGCGCGGTCTATACATCAGGATTGTAGCATAATTGCCGGCGTCGCTATCTATGCAGTTTTTGATCTTGTTACGGCAATTAATCGCCATCCAACCCATCTTTGGTTTTGTTGCGCGAAGAAGCCATGAAGTTACAATATCGTTGGTAGAGATGAAGGGAGGAGACGGCACACTTTTGCCTTCCTTTACCTGGAATTTTTGCTCCTGAGTGTAAGTGAGTAGTGAATAGAAAAGCAACAGATTACATTCATCTGAGCGAAGATATGGACAATGAGAGGGGTAAACGTGACCAGTTGAAATTTTGTCGAAATAGTACCCTATTCTCCTCTTCTTTATAGCGAGTTTTTTCTTTATCAATGAAAGATTTATTGATTTGATGCATCCCTACTTCATAGCTAACGCCGAAGATGGCTTTTCTTACAAGACCGAGAAGAAGGCCAATGATAAAGCTAGCACTTTTACTGTAGGCGAGCGCATCAGCGTCAACCTTTTCCTCTAAGGCCTTAATTACCTCTTGCTTACGCTTTGGACTGATTGATAACACCTAATGTTGAGAAGCGGTTTTTTAAAGATGCGCATTTTGCACTCAATGGTAAACAAGAGTTGCCTTTATATATCAACCTTTCTCTTTTGGCAGAGCATTTTGTAGATGCTACGACAAATTAACCTCAAATTAATTAGGTGAATCAACAAATCAGGTGGTCACCTGTAGAAAGTGTGACCATCGCCAACATTGTGACTCATTGACACAATTATGGCATATTTTCGATCTGGATCTTGGTAGTCCCTTACGAGGGAAGTCTTAAAAACTGGATCGTCTTGACTCATCAGAGCCATTTTCTTCACCAAAGCGTCCCTTCAGATTCCATACATATACACATACACAGGCGCACAATAAGAGGACGATAGGATACGACTGAATCCACTGACCAGTTAAGATGGTTTTCTACTTCAAGAAAAATCTCACTTCTTTTATAAAATCTCTGTTAGCCATTACGAGGCAACGGTTTGCATCTTAGAGACATTAGTCAGTTGATTCAGTTTAATGTCCAATACTCTGAACAAACGATCGCCATGGTTATTGGCTTTGGGATACACGAGTTTTTTCACGCCATCAACTTTTACTAGACGGCCACCAAGCCACGGATTCGCCGCGACTATAGCCTGCGCGAGCGGGGAATGAAGATTGAAAAATTTTGGTTAGATATTCGATGAGCACAAAAATGTAACAATCATCCACATTTCTGGTACCGCTCCGCTTCTATCGTACGCCAACACTCATCTCCCCAACCCCCTCTTCTCACATACCACCATCGCAGAAAGAACAAGGATGACGTAATTGGTACCTTCACCCTTTCCCTGAGATATTTTTCTGGTGCCTTGCCAGTGAAGAAGGTGATACTGCTGACAGGGGCCATCTGCGACCCTGCAGCACCCCTCTCCCCATCGAGGAGGTCTAGTGTCACAACGTCTTCACGCTCCTCAATGCTGCTTTGCAGGCCCATAGTTCGTGGTTGAGAGGGGGAGATTCGAAATCGTACAGTAAAAAAGAGCACAAAAAGACATCCAATCTTATACTACGGCAACCTTTCATCTCTGACGCTTAACCAAAATCGCATGCACTTCCTTAAGGAATGTGGGTGCTCCATTATTACTCGTGAACATTCATAAATGGACTAGATAAACTTGATGCGACAATACTGGAAGCATGAAAATGATAGTAAGAAGGATATATTACGAACACGTACAGCCACAAGCAGGCAGTTCTGTGAAGACCAGTGCGCAGAATAGAGCACCCCGAACGCAAATGACCAATGCCCCGCCCCTGCAAGACGAAAGGCCCAGCGTCATGTTAGCAGAGTCGAGTTCCATAGCTATATCGATGCCAAATTTGAGGTTAGAGTCTCAGCTAGAGGTAGGAGCAATTGGCAGCGATTGGGATGGCGGGGCTGAAGAAGAACGGAGCGATGATGGAAAAGATCAAATAGTCGAAGATGTTATCGTGGGTTTCGGTACTCCTCGCCATTCAACCAGAGGTTTTCCTTGGAAAACCTTATGGACTCTTATTTTACTTATGGCTTTGGTGGGAATCTCTTTAAGAACCTGGAAAGCCCTTTCACATGAAAATCCGCACCGGCCAGCCAGGGGAGTGGACTCGCCCACCTATGCAGTTCAGTCAGTACTTGATGCCTTGGCATACTCCAGTGATTCTTACCATCCGTTCATATTTGATACATCGGTATCAGAAGAGGAAGAAGTATCTGGTAAATCACCCTTTGCAGCGCTTCGCAAAACTTTCATCCAGGGTTTCAAAAGAATTTGGATCGAGCAGATAATGCAAAATGTTACAATAACCGTAGAGGGAAAATAAGAAATTGCTATTGGTAGAAGATAGCTGGAGGACATTTCAAAAAAATGTTGTTTCCTACCTCGTTACATTTTCAAATTTATACGAAGCTCAGAAAGTATGGACTTAATCCTAGAGCTTAAACACCGCATGTTGGACGCTACTAGCTATGGATAATTTGAATGAATCACGGAAAATTGACCCACCGCACACACAGTATTTCTACAATCCGACGCCTACATAGGCACTATGCCCGAAAAGATGGCAAATCATCCTCGATAGTACTTCTACCAAACATGTCCACACTCCGATTCATAGCCATTGGAAAACTATGCTACTCGTCGAGAATGTCTCTGTTGATTTTTAATCATGAAAATGGCCTTTTGCAATAATCTACGCAAAATGGTCGCATCGAGCGGAAGTGCCCTTCGGCCACGCCACATGATCTTGATGTAAAGTGTATTCTGGCTAAGCTGCCTTTATGACAACAAGCGCCAGCAAAATTAGCGCTTCATATACAAATGTAGCATGCTTGTAGTATGTGTCCCACAAGAGGAGTGATAATAGACATAGTCGAGGGATGCACTTCATACACCACCAGTCACACTCTGATCGCAAACCGCATCTCACAGGCGTAGCCTGCGCATATACATGTGGTTCGAGACATCATTGGATCAAGCAGTAGCTCGGCGGATTTGTGTAGACATAGCATACAGATGTGTTTTTGTGTATTAGAAAATGGTATCCTGTAGCTCCATTCATAAACGATTAAGGTCATTACAGCTGCAGATATTACCCCGAATTCGACTTTTATCACCAGTATATGATATAACATCAACTTAAAAAGTCAACCATTGGGTAATTTTCAAGGGAACTATATATCACGGTAGCTCTCTATGGAGTAGCATATATCTGAGGCCACTGGGCATCTTTGTGTATATGTTACTCTACGACTATGCTAGATCAATTCTCCTTGCATGCCACTGGTCTCTCTCCTCCATCAAAATCTGTAAAACACACAAATCCATGTCTCGTCATTTAGCATGTTCAATCCAATCTTAAGGATATGCTTGAAATTACTTTCATTTAAAACTACAACAATATCTTATCATTCAGGGGAATCATGGAGACCACTAATTACACACGAACCAAAAAGCGAATTTGATGCGGATAATATCACATAAACCATCTGTACTTCATCCACCTTCTCGAGCTGGGAGATGTTTTGCTCATTCGAGCCATTGTCAGGGAAAGGGGTCCAGAATAATGCCACATTGAATACTAAAAATACCAGGAAGAAGGAAAATACGAGTAAGGAAACAGCTTTTCAAAACGGAGTGACACCATGCAAATTTCTTATCCATCAACGTTGTTGATTGCGACAATGATGTTTATATGTATATGTGTATATAAAGTTATAGAAAGTTATTTCAACTGGTTACAAAACTGATCGTGAGGATTCACACTAGATGGCATGACCAACGATACATTCAGATTCTCACATTCTTCCCTCATCATATCATTAGGTACTACATTTTTACGCACAAGGGAGTGGTAGATAGCAGAGCAGTAGTAGTAGTAGTAGTAGTAGTAGTAGTAGTGGTAGTAACGGTAGCTAGCAGTATGCCTTGGAGCATGCAGGAGAGAGAGAAATAACAGAAAAAAATTGTGAGTGAAACGTTACCAGGAGCCAGAGGGACGTACATAGGCAGTATACCGGTGCTGCTTGCCTTAGCCTTCACTATATAGCCGCCCTAACAAAGGATAAGAGAGACCGACATCACCAAGGAGCGCTCTCTACATAGTGGCACAGCAACTATATACCCTACTACTAAAACAACCAAAACTACCTGCTGAATGGAAGGATTCTTCTCAACTGTGAAGTCGACGACATTCAGCCAGCTTGCACTGCCCGTAAGGAGGGACACCGTCACCACATTTCCCGAACGCGATATCTCTGTGCCTAAATACATCATTTACATACGCCAAACGAAGGAAACAAGGAAGACATTTAAATAATAATGACAAATGTTTGTAGCTGCGTCATCTTATTGTTGATTGTGGTAGCAGTGTTTGTAATTAAGAGATGGGAGAGAAAGCGAGTGTTGGCGAGCGATACACCTTCCGGTAGCTCCTTATCCTTGCCAACATGCTTTTTCAAAAAAGATATTATGCTTTCGCAAAAGCGTTCCTGTGCACATCATCGATAAGAGTCTACTTCTGGCACAACAACTTCTGGCACAACATTTATTTTTGCAACATATCAAAACGACTTCGGTAGTTTCTGTATCCTCTTCTAACATATCGTTCCGAAACGAGTCTAATTGTACTCTGGCAGTGAGCTTGGTGGATGATTTTTTTCCTCTGCTGCCCTTTGATACACGTCTAGACCCAGGACCAGAACGTGCCGAACTAACCAGCGGTGAATATCATTCAACGAGCAGAAATTGGCAGCATGAAGTAATATACAACACCGATACACACTTAGGCATTGTGTTGCTTGTTGTGCGAGGCATTTGCGATATGGTGACAGTTGACAGTTACCGGATTTTGGCCCCAGATTTGGCGATGAGCCCTTCTCCGACATTTTCTTTCTTTTTCTTTATCTATATGATTCAAATAATGGAAATTTGTGGAGGTTTCCACACACACGCACACACACTCACACACTCACACATACGTATTGTACACGCATGCACATATCGATGTGCCACCTTCGTCTCGAAATGCCATTGCATCTTTGCATCACTAGATAGCAGGAGGATCAAGAAAAGAAAAATGAACAAAAGTGGGAGGATGGGAAGAAAACTTGCCATGTCTTATGCAATTGAGACCACAGAAATCCGGTCATATTAATCAAAGACGAGACGATGTGTGAAAGTTGATAGGTGTACACGTATAAATTTTCGTTCGGTTCTTACTGAAAACTTTTGCAGTACGTCACCCACGTAGCAGGACGTACCTAATAGAACGTAGATGTCGTCATAATCTAGCAAGGTGCTACCTGACCTCCTACCGACGAACACGTGGCGTTTATGCTACAGTACCCCACTACTATGTAGCTGAACAGCAGAGCTTTTGGAAAGCTATCCAAAAAAGAACTCTGCTGTGCATGCAAATATTTGCTCTGCCAATAAAATTTCAAAGAAATTTATTAAAATGCAAACATCTCGGGGAAAGACGAGATGGTTAAAGTTTTATCGCTCGCTCTTCGTACTAAATATCCATGTGATTATTCGATGTGATGCACTGCACAGTGGGCCCTCCGACGGAGGAAATTATACTCACATAGCGCTGAACAGATGCCTGCGAAGTGACAAGGGATGCGCCCATTTCCAAATTACGAAACAATTGCGTGTGTTCGGAGGGGGTTGCGTGCTGAGTTGGTGAGGGTCAGAAGTGCGCGTTTGCTCCTCTCTATTCTTCTTTCACTTACTGCATTTTTCCCTCAGAAAGTAGCCCAAATGCTTTGTCGCAGAGAGAAAATAGAAAATCATTGCAGTAATAGGATGCTTGGTGAGATTGGAAATGCAGGTGACTTGGCACATTCCATCTGGAATTTGCAAGTGTCGATGTTTCTTCGATGGAAAATGGTCCCGAGCAGACCAAGCAAACAGGCACACTTCCGTCATGGACTTCATTTGCACCTTCATCCTTTGATCGGTGTTCCAATGTTTCAATGTTTCATCCTTGAATCATCCCTCCCTGAAGACACGTGAGTGCGAATCCGATGGAGAAAACCTCCTTTTGCGATGTTCCAGGTTCATTTGAGAAGTTGGCATTTGGCGACCTCCACGATGCAAGTCCAGATCCAGAGATCTGAGATGTGGCAGCATCGTTCGAGGATGTCGTGACGTGATTCAAGTCCAGACGTGCGTGCACGTGTGCAGCACGTGTGCAGAACTGCCAGACTGGGGGACTGGAGGGCGACACGTCATCGCTTGTCGTTTTCAAGTTTTCACGTGTGGTGCTTGCACGTGATTCGCTCAGCAAGCTAGCAAGCTAGCAAGTGCGAGTGTTCGTGTTGCTCCAGTGCTGGTGCATCGACTGGATCGATCGTGCGTGCGTGCGTGACGATACCAGTGAAACACAATGCACTGTGCACGTCTGCACTGACATTGCAGCCCCCTCTAGCTAGCTAGCCTAGTAGCCCTGCCAGCTCTGTGCTGCGTGGATGCGAACCTCGATCATGTCTGCACCTTCACCAGCACAGCTGGAGGAAAGTTTCATGTGGTACATTTTTGGAATTTTTGCTACTGCGGGCAGCATAGGGAAATGAAGTGTGGAGCATGGTTGTCACCCAGCAGCATGCACATCACAAATGAATGAACATTTCATGCTCAACCAATGATGAAGTTTGACTGACGAAATTCCTCACAAAAGCAGCGCATCAGAAAGCCACACAACTAATTTCTCATGCAACCATGGAGTCTGTAGATTTTGTGAAGATAGTATCTATGGAGCACTCAGGGTCATCCTGTACTGCTTCATCTGGCTCCTCTTCCTCTTTATTGTTGATTGATTTGCCCTTGAGAAGTGAGTCAATGATCCAAAACTGAATCTAAGCGGATAATGAAATGTGGGTACAAGTTGGAGGTTATTTTGTAATTTGTTGAAATGATGACACTAATAGCACCAGGTTCACATAATTAATCACCACTCTCGACACCACCACGTAATGGATAAAGAAAATGGATTACAAACGTACTGATAAATTGGAGAGAAACTTCATGGGCAAATTTTCGGTGTTATCGAAATTTTTGGTGAATTAACTTTCTTTTTGTAAAGAGTTCTGTACCGAGTTCAGGATGAAAGGGGTGACAATCATTACGAAGACTAGCTTCAGTTTCGGGAACGAATCAAAACGATTAAACATTACATAGCCCCAAACGTCCAAGTATGGACGTAAGAACACTTCGGTGGAGAAGAGTATACCCTTGATCATCACCGTGAGAAGCATGTAAACTCCCAACTGAGCAAAGAAGGCTGTAGGGGATGGAGGATTGCCGTATTCTCTGCCGTACACGCATCAAGGGTAACAGTAGCAGAGCACATGAATCATTATTCCACCAAAGCAATATAGGGTAATTAGTAGCAGAAATCATAGTCTTACGAGGGGAGAGTGGTGCAAAAATGCGATACATGTAAATCTTTGAGGTAGTTGTATAATCAAGTGTTTCGTGAATGTAAAATTTATTGTGTAACTCTTTCGGCAAGATTCGTGCTCCCCTTCTTTACGCTCTCCTCATATCTTACTACTCCTCATATCTCACCCTGTGCGAAGAATTTCGTAGTTAAATTTCTCAGCAAAAACGCCCACGATGGCCAACAGCAAATAAGTCGCGGTGACACCAACAAAAATGTCGATTACAAAATTCACGAAGTAGAAATCGCACTCGTCCGACTAAAGAGAGAAAGAGAGAGGGAAGGAGATAGGAATATTATGAGAGAAGAGTACGTACGATGAAGTAAATAAATTATCGCCATCTTCAACAGAACATGCCATGAGAATTACCTTGAGCGCTGCAGCTCCCACTGCGTGTGTGAGATACTCTGCAATGCCGATGTTTAGGATGTGAACAGTCATTCCTGCAACCGCCTGTTTCGATGCATCGAAGCCCCAGACCTTTCAACGACATTATTAGAAAATAAGATTGTCCGCTACTTTCTTTTTAGATGTTTTGCGAATTATGCAGACTTAAAAAAATTATCGATGCACATATTAACTTTTGCCGAGAGAAGAATTTGATTGATTCTCACCACGAATGGGCGTCGAGGCGATTCCATATATCGCTTTGCAAAAAGAGTTGTGAAAGCTAACAAGCCGAGAATACCCTGTTAATCAAAAACTAAAAATGTAATTCTTATCCGTGTTGTCGACTTGGTTGTATGCATGCAACAATCGTGATGTTCACCTGGATAAATATATCGAATGAACTCTCGACCAAAGTGCATCCCTACTCGAATAATCAGTCATGGAGAGTTAAAAAATTGACAGTATTTTGCCTTAACGGTGATCGAAATTAACCTTAAGAACATTAACTCCTGTACCCTCGAAGATGCCCGACTGAACTATTGTGTTGACCGTTTGAGTTGCAAAATTCGATCCACCCTACAAGCGACAATGTACCTTTTTAAAACTACAAAGATAGTCTACATCATACTTCATACCTCCAGGGATGTCACCGATCCATGCAACTTCATAGTAACCCAGCCAGGGATAACACGACCGCCCGTGAATCTACGGGGCAATTTCCTTCTAATTAGATTGTATTGTGGTATAAAGCCATCCTCAATTCTGACCCATTCTTTCTTTTTTTAACCCACAATGATACCTCTAAACGCTAAGGTTCAGACAGAGGAGGCAATCGAGATGGATGCTGCCTTCGTCGGAAATAATGGCGTTGGTGTTTGCAGAATGTAGATTCAGATATATTTGTATTGAAAATTGAAGTAAAATTGAAAGAATATCCTTTGAACATCCTAATATTCATCAAACTGTGAGATTTAAATGGAATTTTTGAGCGTTATCCGGGTTTTGGCTGTTCACCTGCTTGGTCTGAACGAATATGAAAATAGGGTTCTCTCACAAAAAAGTATTGACGTAAGACATAATTTTGATGGATTCCGATTCATCCGCTGTTCGCTGCAAATGCCGTCATTCTTACTCAATGGATTCAGAAATAATTTGGCGAAAATATCACCGCCAAATTCTAACAAAATTGTGGCAATGTCACGTATGTTTCCATAGGTCTGCATGTCACATACAAAAATAGGGAGGATATGACTATCAACTTATATGTTAGTTGTCTTACATTAAGACTGAAACATAACATGAACAATCCTAAGATTTCAGAGCTAAATCGAACTTCAATAATGAGCTTAACATATTATTACAAGGGATTTGCATGGATTTATTGATAAAAAGTTGATATTTTCCTTCTGTTTGATTCTCATGCAAAAATACATCAAAATATTTACTTCTGATGAACATGAGATTGACTTCATCGCAGTCTATGGTAGATCTATGACAAAAGCCAAATAATCTATGTTGCTTTATTACGACAAAGGATATATGCTTGACGTAGAAAGAAAAAGCATCTCGTTTTCTTAATCTCCACACTGCGGCTGGAGGCCAACAGTTTGAAACTATCTAGGTTCCCCTCATTATTCTCCCCTAATCACGTTGTTCAGCAGCCGAAGTACATCAGCACACGGCAACACACGAATAACATGATTATGAACTTGTAGAAATAGCAGTCTGTTGCAGGGGTGGGGAATGGTTAAAAAAAATGGAGTTATTTTTGGCGTGGTTGATTTCCAATTGCGATGGATACATCACCCACCTGTGTGCCTGTGTTCATACCTGCAAAGTTTCACTAATATCAATGTGGATAATATCATTTTGTTATTATGGATAAAATTTATTCTTTAGGCGGCATATTACGAAGGTGGAACAGCTTTAGAGTTCGTTACAAGGAGCTATGATTTCCGCCGTGTTCCTCTGCCAAGAAAATGGTGATCGGCTGTTAGAGCGCCATTATCGGTCTGATGTGGGCAGGCAGGCAATTAGGGCATTTCGCCACAAAGTTGTTGCCACGAAAAGCATCACCAAACCTATTGTCCGTATCGATGGAGTCACCTTCCTTGTTACGCAATGTGATAGCATCTACTTGGTTGGCACTGTTAGCGAGAACGTTAACCCTACCCTTGTGTTTGAGTTCCTCTTTGCTCTCGCAAAGCTGTTCAAGGAGTACTTCAATGTTCCGAAGCTCTCGAAGGAAGTCATCAGGTAGAATATAGTTTTTCAGAGACACCAACCTTCTCCTAATATTCCTATCATTGCAGGGACAACTTCGTGCTGATTTATGAATTACTTGATGAAATTGTCGACAATGGATACCCCCAGCTGACCTCCACGACTATATTATCAAAATTCATTCAAATGGGTACTGCGAAGCCGCAAGATGGCGATGATACTAAATTGAAGGGAAAGTTGACTAAAGCTATCACAGGGGTCCAAGATTGGAGGCCAACGGGCCTCGTGTACCAGAAGAATGAGATTTATATTGATGTTCTGGAGCGTGTAAATCTTCTACTTTCTCAGAAAGGGGGTGTGCTTCGATCAGATGTGTCGGGTTCTGTTATCATGAAGACTTGCTTGTCCGGCATGCCGACTTGCAAGTTTGGTCTGAACGATAAGGTCCGCCTCGAACGAAATCCCAACGCAAAGAGAAATACTAAGGGGATTGTAATCGACGATATAACTTTCCATCGATGCGTCCGTTTGGGTAAGTTTGATCAAGATCGAACCATCTCATTCACCCCGCCAGACGGTGAGTTCGAGCTCATGAAGTACCGCATTACGTCCAATATTAGCCTTCCTTTCAAACTCATCGCCATCGTCAACGAGCGGGGCCGTAATCGTGTCGAGTACGACATTGAAATCAAGCCTAATTTTAGTGAGAAACTATTTGCAACAAATGTGCTGGTGAAAATTCCTGTACCTGAGAACGCAACAGCAAAAGCGAAGCAAATTAAGGTCAAGGGCGGCAAAGCGAAATACCACCCGACACATCAAGCAATTGTTTGGAAATTCAAGAGGTTCCCAGGAACTGTCGATGGATATCGACTCCAAGCTGAGGTCAATCGCTTGCACTCTGTCCAAGATAAACCATGGGTGAGGCCGCCCATTCTCCTAGAATTCCAAGTGCCTATGTATTGTTCCTCTGGCTTACATGTGCGATTCCTCCAAGTCCTCGAAAGATACAAGCCGGTAACTAAATATTCTGATAATCCGAACGACCTTTCTAATAATTATTTAACATGTTGTATTTCGTTGTATTTCAAATGTTTTAGACAAAATGGGTTCGATATATCACACAAGCTGGTGCTTACCAGATCCGAATCTAAATATATGAAGTGAAGAAGAACCAAGGAGTGCATGAGCCATCGCAACAATGCGTGCAAAATCTGAATGTAATATTTCATTTAAAGTTGGATCCTAGCTCATCAAGAAATGACTATATGTGCTCCGCATACTCTTTGTTCAAGCAAAATGCACATGTACGACTGCGCACGCTGTGGAAGCCAGTGAAACTCTACACAAACTGCGTCTGTGCAAACTGGTTCACTAGTCTGCGTTCAGTGCACAGATTGTCAACTACGTGCGCTCTAGCATTGTCTTTCGGTAGTAGCAGGATACAAATGTGTTTGCAACGGGACATCGCTCAAACAACTACTAACTACGGACTGTCTTGTGGGTACTACATCACATCGCTGTAGCTATAGAGATATGTTGTCCTTTGCGAGACGGGTACGGTGTGATGAAGTGATTAAATCTTTTCAATAGTCAACAACCTAATGTAGCTATGCAAAGCGGCGGCTACAGCGTTGTCATTTGTGTAATTAGTAGGTGAAATCTTGCGATGACAATTGAAAGAATTTGCTTGATTTGTTCCTGACATCCGTCCCACATGTCAATTGAATTTGTTCAATGGTCATCCTCAACAAAGTAGCTATGCAATGCAGCGGCTACAGCGCTAATGTTGAATCTGTTAGTCTCCCATGTAATGACTTGTGTCCTCCTGCAACAATGTGAGCAATAGCATTTGCATGCAAGATCCACATAGCTAGGCTAGCTCTGCAGAGCTAGCGGAGACAGACAAATGCAAACTGTGCGCGCGTAGCCACAGCATTGCAAGGCTACATTAGGATGACGCTAGAAAATTTTTCACATGTTCATTACATCCATCTCATGCAACATTGAGCATCGAATGTGCGACACAGTGCTTGTCATGGCGTCAAACTGTGGCTGCCCTAGCATGATAGACACACTTCCACCATATTAGTGCTGTGCAGAATGCATACAATGTAAGCTATGAGCTATCTCATGTATTGTTTGTCAATCTAGAACATGCACATTTATGCACAATGCTACTATATGCCATCAATTCTCGTTAGCTAAATTCATTGCTCTATGCTACTGGATCTAAATTGGGTTACAATGAGAAGATATCTCAGAATAGTGCTCTATTATGTGATTTCATGTGGTCGATAAATCCTTTACGTCGTTCAAAAATAGTCAACTACTAAGTGTGCATTTTAATGAATCAAACCATTACGCGGCTTCAGCCGCACTCGTCGGGGCGGCATTAAAACACAAATAACTGTATGCTTTCTGCAGCGCACTAGTTAATACGTGCTTCTGATAAGCTTCAATGCCCAAATACAGAAAGAGCTATGCAAAATAACGTACAACACTCCGAATATCCACCAATACCTAAAGAGCGTCAGAACGTAACTATGAAGGTTTGTTTATCACGCAACCATCTGCAGAAATTCCCTTGCCATCCCACCCACAACATGTCGCTCACATTTTAGTTGACCTTGCATCTTGTAAATCCCCGTCTTCATTCTCTCTGAAAGAGGCTGAACAAACATAACCGAATAAACAACTCAACTCTTCAGATTCAAGCGTTAAAAATCAAAACCTGTTTCAATAATCAAAGCGGTCGTAAATGCTGTTCCGGACAGCATCACAAAATCTGCGAATGAGGGTCTTGGACTGTTGGTCAACGTGTTGCTAGTTGCAACTTGCATCACGACAGTGGAAAATAAAAGTAAAATTAAGTATGCCATCCGATCTGCTCTATTTGCAATTGAAAACCCTGCCATGCCACAAGAAGATAGAAAGCTGACCAACAGAAATTTGTTCCACACAACATTCCATGGCTTCCTCCGTAGAAATAATGTCGTGTGACAAAATGGAGAGTTTCTGGAACCAGCGTACATCTTCATACTCGTACCCATAATGATCCATGAATTGATAACGTTGTGTTCTTGCATCATATGCACAACATCTTCGTGTTCATTTAATGGAGCAAAGCACCACTCATCCACTGTCTGGAATGAAAGACCTAGAATAATTCGAAGCTCCTGCGTATCAAACGGAAAGTTTTCTGTCTTGGATGCTAACATAAATTTACACACAGTGCGTCAAAACTTGAGACATCACCTCCCTCACAGAATGCACGTACATAGTAAAAAGGTCGCATGAACTTCAAAACGACAAAAATTCCTGAATGTGTGAGAAGAGATAAGTAGGAATTTATGAATGAAATATTTACACTTTTCAGTCCCTCTTATGTTTATGTATTTGGATTGGAAAAATCAAACACATGTACATCTTCGTCCCATGATGTTCATCAACGTCCTGTATCTTGTATAGCCCACCAGTGTCTTGTATCACCAATTGACATCTTTGCAGATCGCAGGCGTTGTGAATTTTGATCTGGGGCTGGTAGCTCACAGGAAAATATTCTCTTTTCTCTTCCTTCCGGAGAATTGACCATGCCTACTAATAAGTGTGTTGAGCAAGGTTCCATGCAATTTATTTCATACTTGGATACGATGACATACACCTTAATGTCATCTTGGGTTGCACGCCAGCAGAAGTCGAATTCGACTCGTAGGATGAATTTTTGCTCTGCAGTCTGCACATCGCCCACATAAGGGATAAACCTGAAATTTCGTTTGGTTCACGCGGACACGAATAACGCTAAAATGTGGACACGTACACGTTTTTTACAAAGAGCTTCTCTGGTCCTTGAAAATCCACCATTTCATCAGTTTTTATTTTTCTTTCCAACAGCACCTGACTGTCCTTGAACATCTACCCACCGTGCACGTTGTGTACATGTGAACGCTAAGATTATCAATCATCATTGAAAGATGAAAAAGAAATAGCACGCACACCCACACATGCAAACCGAGTGTGATTCTTGACAATTAATCGATTCGTTCAGCGCCCTGTAGCTCTGCCCCTGCATTGCATCATTTGGCATTTTCCCCTTCTTAGCACCATGCATTGTGCTTGGTGTTGTTGGAATCGACTTCTCGAATTCCTCATCCGGGTTGGACATCAGCATGCCCAGGCCCACGATCATCAATTATTGTTGGCTGTGTGCAGGTTGCGTACTGCAAAGTGAATCTCCTCGAATCGGATGCTGCGACAAAAAATATTCATGCAACTCCTACGAAACTGCCCGTACGAAAACTCGCCAGTGCGAGCCGCGTGCAAATGGCCGAGGATCTTTTGCACAGCGCGGCAGGATACAAACGAGATCTCGAAGAGGTAAAGCGATTGATCGAGAAGGAGGGATCCAATGCCGATCAGAAAGATAAGGATGGGTGTACTCCTTTGTTCTATGCCGCAAACTACGGAAATCTAGACATCATTCGTTATCTGGTCGAAAAGGCTGACGCAGATGTTCACGACAAAAATAACAAGGGCGCAACGCCAGTCTTCTCACTGCTTTACTTTGATGGCAACCTGAAGATCGTCCAGTATCTAGTGGAAAATTGCAAAGCTAACCCCAACCATGTTGACAGCTATGGTTTTACTCCTCTTTTGTGGGCTGCATCGAGTGGCTGTTGCGAGATCGTACGTTACTTAGTTGAGAAATGCAAAGCCGATGTTCATCATAAGAATGCTAATGGATCAACTGCCATGGATGAGGCTAGTAAAAATGAACGAAAAATGGTTGTTGAATATCTCAAAAGGGTTATGAAAGAAAAAGGGGAGTTAGCAGAGGTATGGAAGTTTAGTTTTGGTAATCAGATGTCTATGTTGATCACGATCTTGTTAAACTTCCAATGATTTGATGCATTAATTTCCATCTTAAGGTCTCCATGGACGCAAAAAATAGCACAAATGAAAAGGGGTGCAAGAAAGAGGATGAAAAAATACGAGCTGAGGACGGAAAGACTGTCTCTTGAAGTCATGCTCATCTACATTGTTGGAATTCAGAACATCGATTGAAATGTACTGTCGTAATCATGTACTCTGTACGACGCAACTGTGGCTGACATTCCAGAGGATGACGGAATGGCTGGTGTTGCCTCAGAACATGCCATGCATGCATTTCGATCCAAATCGGTGTGTGTGTGTGTGTGTGCATGTGTTTGTGTGAACGCGAGGTTGTGAGGATCAATGACGCTACTTCCTTTCAAAATTTGATGGTGCCAATCTAGCAATGCACACATGCACCCCTGGACTCTAGACCCAGCTAGCTAGCCCAACAAAATGGGGTCGTCGCGAAAATGTGACAAATGCAACCGCATCCATGCAGTTTGGCGTGTGCTTGCTGAACACATGCTTCGTGCGACGGTGTGAACAACGTGTATGTGATCACTTTGTCGATCATTTGCTAGGTGTTCATCGCTCTGTGCGTGTAGCCGTTTGACGTTTTTTTGTCTGCAAGCCATGCGCTGTTTGCGTGATCAGTGTGGTGCATGTATTCAGTCTGACTTGCACAGAATGCACATCATGAAAAATCACGTGTTTGGATGTCGCTCATCAGAATTCCGATGATTAACAGATCGGAGCGATGTCGGAGCACAGTGCTTCGCATGTGCTGCTAGCTGGTGCCAAACTCATAAAAATCCTGAGGCTTCAATGAAAATCTGCACCACCATCTCTTGATAATTCTATTGAAGGATGAAATGGTTATTCCTTTGGCATGAGGTCACGTTAGACTCAGAGATGTGAAACTAGTGAGGATGAGAATGCGCCTCCTATTATGTGCACGTCTAAGCCGCAGGCCTGGTGTAGTATAATGCATTTCAAGTGGTCTTGTACTTTAGAACATACCGTATCGAATCAACGTAGTACTAGCGTGATTTAGGGGCAGCAGAGGTAACTGTATGCTTCAGAAACTCCTGAATGTGCCAGCAATTCGTTGTCACCCTAGACATCTTGCACGTGCTCATCAAATCCACCATAACCCACACTAATACCGTTTTTCTTCGCTTTCCATTTACGCGGTTTGAATATTTTGCCTTCTTTATCACAGCGCATGCGTCTTAGCGCTTCTCTAGATCGATGCTCGGACACATTCAGGTATTTGCCGTAAGGATAGTATGAATCTTTTTTCTTTTGAGTCGACGTGAGTCCCTTTTTGTTCGCATTCAGGGAAGGCTTTTGTTCTTTTGTATTCGTGGACGCTATTCTTATTGTGAATTCCTCAAATTTTTCCTTGTCAGCGTTTCCCTTCTCAACAATTTTGTTTTCGTGTTCGTTCATTTTCGAACTCTGTAGCTTGATAGGTACGCTTCCTCGTCTTTCTCTGTAATTTTTGGGTGCCAAGGTTTGCAAGTGCAATGACGATCATAGCTGATCTAGCCTATGGCAACGTTAATCGCCGCATGCTTGCACTATCAATTGGAGGAAGCTTCTGATATGGGGAAGAGGAGAAGACCGATCGGAAACAAAAGTGAGTCGTTGTTCAAATCTGCAATGTTTGAAATACTGGAAATACCATGAAATCCTAGGAAATCGCCTGCATTTATGGTGAAAGACATCTCTGATTTCGGACTCATCATTCGGAGAAGAGCTGTGATACCCCACTAAACCGCCCAGCTAATATATCCAACACAGCCATAAAATCGTTCTCTAGTATCTACGAAATTTGAGGATAATAAGCTGACGTATGGGTATAAATAGCCTTCGTTTTAATTGAGAATACATGGCATCCCATCCTTGTTTAATCTTAATATTGAAATATCAAAGCCGAACCCAGCTGTGTCATGTCCCACGTCCGACGCCTGCCCGTTATGCGTATCCTACGACGAAGTGTGATTCATTCTTTCCAAGCAGCTGCATCTGTCAGGCCGTTCGCTACAACTACTCCAACCACTACGAATACAGTTCCCTACAAAGATGGGGAGGTGGATTCCCTTGAATCTGTAATCGGGGCGTTCGTTCCAGACGGGAAGGACAAACAAGAAGCACAGAGAATTCTCTACGGAGGCGCATTTACAGCGATGTCAGAAGAACGTGCAAGTGCACAAGCTAAGGTATGACCTTTATTTGAGGACAATCATGCACCAAGGCTCACGCACTTTAATCTTGAAGGAGGCCAGCCTCGACTTTCAGGCCTATTCCATTCCAGCCCAAAAAGAGGAAACTCGAGCTGAAAGAAAAGTGCGCGTGGTAAACTCAGCATTGCATCAAAATCTATCCTATACGTGTGGTTAACAGTGAACGTTGCATTGCATGCAGGCTGCTGTGCAAAATAGGATAGTAGCGCCCACCGATGCTCCAATCACAGAGCAAAGGGATGCCATCTTTCGAAGAGTTGAAGAAATCATTGAAGTCGCAGCAACAGCAGGGACAAACGTGCTATGTCTCCAGGAATGCTGGACTGGCCCATTCTTCTTTTGCACCAGAGAGAAAGCACCCTGGATGGAGCTCGCTGAGAGTGCAGACAGCGGAGAAAGGTACTTGCATAATTTTAGTCTGCACACAGTGAAAGTATGTAACCCTTTCAAACGTACATCAGCTTCAAATTTATTTCGAGTCTTGCAAAGAAGCATCGGATGGTGATCGTTAGCCCGATTCTCGAAAGAGATGACCACAAGCAAACTATTTGGAACACGGCTGTTGTTGTCGATCAAACCGGGTAGTAAATATTCAGATTAAAGTTGCAGCCTTATACATACTATAATATAATAATATAATATAACAAGTGTGTTTTTTAATAGCCGCTACATAGGTAAACATCGTAAGAATCATATCCCACGAGTTGGCGATTTCAACGAATCAACATACTATATGGAGGGAGATACTGGACACCCTGTCTTCGATACGATTTACGGTTGACTGAAGTTTCTGCATCATATATTTTGTTAAGATTTAATATCGACCCTTTTTTCATAATCATAGGTAAAATCGCAATCAATATTTGCTACGGGAGGCACCACCCTCTAAACTGGATGATGTTTGGTCTTAACGGGTACAGTGAGAACGCGATATACGTGGGCTAATGCGTGCGAATGACAGAGTCTTTTTTAATAAATGTTACAGAGCTGAGATTGTATTCAACCCCTCCGCTACTGTTGGTGCTTTATCAGAGGTATAAGAATATTACTACAGGATTCTAGCGAACCTTCATTTTTTATGATATTCAGCCTCTGTGGCCAATCGAAGCGCGGAATGCTGCTATTGCAAACCACTATTTCGCAGTTGGTATTAACCGTGTTGGTACTGAGACTTTCCCAAATCAATTCACAAGGTCAAACCCTGCTCTTTTCCAAGCTCCTAGCATAGCGAACTAACTTATGTATTGACGATGTCAGCGGAGATGGCAAGCCTGCCAAGAATAAGTTTGGCCACTTCTATGGATCGAGCTACGTTGCCGCTCCAGATGGGTAGATTAACCGTTAAAAGTTGCATAATTATTTGATCTTACGACTCTTGATATCTAAATAAGCTCGCGAACTCCGGGACTTTCGCGTGTTCAAGACGGGCTATTAGTTGCTGAAGTAAGCCTTTATTGTATCTAAAGGAGACATGTACGTTCCTGAACTGCTGTTTGGTTCTCAGGTTGACCTGAACTTGTGCCAACAAGTGCGAGATAAATGGTTGTTCAATCAGACAGCAAGGTATGCGTGGATAGCACCTTACGAAAAATCAGTATCGTGCTCATTAAAATGTCCTCCTCCTTCAACAGATTTGATCTTTATGCCGAGGCTCTTCAGAAGTACTGCTCGCATGACTTCAAGCCCCAGCTCATTAAATGAGAACCTCATTGATTGATCATGCTTGGCTACATGGATATAAGCTGCCTCGTTTTTATCACATTTCATCATGTCATCACTAGATCATTCGACCGTGACGACGGTTCTACGGTGACACCAGCAAGAAGCAAAGCATGTCAGTGGCTCGCAAGCAGTGCACATTGTGGCTCACAACCCAGAGCAACACATGCGTCAAGCGTGTTTGCATGTACTCTTGAACATCAGATTTGGCATTGACACGATGCAGCATCAAAACTAGAAAAGTGCGCAAACATGCACGAAACACGATGCCATCTGCTTGAGATGAGTTGCATGCACGCTCGTCAAGACGCACTGCTAGACTGCTCTGCTGGTTGTGGCATCGTGATGGGAGTGCCGCGAGGGCTTTTGGCAACTGCCCCTTCCCCCTGCAGGTGTGATGTGACGTGCATGCACGCGCCCCATCCACAGGGACACATGTGTCCACATGCATCTGACGTGCAAGAGCAATTTGCAGTGCTTTGAGCATCTTGTTCGTGTTTCTGTGTCGCAATCCACCTTTCAGCAAACGTGACTAGACGAGATCATTGCTTCGTTCACGTCACTCAGGAGGAAAGGAGTTGTGCGAAAAAAGCCAAGTGGCTGCTGCTGATGGATTCAACTCATCCACTGCAAGGAGTTTTTTCACGTCCAATGAATGATGAACAATGTTTCACTCTGCTTCGAGGACTTGCACCTAGCGAAAAATGCGAGACCATGCTGGCATGGTTGCAGTCATCAACAACAAGAAAGATGTTGCCTTCGACTCTGCAGTGGACGTGATGCGTTCCCACATGAACACAATGAACTTGATGTTGGAGCAGATCTGCAAAGCGACGGCCATTGAGCCCAAGAGAAACAATGGAACAATGAACGATGAACAATGATGACGAACTGCACTTCCAAAACGTTGCAAGACACTTGCAGTGTGCGAAGTGCAGTGCCTCGAACTGGCTTCAGTGAGGACTGTGACTAGCAAATCAACTAGCTGGTTTTTCAAAATGGCATGATTCAGTCATTGTGAAGCAATGACACTGGCGGCAAAATTCTGGCGGCGCAAGGCCTCCACTCTGAGCAAAAACTTCCTGAAGGCCATGTCCACACAACGATCTACGTTTGGATCATCTGAGGGCCCCCCCAGCAGAACTTTGGTTTTGAAAGAGTCTGGAGCGTCAAAGAATGAAGAGCAGAAGGAAGAAGCTGGGCCCAGAGCTGATCTCATGCACGAGAGAAGTTTGTTTCTCTCTGCATTCAAGTGAGTGCAATGATGAATGAGGTGGTTGACACTTTGAACAACTTCAGCATTGCAAAGAGGACAAACGGAATCCTTCCGCGGACTGAACAATTTGTTTTTGGCCTGAAAAACAACAGAAAATATCACTACTGGTGACAAAACGGGGGAGAAATGGCGATGGAGATCATGAAGTACCCCACCATGCTCCACATCGGACCCTTATTAGACATTGAGACTGACATGGAGCCATGACGCAACACATTAGTTTTCTTTGTTTGACTAGGAACATCCTCGAACAGGAAAGAAGAGAAAGTTTGGCGTTCGTTGCAGCGGTGTCGAGCGTACTGGTCATCCGCGAAATGATCTGAAACAAACCATGCTCAATCGAATGCAAATTGTTGGATCATTGTCAATCCCAAATATATCTGGATAAAATCAGTAAATTACTCAGTACATACACATTTTTTCATTGACTCAAATTCTACCTGTTTCAGAGGAAAACAAAGATATAATGGATCTTCTCGGTATAGCGCTTGTCTTTACTTTTGGACGGTTAGGTCTGTGCCCGATTGTTCCCTTTAAAGTCTGATCCGTCTAGCGAGCACGAGGTGGGTTCGTTCGATGGGTGCCTCTGCTATCAACCCACCTGGAACAATGAATTTTGATATCTATAACCCCGCCATATGCAAATCTTATCTATACTCGTGTTTTATAATCGAGGGGTTATGGAGAATGATTGATATTGAAGAATTTCTTTAATCCAATTAAGGTGGTTTCATGGGTCTCTCTTCGCTGGCGCTGCTGCTTCTGTGGAGTAGCACGGTCACTGCAGAGCTCGATGAGCACGACTACAACCACAGAGGGTAGTCTCTAATTTTGAGCTCAAGATTCAGAAAGGAATGAAAATTTAGCGCTTGAGACAGCTTCCCAACGAAATACCTTCATCCTCCAATCTCATGTCTACAAATGAATAGGTATAAGGCTCGAAAGAGCCTCTCTGATTTGCGAAAGCGGTTAGCCGCACAAGGTGGTCTCAAAATCGATAGTGTCCTTGACCAGTACGTTCGCAGACCAGACCCCAACTACCGGTAGCAATAGAAGTATTCTCCTTATATTACTTTTGACATAGTCTGATTGATGCAAAATGCTAGGTACGAGGTCCTCAACACGACAGTCAAACCAGAATCTCCATTTTGGGACACGCTCATTGTAAAAGATACTTTCTAGTAAAGAGAGACTATCCAAATATTAAAGAATGGGAGAAGAAAGTGCACTAACGTACTGCTTATAAAATGTTTTGTATAAAAATTTTCCTCCCCTTTCCTTCTACCAGGTGAAGCTCTATTCCCAAAAATGGCTTACTCCGGATGATTGGGGCCGTAGTGTCAACAGAACAGATGCTGACGATGCAGTATGGTGAGCGTCTTATAGAAATGGTCTCTGGAATATGGGAAAGTTTTTCCCTTATGTATGTTTCTTTGTCGCCGCTTGCCCCCTCTGCCCTTTTCCTCTTCATCTTTCCTGAAAATAGGTGGCATTATATGTCGCTCTTCATCCCGAAGAAGCTTGACCCAAAACATATGGACACTGCATGCATCTACATCACCGGTAGCACTGCAATCATAACAATATCGATAGTTTTGTTCTACGACTTGACGAACAATTTTCATCGATTTTGGAATGCATTGACTTACTCAATCTTTGTGCAGGGGACAGCAACAATGCTTCACCTCCCGAGAAGGCGCAAAAGGAGGACAATCTTATCGCAAGCGCAGTTGCCGCCGAGCTAGGAGTCATGCATACTAAAATTGCCATTGGCACTAACGTTGATTAGGATAATGATGATAATAACAATGATGATTTAATAGAATTAGCAACTTGTTGAATAACATGTGCTTGTTCGCCGTTAGAACCATCGTCGCTTACTTGTCTGTTCACTCTTTTTCTTCTTCTTCTTCTTTTGAATCAGATCGTGACTGCTGCCCTTTTTCAAATTCCAAATGCACCCCTTTACTTCCGAGATGAAAAGCCGGTATCATTAATACTTTTAGTAGTAGCAATAACCGTGTAGTACAACAAACATTATCTTCCACTCTAAAAAACGCTGAAAACAAAGGTTTGTATGTTTTTTATGTATGGGTATCAGCAAGAAGATATTAAATTAAAATATTTTACAAGTGAATCATCATCGTTATCGGCATCTTATCGATATGTTGCATGCCCTTTTCTTTTTCTTCTACTCTTCGTCTCTTCTGCTTTCTCTTTCAGGTTCCTCAGGGCCGGGGTGAGGACAGGATGATTGGGTGGAGCTGGAAGCACTTTATGGAGAACCCTGGCAATCCATACAATCTCAGTAAAGAGAGCGAGTGGCTGCCACGTTTGCCAATGACAAAGGTAGTGCTGCAACAAAGGCAGGCAAAGAAAAGGAGGGGGAGGGAACTACACGTAGAAATGGTGGACTCAGAAACAGGATTTTAATATGACGTTCATACTGTGCCCCTCACTCATCACCAACGAGAAGCTATTGACAACTGTTCCCCCTCCCAGGCCGTTCTGCGTGCGATGGACACGATCACGGACTTGCGCTCTTCGACGCAGAAAGTCGAGCACTTTATCATCGCGGGGGCCTCAAAGCGAGGTTGGACGACATGGACCACGGCGCTTGTGGATCCAAGGGTGAGGAGTGAAGTTGTTAGATGAATGAAGTAGTATATGTGGGTGGCGGCGGTGGCGACAGCCTAAGATAACATATTTGTATGAATATTGATTTTTCCTTCTTCTTCTCCTCCTCCTCCTCCTCCCCTTGTTTTGCCAGGTGGTTGCCATAGCACCAATCGTGTGGGATTGCCTTCACATGACGCGAACCCTCCCGCACATGCCACGGGTAATTGTAGGTTGCAGTGAAAAGGGGGTGGAATTCTATAGAATAGAGTTAGTGGGAGAAACGAGATATCATCGCGACTTTTTGTAATGTGGAGGGATTTATATTGTAAAACTCATGAATTATTGATACAAATGTAAAAGCTCCTGGTATTATACCTGTGAGTGGGTGTATCGAGGCAGCAATCGCCAATAATACTTTCTATTACCAGGCCTACGGTGGATGGACCTTCGCTTTCAAAGATTACTACGAACTCAATATTACCAATCAGATTGATTCGCCCGAATTCATGCTGTTGTCTCAGGTATGCTAGCACCATAGTCAGTTCGTTTGTTAAAGCATGCCATTCACAAGCATGAGTGGCTCTTGGACTATGAGCATTGCCACAAAACAAAATTTAAGGAGTCTCCCCGCGAGCTACTTTCGTGTGTTTTTAGTCTGCATACTATCAACAATGAATAACAACGACGATACCAACTACAATCACTAGGCCGTGGACCCTTACCATTATCTTGCGGACAAATCCCGCTTCTTGATGCCAAAGCTCGTCATCAATGCAGCAGGCGATGAATTTCTACAAAACGATAACGATCGATTCTGGTACGATGAGGGTTACGACGACATCGTAGATGATTGTCTACAGTGTTATTTGTCACATCAACAATATCAAAGTTACCGATTGGCCTCATTGCTTTCTGATTCTCCCCCCCTCCCCATCACTTTCTTCCCTTCGCTCTTTCCTAAGGTGGGAAGATATGCCAGTGGGACAAGGAAAACACCGTCTCATGGTGCAGAACGCAGAGCACTCAGAGGCCACAGGCAAGAACGAAAACCACACTACATCATCAACACATGTCGTCGTATTCATCGAGGATGCATTGTTACTACCATTCAGTGTCGTCTCTATACCGCCCTCATTTGTCCGCCGTTGTCATGTTATCGTTAATCAGGCATCTTCGAGATCATTCCGGCTATTGGCGCCTGGGCTCGTGGACTTCTGGAGACGGTTGCAGCATTATTGCCCTTAATATTAATACTACTGATGATAATGATAACAACGACGACGATGATGATGATGACAAATGAGGGCATCATGATGAACGTCCAAAACACAAAAAAAAGCAACAGAAACGAACAGAAACGGTACGCGATCCACTACGGATTCGAGATGAAAATCACTACCCCTACCTTCGATTTTCTCTTTAACCCCTCTTTGCATACGCTTCCTCTTGTCGTTTGGACAGGGTGGTGAATGGCCTGGCTTCGAATGGGAAATGGATCGTGATTCTGGCGATATCACATTCCGAAACTTGGACCCTGAGCGCAGGCCATCAAGCGTCGTCATGTGGCACGCACCAAGCTGGCCTAAAGGAGGTAATAGCTTGTGAGTTGTGAGGCGAGAATCAAACCCATTCATGCGTGATTGTAGTAGGTAACGATGTAAGGAGGACGGTGATGATAGTGATAATGATAGAAATGATGTTGTAAGAATGACGACAGTACTCCTGTTGCACTTCTGCTGTTCTCAATATAGGCAAGCGCGATTGGCGACTATTGGTTGCAGACAAGAAGATACACCCTGTTATCTGGTCAGTGTTAATGATGAAAATGAAGAGGAGGAAGAGGAAGAAGATGATGATCAGGAGAATAATGTTCAATGTACAAATTTATAAATTTGTACTATACACATATCTAGGTTTGACAAGGAGCTAAACGAGACGTCATCGGGCTCCAATGAATGGATAGCTCACCACCAGGTCTCTCGTTTCCCTCCCCCCCCCCCCTCTCTTTCTCTTTCTCTCTATCAAACACACACACACACACACACACACACACACACACAAATATAAATAAAAATATAAACATATATATATATATATATATATATATATATATATTGTGGTCGTTCAGAAGCCATTCGTGAATTGGATTGCCTTCTTCATTGAAGTTAAGTATCCTGGTAATATCACCACATATAGTAGTAGTAGTAGTAGTAGTAGTAGTAGAACATCATCAACACGTTCATTATGGACACCAAACAAAAATCGAGGATGTTATTGGATTGCGTGCATATGAGTTTGAGTATGATTTAAATGTGTTCCTGCGTTTATCATTACTGTCGTCGTTGTCTTCATTGTCACTAGACTATTACTGCCAATTGTTGTTACCCTCATCTTCACCGTTGTGATCATCATGAAACATCACCCTTCACAATGGTAGGCCCTCCCCGCTACTACGATCCGAGCAAAAATACAGAGTAAGTGACTCATGCACATAAGAACTTTTTCGCTAGACATCGTGTATTTATTATTATCTCAAACATCTCCCACCACATCATTTGTGCCATTTTGTCTTATTCGGCGTTCTATCTCATTATCCGTCCATAATCAATCTACATCAGGTATCGATTCACGACGCAAGTATCCATCGTGCCAGACAATAAATGGGCTCATCGAGGATGTTATGGCAAGGAATGTGCCTCTCTTCCATTGGTATAGAACGAATCTATGCTGTAGTGCACTTCGCAAGACGGCATAACATGTACATGCATGCTCATGCATGCTCCATGTTGAAGTAGTCTTGAATGAACATGCATAGATGTGATGCAATCGGTCATTATGCATGTATACACGCGAGCACGTACCGCGCGCTTTGATATCATAGAAAACGACTACATCTAGGCTTGCATTGTTGCCGTAAAAGCTCTATTGCGAACACTGCACATAACACCATGCTAAGGCATGGCACATTTGCACACATCATGCTAGCATGTTGTTGCGCGTAAGGTGTTCACAGGCCGAGGCGCTACGTGCACAAGTAGGCAGGGGGGGGGAAAGGCACGTTTGCTTCCTTTTGAAGAGTTGTGTTTATTTTTATTAAAGATTATATTTTTATTAAATCGTGCACTGCGTAATCATTCGCGAAGCTTTCGCGAATGCCGCCGCACGTGGGGCAGCACACTTCCGGTGTGCTGCCATGAGTCCCGCCGGAACCCACGTGCCTATGCTGTATTAATATCTACGTTATCTATATTCTATATCCGCGACAACCCCTTTGTTGTCGCACGTGACTTGTGCCCGCGTAGTGGTACGCGCTACACCTCCCCCAAGTCACGTTGCTCCTTCCTTCCTTCCTTATTCCCTTAGACCTTCATCGCTTTCGGAACTTCACCAACCACCAGGTAATAGATTCCTCTCTAACCTTATCTCCTTTGTCGCTTACCCAGAACTCACCTTCGTCCTTAGGTTCGTGTCCATACCAGCCCTCTGCATCAAGGTCCCCCAGGACCTTATACCAGTGCTCAAAGGGTAAGTCGGGAACAGCTAGGTAGAGTAGCTGATATTTTCCGTCCTTTATTTTCATAGCTACCCTCTCCATATTTCGTAATCCAGGGTAGCCTAGATAGACAATCTTCATGCGCCAATCGTCGTTCACCCTGACCTTATTGTTTCCATATTCCACATCGAACTTAGGTCGGGGTCCTAAACAAGGCATTGCTCGCTCCCACACAGTAGGGTTTACTTTAACATCCTCTAGGAGCTTCTCACCGATATCATAATTCTTTAGGTGACTGATGTGGCGCAAGGTGACCCTGTTCCCATCATAGATGTAGTACTGCTTCCTCCCCTTCCTCTCGGTAACCTTTGCAACGCCACCCCAGAAGGGGTCTTGTTTATTTCTCGATCTCAGATTTACCTTGGCCCTAACATACTGTCCTTCCTTTAGAACTCGGCCATCGTACGGGACCTTCTCGTCTTCGCTCTCGGTATCGTCGTCGTTGTCGTCGCCTTCTTCCCTCTCCTTATCCTTGATACCTCCCCCAGACGTGAAGGTGTCGTTTACTAACCCTTGTATCTTGTCTGGTGTGGTGCTATTTATCCTGCTTAGGTTGGCCAAGGTGCGGTGGAGTCGCTCTACCTTGGAGTTGGACTGGGCATAGTATACAGGTGAGGCATCAATATTAGGGTGTGGTAGCTGTAGAAGAGAGGTCTCATTATCCACATGTAACTTCTTTGGTATCTTGTTTATGCTAACTTCATCAGGGATAGCCTGGAGCTCAGACTCCCAGGTACGGTAGCAGTTAGTAAGCCTCTGCTTATATAAGCCTTTGTTCTTCTTAGCAACGTTGACCTTGATAATCTTTTTAACCCAGCACTTTCCAGTGGCCACATCAACGAAGGTAAGGTAGTGATAGCCATCGTACTTATAAACATCAATTTGCACGATATCTAAGAAGTTCCTTGCTTTGATTTTCTTAGATGCACGGCTCTTGCTGGACTCCTTGGTGGCGACGCCTGCCGCCTTCAAGCTGGAGCACCTGCAGCCACGCAGGTATGTCCTTATCTCTTTTAGCTTGTAGGGCCAGTAGTAATGGTAGAGTAGAGCAGTGATATGGTTTTCTCCTACGTGTGCAGGTCCATGGGCGGTAAAGAGAAGGGCTCCCCTGGTCCGCCGTGGCACGTAGGTACGCCTAACATTATTAGTGTATACATATATCCTATCACTAAGTACCTCATGCTTGTGTTTGTATTTATCCAGGTGTTCTTGAAGGTGCTGGAGCTCCTCTGGCTCAGCAGGAAGTCGCCGTCCTCGAAGGTAATCGCGTTAACCATAGGGGTGACCTGGGTAGGGACTTTCTTTTCGAACAGCCTGCTGAAATAGTCAGCAAGCTGCTTGTCTCCTGGTGCGTAGACCACTGTCCTCTTGTCCCTAAACTCTTCCGTGTCCGCCCTCATAGCTGCATACTCATCGTTAGGCGCTTCGAGCTTGCGGTCGATGCCTAGGAGGGGCTTGTGGTCAGTCATTAAGGTGAAGCTGGGCACCGACAGCAGGTAGTATCTTAGTTTCCTCTGCGCCTCAGTCATGGCTTTATACTCTCCTTTTGTAGGGCTGTACTTGGCCTCAGCTGCTGTGCAGGCCCTGCCCCACACCCGTATGATCTGCTGGTCTTGGGTAAGTACAGCAGCCATACCTAGCTAGACCAGTCTGTCCATAGGGTAGCTGGTCTAGTAGTGTCTAGCTAGCATTCAATAGGGTGTTGCTGCATAACTTTATTAGGTTATCGAAGTGGGCATCAAGGCCAGCCTTGGCCCACACCTTAGCGAAGCTGAGGCCTACAGAGTTCTCCTTCCGGTAAGCAGTAGTAAAAGCAGCTGCAGTCCTAGCGTAGGTAGGGGAGAACCTACGTAGTATCCAAGCTGCAGTCTGCAAGAATGACTTTAACTCCTTTGCATTCTTAGGTTTAGGGGCTTGCTGTAGTGCTGCTACTTTCTCGGGGTTTGGGGTGATGCGGCCTTGCTCCAGGTAATATCCACACCACTTGATTCTTGTAGCTAGGAATGTACACTTCTGCAGTCTAATAGTAAAACCGAAGTGTGCAAACCTAATAAATATATTTTCCAGGAGGAAGATCTGAGCGACGACTGTGTTGGTACATATTATGTCATCATCCACATACACAAACACAAACACCCACAACACAGACGCCATCCCATCATGTGTGTATGCCCTGTAGTTCTGACTACTGAACGCATCCCCTGATATGCTTAGGCCGTAAGGGAATACGACGAAGTGCCACTTCCTGTGCCTGCTGGAGAACGCGGTAATGGGGCGGGAGGTTTTGTGGATGGGTGTCTGCATGTATGATTCATTTTTATCTAGGGAAGAGTAGTATTTGTATCCTATGACGTGTTCAATAACGTCATCTATCCTTGGTGTAGGTGTCTGGATCCTCTTTATTACTCGGTTGTGGCGGATGAAGTTGTGCGCCAGGCGGAAGAAAGGGTAAGTAGGTTTCTTAGCTAGCACATGTCTCACGTTCCATGGTGAGTTGCTTGGCTCTATCTTCCCTTCCTTTGCCCATTCATTGATCTGCCACTCTATCTTTTCCCAGTCCGCTTCCGGTCGCCTATGTTCTGGGTCATTGATGATGCACTCTTCGTATCCCTTCTTTAGCTCGATCTTTACTGGGGTAAGCTTGCTGGAGGGCTTCGTCGTCGGCTTGGTGATGTCAGAGTACTTCTCGTTTAATATTTTATTAATGTACTTTTTGCCTTTGTCGATATCCCAATCATCAGCTGGGGGGGTCTTGTCCAGTAGCTCCGTTATCTGTCGGATGGTCTTGCCGGGGTTCTTCTTCCGTAGCTCGGTAGGTGTAGGTAGCTTGTTGTCCGCTAGGTCCATAAACTCTAACGCATTAACGCTTGACTCAGAGGTCCACTCGTCAAGCCGTATCATGTTCTGGCTGATGGTCCTGCCTGACTTCTTTGGCAACTTAGCAAAGTATATCTTGTGATTGTAGAATGATATGATCCCCCCTAATTTTTCTAGGGCATCCTGTCCGAGGAGTAGTTCCATGGATAAAGTCATGGCTACTCGGGTCTTGATTTGGGTCTCCGCGTCGCTGCCAGGTATCTGTAGCTTTAGCATTAGCTCACCGACGGTCTTCATGGAAGAGCTTCCGTCTGCTTGAGCATATTTACGTTCTTTCTTAGTCACTTGATCCAATAGTCCTAACCTTCTTACTGTGCTTAGGCTTATGAAGGACTTCGGCATGCTGCCACTATCCCAAAGGGCAGGTAGTTTCTTGTAGTCTCCGTAGCTGTCTTTAACTTTAACCTTGGTCATAGCAACTTTGATAGTCCTGTTAGCGTCTTCGTCATTAATGTTGCATACTCCTAAGTTCTTTATGTCGTCTAGGGTCATGGGCTTGTCTTGGTCCTGCGTTGCTGGTACTGCTGTCTTCGTCGGCGCCTGCTTAAGGTGATCTAATATTCCGTTTATCTGCTGCTGTATAGCATTGATACTGTTCTGCTTTTTGTTCTTATATTTATTGTTCTTCCCGTTGTTGCTGCCTTGCCATTTGCTGTTGTTATATCCTTGTCCTCTGCCTTTCTTTCTCTTTAACTTCTCGTAGTGTTCGTTGAGCTGCCTGATCGTCATCCTGGGTCGTCCTTCTTTCCTGTCTCTGCAGTCTTTAGCGGTGTGTTTCCCTTTACGTGAGCAGTATCCGCAACGTCGGTTACCTTCCCTGTCCTTGTACCAGTCTCGCTGCGGCTTAATAGCGTTAATGTTTCCTATGCCAGGTACCTTAGGGCTGGTAAACTTGCGGTCCTGCTCCTGCTCGCGTAGGGATATAGCCTGCACTGCTGCCTCCATCGTGGTGTAGCCTTTCTCCGTAACGTAAGTGGATTCCTTTATCTTTAACTTGAACTCTTCAAACCTTGCCTGATCATCACCTGTGTTGTAATTAAAATCATGTAGTTCGTCGATCATATCCTGGAAGCGCGTGGCAAAGTCTCTAACAGGTTCTCTCTCATGCTGCATCATTGCTCTGTATTTTCTAATAGCCTGGGGTAGGGAGTTAGCATCCTGTTCATTTACAAAAGCCTTCATTATCGCCTCAACGTCTCGTAGCCCACTAACTGTAGTGTGTATTTTCTCTAGCTGCCTGATCCGGGTCCTGCCTGTCTCGTAAAGGTCCATGGCTTGCTTTATTATAGCTAGCCATTTGAGCTTGTCGTTTTCGGTGGGGTTAGGGGTAAAGTCGCAGAGTATACTCCTAGCGTTCTTCCACCACCTCCTTGCCTCACCTCTTTTCCCGTTGTATTTCGTTATCATAACCGGTGCTGTTTTAACAGACATGAACTGGGTGTTCCGCTGTACCGGCTGCTGCTGCTTGACGGTGCTCTGGGTCGTCCCCCGCGAGGCGCCCAGACCCCCGTCGTTCCTAAACAAAGCTGCCCACTCTGGAGGTAAGTCTGCTTCGTAATCCATGATGTCCTGCATGATAGCTGCCCAAACATCATGTGTCTGATACTTGTATTCTATCGATACTTTCAGTTTGGCGTAGTTGCTCGCCCTGGGTCGCAAGGCTCGTAATGCCATTACGACCTTCTTGCTTTCGGCGGCCACGTCCTCGTCGTCCGCCTCGTAGAAGTTCTCCAGTGCCTCTGCTGCTGCATCTGCTTTCTTAATCCCGGGTGCTGGTCCCGGCGGTGCCTGTGGAGGTGTTCCTCCTCCTTCCTTAGCGTCCGTATCGCCCTTCCTTTCCTGTTTCTGCTCGTGCCCTTGCACGGCCTGCGAGCCAAAGTCCTGCTGTTCTTCTAGCTGCTGTGACATTGTTAGTCAAATCGTTTCCCGTGTGTGGAAGCCAAAGGTTGTTGCGCGTAAGGTGTTCACAGGCCGAGGCGCTACGTGCACAAGTAGGCAGGGGGGGGGAAAGGCACGTTTGCTTCCTTTTGAAGAGTTGTGTTTATTTTTATTAAAGATTATATTTTTATTAAATCGTGCACTGCGTAATCATTCGCGAAGCTTTCGCGAATGCCGCCGCACGTGGGGCAGCACACTTCCGGTGTGCTGCCATGAGTCCCGCCGGAACCCACGTGCCTATGCTGTATTAATATCTACGTTATCTATATTCTATATCCGCGACAACCCCTTTGTTGTCGCACGTGACTTGTGCCCGCGTAGTGGTACGCGCTACAATGTGATGCGTGTCGTCGCGTGTGGATGTGTGATCATTGCAATGATAAACACAACACGTCTAACTAGCTAAGCTAGCTAGCTAGATGCACACACTACTAGACTAGACATGCATGCATGTTGTTAGCGCGTGACATGCAGGACAGCAGCATGCGCTGTGCTAGCTACAGCTAGCTACGCACAGTGCGTGCTAGCGTGGCGGTCTGCACGGTGACACGATTGTGCTGTCTAGCTGTGTGCACATCAGATCGACACGCTAGCACGTGCGGTCTGTGTCGGCACACTAGCATGTTTGCACCCAGTGCCTCGAACTGAAAACAATGAGGACCCCCTCTAGCCCTGCTAGCCTGCTAGCCTGGCTAGCTGCATGGTGCATGTGAAAACAAGCACTACCAGACTAGAGCATGTTGCAAAATTGTCATGTTTCGCTGCAAGTTGTAATAACGTCAAGTCTACTCTTTGCTGTTAGAACATCATGAAACATGAAAATGTGACACTACTCCAGCATGAGTGTGAAAACGTGTTTTCCCCCAAAAATGTTCAAAGTTCAAAAATCAGAAATTTTGGCATGTGACATTTTCTAAGAAGGGCAGCTGATGATATTTTCGTCATCAAAACTCACCATCATCATTTGCAAGCACCAACGAGCCTGGATGGCATGCCTCCCCCGAGATCTTCTCTCTCTACAGGTCCAGATGTTAGGAAAACGAAACGCTTCGTCAAGTGTCGGGTCACGGGTCGGTAAAAGGGAACATCGTGCTTAGCTCAAGAATATTTCAGGATGCGACAATGAAAATTCTAGGTCGTTTGAGATAATTCAAGGACATTTTGATCTAATTTGTGAAAAGGTAGCCAGCTGGAGCTCTCCCTCTCCACGTCGAATCTGTTGATAAAGGTCCTACTCTATCATAAGCTGCATTAGCACAAGCTCTAACCACCGTCATTGATTGATTCTCCCATCAAATCATGTTAACGTCATCGTTTTCTATCAGAATTACTGCTCTGGTCAGTGTTCCCCCTGCACGCTAGGGCCTGATGATGTCGGCAGATTCCAAGCTCGAGGGAGGAAATGAGCAAGGAAATTCAACAGACGGAGTTCCTGTGAGAAGATAACGATAAGAGTGTAGAGCTATTAAGGATTTGCGGTTACCTTGACCTATTTCTTTTTGCAGGACCTCGGATCGCTTTTGCACCTCGAGATGCCCGATGTCATCCAAAATCTCCATGTGAGATATTCAAGGGGCCAGATATATACAAGGTTTACTTAACTACACCTACTCCCACGGACTACGGTTACTCATTTATTTCTCATCGTCTCTTCTTCTTCTCTCAGCGTATCATCGATCCTGGTTGCAGTTAACCCTTACAAGTCTATGCCGTACTACGGAACGGGTAGTTCCAACTCTTAATACTGCTCCACTTGTATTATTATGAATAACTAGTAGTGGTAGAAGTAGTAGTAGTAGTAGTAGTAGTAGTAGTAGTAGTGGTGGTGGTGGTGGTGGTGGTGGTAGCAGTAGCAGCAGCACAACAGAGCCGTAACATGATTCGACTCACCATAGCATAGTTTGACATAGCAGTCCATGGAGTCGTTGTTGCTTTAACAACAGCTATCATATGTCCCAATAACCACAGAATTCATGGAAAAATACAGCGCCAAGGGCAAGCGAGAGACTGTCGAACCCCACATCTACAACATTGCGGAGAACGCGTATGTAGAGGAAAATAGCAACTATCCTAAAAATATTTTAGAGTAGAGTGTAGATATACATCAACCACAAACACGCTGTGGTGGTGCCTCTCTCTCTCCTCTCTTCCTCTCTCTTCCTCTCTCCCTCTCTCCCTCTCTTTCTCTCTTTCTCCTGCACACGTGTGCTTGTGTATGTAGTGGCCCATCCACGTCACACTAATTCTTCGGTATCCTTCGATGTGTGACAATACATAGATTCCGAGCACTGGCGTTGAAGGAGAAATCACAGTCGATTATCGTGTGCGGCGAGTCAGGGGCGGGAAAATCGGAGAGTGCGAAGCTCCTGATGAAGCATCTTGCGTTCACCACTTCTAGAGGGAGCTCTGTGACGGTTATTTGCCACCCGCAAAATAAACAATAGCAGGAGCATACGATGATGGCCATTTGCTCAAGGATACAACATGCAATTTCATCTTTAATTCGTGATCTTACTCGGACAGAATGTTGACCGTAACTACCAATGCCTTTGTATTGTAATCTGTGCTTATCCCCTCTCCTTTTCTCCCCTACTACCCCCCCCCTGGGTTGTACAAGGTTGACGGAAGTAGTCCTCCCTCGGATAGTTCAGCTAAACCGAAGAAGGTAGCATATTGCTGCTTCTGCTGATGGTGTAACACTGTACAGAATGAATTATTATCATCGTTAGTTTCTCACTTCATCCCCTCCCCCCCCCTCCAAAACTCTTTCCCTTCTTGCCCACTCTTCCTCCTCCTCCTCCTCCTCCTCCTCCTCCTCTTCATCTTTCTCTGCTTGTCGTCCTCTATTATCATCTGCAGCTAATGCGCCGGATGTCCTCCACTTCCCTAAAATCCAACACCTCACTAGCAGCTGGCAACCACACGTAATAGATTTAGCGACATCATTCAAGTCTGAGAGTTATTACGACCATATTGGTTGTGGGTGTCGCGATTGGGTAGGAGTAGTGCAGTTAAAAAAAGGTTAACCCCCCTCCTTCTCCTTCTCCTCCTCCTTCTCTTTCATTCTCTTATCTCATTTGTTAGAATCGAGTTCCATGACTTCGACGAAGAAGACTTGGAATTGAATGGGGTATGCAGTTTGGAAGAGGAAAGGCACAAAATGATAGCAAACACACACACACACAAACTCACATGTTGTTTCATGTTCATAAGTTATTATTCAGTGTGCGTACTACACGTTCGTATGATAGGAAGCAAAAGAAGTAGAGGCGAGGGTGCTGTCGATACTGGCAGTTAACCCAATTCTGGTAGTAGCAGCAAATAAGGACGACAACCATTTAATAGTACTTGCTAAGCAAGGAAAAATTCAGAGGAAGATATATATATATATATATATATATATATATATGTGTGTGTGTGTGTGTGTGTAAAGAGAAGGAGAGGGAGCGAGAGAGAGTTGAAATTTTTAGAACTGGTGAGATTTCGAAGTTGTCCATTGCTAGTCAAATGGCCTCCTCCTCGTCACACCATATGAATGCTGTTGTTGTAGGAGGCCTTCGGAAACGCGAAGACCGTTCTGAATAACAACAGCTCACGATTTGGCAAATTCACAAAGCTGCAATTTGGAAGTTGGATCATTCACACAAACATAGACAGACAGGCAGAGAGAGAGAGAGAGAGAGAGAGAGAGAGAGAGAGATGTGAGAGGGTTGAGAAGCGAGGGGAGAGGATAATTCAGAGGCAAGCAGAGCAGGGACAAGAAGAAAATATGAGCGCGTCAAATCTCGAGAATTGTATTTAAGACGCATATTTATTTGATTACACAATGTACTGTTCGTTTGATATACGGCAGAGACTGTAGATGATGATGGCAAGTATATTATCCAAGGTCTAGCAGCATCGATGCTTTCCCTACATAATCTATGTCAATTGTATTCTATTTTCTTTTCCTTTCTGAAGATTTTGGTGCTCGTTGAGGTTTTGTCATTACGTATATATCATAATGTATATTATATATATATATATATATATATATATATGCATACTCACACCTCCCGTGAGTATTCTAAATTTGTCGTCCTCAGGCTCTGCAATAAGTACTTTTCTGTTGGAAACTTCCCGTGTGGTAGTAGTAGGAGAAACAGCGTAGTTATAGTGCGTACTAGCAGTAACACCGGTGGATGTGTGCCAGCATCGGTATTGACTTGATGATTCAAATTCTTTTCGGAAAATGATTTGTAGAGCTCTGAACGACATACAAGAAGATTTTGTTGTTCGTCTAGTAGCGTTATGGCTCCTCAACCATCGCAGGGGCCCTCAACATAATCTGTGTGATCGTAGTCGATAATATATCACGATTCCGAAGAAATAATAACTTCCACATTTCCTCCTGAGACTTTAACTCACGAATGTACATCGAGTGGTAGTTAGCTGCAGGCGTTAGTTCGCTGTTTGTTGTGGTTATCGCCGTCATCGTGAGAGTGAATGCTGCTGTGCGTGGGAACAGGTGCTGCAGAGTCCAGGGGAGCGCAACTATCACGTGTTTTACCAAATCCTATACGTAAGAAAATAATACCCCCATCATCCTTTCCTCGCTTCCTCTGCTCCTATTGCCTTTTGATAAGGTGTTCTTCCTCCTTCTCTCCCCCCTTCTATGATGTGTCCAGGGCCTGACTAAAGAGAGGCGCTCAAAGTGGGGCTTAACCACGGTAGTATAAGATCACGATGGTGTTGTTAGTGGTGTTGTGGTAAATTATGCCAATGATGTTGATGAGGACGATGCTGATGATTATTGCTACAACGGAGACTATCCCTGCCATTTCCCTACTATTAATGCATTTTTTTATTTTGATGATCTAAAGAATATGTTATTTAGTTGCTGAGAAGCTGGGATTCTCCCTCTTCCTGATTGAATGTTTGTATGATTTATTTCTTCCTTTCTTCCTTCGTGACCCAATACTACTACTACTACTACTACTAATACTACTACCACTACCACTACCACTACAACAGCCACAGGACTTCAGATACTGCAACCAGTCCAATTGCTACGCAATCCCAGGCAATAATATAGCAGCATGGAGCAGTTGGGAGATGGTAGGAGAGGAGGAGAGAGCGATCCGTTTGAGACCACTTTAGAGCTGATGAATAGGGGGTTATCAGCATAGAATGTTCGCACCATCTCCTTCTTCTCAAGCTGGTTTCCTATCTCTTCCTTGCCTCCTCTGATCATGCAGACACAAAGCCAGATTCTGTTTTGTTTCGACATCTCAAGAACGCTATGATGAGAGCACGCTTTTCATCCGAAGAGATCATCCAGGTAGCAAAGCATCTATTATCTGAAAGACACCGTCGTTTCACACCCCCCCCCCCCCCCTCCCACCTTCTCTTCCCTTTCAGATCTTCCAGTTGATAGCAGGGATTCTTCACCTCGGGAACATCGAATTCATTACGAACGTAATATCTTACATTTATTGCGAACAATCATATGCCTGAAAATAATGAAGCACACGTCGGTAGTAGATACAAAGACATCTCACATCTTTATTACCGTAGGAGAAAGAGGACTGTCTGATTTCCCAAGAGTCTCTGGAGCATCTCGAGATGGCCTCTGAACTCTTTGGCATCTCCCTAGGCTCACTCCGAACTCTTCTCACTTACCGGCACATCAAGGTATGTTGTCTTACATCATAATAACAAGCGAGGAGAGAGGAGTAGGGGCTTCAGCGTAACAAGTCCGATTTCGAATAATTTCTTGGCAAATGCCCTGGATTATAATCCTGCAAAGAGAGCATGTATGATGGTTGCAATCATCCGTTCGCATAGTTGTACGATGATACATATGACTACTACTAATTAGGTCGGGGAAGCCATCATTGCTAAGCCGTATGATCTAAAAGCCGCTGTTGTGAACAGAGACTCGACGGCAAAGGTCTTGGAGTACTATATCTATATATCTACATGTGTGTGTGTGTGTGTGTATGTGTGTGTGTGTGTGCGTGTATCTAATACCTTGTCTTCATTTTGTCCAAAACATAGAGCATATATAAGGGCGTCTTCGATTGGATTGTAGCACACATCAACAGCACAATGGCGGGTAAGAATGTGACCAGTCATTCATGAATAATGAATCGGAGCTATTGTTATTATCATCAATTTTATCATTTTCTCCGCCAGGTGACTCGAATGGCGATAAGAAGATCTTAGACATCGGGATCTTGGACATTTTCGGGTTATCTCACTCCGAAAATACAGCTTACAAAATGCCATTGCAGCATGATACCATGCTATGCACGCTTGTGAGGGAGAGCAAGATAGCAACATATCCACGCGAAATAGCCTTATATAAGGATCCGCTGGACGCTCTTAGGTTTGAGGTTTTCGAAGACAACAGCTTTGAGCAGCTGTGCATTAACCTAACCAACGAGCGCCTGCAGGTATAAGACGATGATGATGATGATGATGATGATGATGATGATGATCGCGGTAGTAATGGTGGTGATGGTGATGATTAGTAATCCGACATCGAAGGCCTTTCTGTCTGAAAACTTCTGAAGAGATGCATTTCAGTGTTGATTTTCCTCTCTCAATGGGGTGTTCCCTTCTTTCCAATCCGCAGCACTACTTCAACAACAAGATCGTGCTTTCGGAGCAAAAGGACTACATCCAGGAGGCTATTGTGTGGACCCCGGTTAGCCTTCCCGACAACAAAGGTGATAGATAGTAGCATCCTACTAGGCTTGGAAACAATTCATGTGTGTGTGTGTGTGTGAGAGAGAGAGAGAGAGAGAGAGAGAGAGAGAGAGAGAGAGCGTATGTGTCCTATGTGAGTGGAGGAAGGGGCCGAGAGAAATAGAGAGAGAAATAGAGAGAGAGAGAGAGAGAGAGGGGGGGGGGGGGGGGGGGGGAGAAATATTTATCAACATATTGACCGCATCCATCCATTATTTCAGGTGAAATCACCATTGCTGCAGAATCATACTTCATCATCAATGTTCTCGGGTTCCTCGCACTCCTCCGCCATCTTTGGATCACCATCTGCTGCACAGCGACAATCGTCAATAGCAACATCATCATCATCTTATTCTTCTTCTTCTCCCATCAAAAACCGTCCATCGCCACGATCACCGAGTAAGCGCAGCCAGACTGTAGGGGCAAAGTTCCTGAGGCAGCTCAAACGACTGATGCATGAGCTGGTGATGATTATATGTGAGAGAAAGCTCCCCCCCACACACACACAACACACACACACACGCACGTGTCGATATGTGCGTAATGGTAACAATGATGCTTATAGTTGTACTGGCCTTAACACGTGCCCCACATGCAGTCTCTTTACCCCATGTCTTCTTCCACCGTCTTTGACTGCTATTTTCAAGGATTTCTTCTTGATTTGTCCTCCTCGACGTTGCTGTCGTCATCGACATTTGTTGTTGTTGTTGTTGTTGTTGTCATTGTTGTTATTGGCAGGATGGCACCGAGCCTAGATTCATTCGCTGTATAAAGCCAAATCTTGAGAAAAAATGCGACGTTTGGGTAAGAGACAGGAGGGGGGCTAGGGGCAGAAAATTCAAAAGCCGACTTGGAAAAGAATATAATAAAGACAAATAATACGTGAAATGTGTCTGTGTGTGTGTGAGTGTGCAATATATATATATATATATATATATATATATATATATATATAATTTTTATATATATTTGAATAAATGACACAAAGATTTAGGAGATACAATGTCGGCACGCAGTTCTCCACCCGTTATATCTTGTCTTTCTTGGCCTCCTCCTCCCCGACCACCTCCTCCTCCTCCTCATGTGTTTTGTTCCTCATGTTGTTCGATCGTTCACCGTTAATAGGCTGCAAGGCTTGTGGAAGATCAGCTGGAATCAGGGGGGCTCATCCAGGCGTTGAAAATCATAAAGCTTGGATTTCCCACCCGCATCGAAATCAAGAAAATCTACGCATTATACAAAAACAGCTGCTGCTTTGGAGATGACAGCAGCGATTTAAAGCAGGCAAACCCCCGTGATGTTTGCGAGGCGGTTTTATTCCTCTTCTTCGGTCTTTCCGCACCTGACATCAAGATTGGACTCACTAAGATTTTCTTCCGGGAGAACATGCAAGATGTTGTTTCGAGGCTCCTTAACCCGATGGAGGCGAAGAAGATCGTCGGCAACACCGAGGCGCGACATGCCATCAAACGGTAGAGCATCTGCACTGTACAGCAGAATGTTCATGAATTGAAAGCAAATAGTAGAAAAGGAAACTACGATCATCGATGTGATTTATATATATATATATATATATATATATATATATAAATTTGTCATTGCAAGACCAGCTCGCACACACACACACACACACACACACACACACACATACACAGACAGACACACATACACACACACGCAGGCATCTCGTTCATAAGAAGCTCGTTCGTTGTATGGCAGTCGTCAAGGTAATAATATAGGGACAGATACTAAATATTTACGAAGTATCATGTATGTCGCATACAAATATATATATATATATATATATATATATATATATATTAATAATATGTTGTCCCAGGAATTGAAGAAAGAAATATCACATAATCCTTCTTTTCTTCATTCATTATGTGCTTGTTCTCCTCGCTCATAATATCCCTTCTCTCTGAGCACACTTCACTTGTCTGTTGTTGTGTATAAAAAGGCTTACACGCGTATCCGTAACATCTTCTCCCTTCGTCACGCAACGGTAGCCTCCTACACACTCCAGGTCTTTTACTTGATATTAAGTGTTATGACTTATATTTTATGTGTGTGTGTGTGTGTGTGTGTGTGAGAAAGAGAGAGAGGGGGGGGGGGGGGGGGGGGGGCGGGGGGCCGCGAGAAGGAAAGATATAGTATTTTGCCACTACCTATTTTGCCACTACCTGATTCCATCTCTGTCAGCCTCCCCTGTCCTTTTCTTTTGCACCTTCATCTATCCTCTTCACTTTACTTCCTCTCCTCCTCCACCCCCTCCTCTTTTCAGGCATTTGTGAGAGGCATTCAGAGTAAAAATAAACTTCAGCACAAACGAAGGAGCAGGATAACAGGTAGTAATAGTGCTGCTGTTGTTTTCAACTTAAAGTCTCTGTTTCTTCTCGCATGTACTCTTAATAATAGGGTTGTGTATAATTAATGATAATGTGTAATCAGAATACGAAGCAGGAGTGAAACGGTTGAGAGCTGCAGGAGTCTCCTCTTCCCCTCCCTGCAATGCGGACTCCTCCTCCTCCTCTTCCTCCTCGTCCAAGCCAGTGATGATGAAAGATGGCGCTGTTGTTACTACGGGAAAGTACGATGCAATCATGCTCATCGGGACCCAAATCTCTCGTTGGATGGCACATCACGTATGTTCGTATTCAATACATTTCTCTCTCTCTCTATCTATCTATCTTTCTTTACTTCCCTCCCTCCCCTCCCTTCCCCTTCGTTCCCTGAGCAAACGACGACTAACTTTGAGTTGTTTCAACATCTACAAGTTGGCAGTGTTGCCGTCCTTCAATCCTGCGTCGTCATCTCTACCGGAAGGGCGAGAGGTGTTCGTGGCGCTTGCATCCGGAACCCATATCCTGATGCTTCTGAAAGATGTGTTGAAGGTTGATGACGTCCAAATCATGGAACCAGCAGCGCCTGGAAGCTGGGCAGCCGAAGTAAATGCCAGGGCAATCACTGAGATGTTCGCCGATCTTTCCTTGGGACTTGGTAGCCGGCCATTGGATCCTGAGGACATCTCGTACGTGCGCTCACCCGAAAAGCTCTCGAATGCTCTAGCGAGACTTTCCGCGATGACTCCAGAATCAGTACTGAAGTCGCTGCCTATTCTCACCTTTCACTCCGAGGAGACGGGCGTGTCTCAGAAGAGCGTTCTTCTCTTTGGAAGCACCCGCAATCAAGCCGCCCCCCGGCTGGACTCTTCAATCGACAAAAAGGATGATGACGACGACGAGAATGCCCATAGAGATGATGATGATGATTATGATGATGATGATGATGATGATGGTGGTGGTGATGAAGACAATTCTCACAACGAAAGACAACTTGGCCAAGGCATCTTAGACATCCTGACAGAAGATCTTGCTATGGAGCTTCGTTCACCTGGAAGCGTAACCAAAAGGCGTAAGGAAGAGGCCGCGCAGCGGCAGAAAGAGCGGGAAGAAGATCGCTTGCGCGAACGGCAACAAGCGCTTCAGAAGGCCAAACGAGAGCGCGAGGAGAAGAAGATAAAGGAGATGGAGAGAAAGAAGATGGAAGAGATGGAGATCGAGAAGAGGGAGAGGGAAAAGAAGAGAGCTGCAATCGAAGAGTCGGAGGAGATGCAGAGAAAGGAACAGCAACAGGCCGAAGAGGAGAAACGACTGAGACAAGAAATAAGAAGGGAAGAAGATACTGCCAATGCTGCAGAGATGACCAAAATCAGCACAGAGGGCGACAACACAAAGGACGATAACAGCAATGCGCAAGAATCGATGATAGCCGCGGAAGGTAATATACCTACGTTGCCACTAGTGAAAGGAGCAGATAAAGTTGTCATTAGAGATGGCTCGAACGCGCAGAAGAATAGGCAGCCAGAACACCAATTGGAGACTACTGCTGTGATCAACAATGCGGAGGACGCATCACCATCCATAGCAGGCAGCACAAAACAGCTTGCTCAAAAGAAAGACACACAAAAGAGGAAGGGGGGGCATGTACTCTCCCGAAGCTCCCCGATGGTTCGCTCTCCAACTGGCGGCGAAAAGGACATTAAGGAGCGGCGAGATGTGGATGGAGGATGGACGGAGCCTAGGGTGACGTTGAATGCATTTCAGGCCCAAAATCCTATTCGAAAGTTCCCAACGCGTTCACCCATGCTGCCAAAGGGTGAGAGACCTGCTGAGTTTACTGCCCACCCCCAGGAGCGTGCGTATGAGCTCACAGCAGAAATAAACCCGGGAAAAGAAGGAGACAACAGTACAAGCTATATAATAAATGTAGTGGCTACCAAGGCACCGCCGCAAGATGCTGGTGAGGGCCAAGAACCAGCTGACGTGAGGAAATGGCAGATCGTAAGAAAGGTAGGCGACCTTCGCATAATATCGAGAAAGATAGAGGAGGCGCAGGACATCGGGTGGGTTCCTGGGCGAGAGTTGACGGAGCTGCCGCATCCAAAGGACCTCAACGAGAAGAAGCGGAGCACGCATACTCTGGCCAAGTTCAGATCTTTCCTTGAGAACATGTCGTTCATACTAGAGGCACCCCTTAACTCGGGTATTCCATCGGACGTGATATGGGCTGCTCATCGTGTTTTTTTGACAAGGATGTATGGCAAGAGCTGCATAAAGGAGGGTCTTTGTTATGCCAGGGAGGGAGGCCAGGAAGGAGGTTCCGGGTTCGAGAAAAGATGGTGCAAACTCGTTTTCTCGGGAGAAGAACCAGAGATTGTACTCTCGAGGGTAGAAGGCTCACCCCCGCTCATTTCCGTGACACTACCAGCTGGTCAGTCAGCATTATATAGTACACCACCTATAGTCAGTTGTAAGTAGCAGTAGGATTACTAGTACTAACTGCTGTTGTCTAGGAGGGAGAGTTGTTTGATTCAGTAAATTATTAGCAAAAAGCTACAATCTATTATTCCTCATTATTCCAATATTTCTTGCAATGTTGATCATCTCCCCGACGTGTTGGCACTACCCAGGCACGCAGATTACCATGAAGGACACAGGGTTTCAGCCGGGGATATTCATCAGCCCCAAGATGAAGGAGGACCTCGGCAACGTGCATAGCCCAACTACCTCGCCAACGAACCAGGAGGAGGGCACTCTCTTCCTCCGTTTTAATTCACGACTAAATCGCGATGCCTGGTCGTATCGAATTAAGGAGGTGGTGCCTCCAGCTGAGAAAGCGAGGACGGTGGAGGAGGTCAAGGAGATCACGCGTAAGGCCCAGGCTTTCGTATCGAAGCTTGTATACTGCCTCAAGTTCGCTAAGACGCAGGAGTGGTTCTGGCACTCAGGGCTCGACTGGCGGCGCTACAGTCCGGTGGAGATGTACGAGATTGCGGAAAAAGAAGCGATTCACGTCGAGAATTGGCAGTCGTGGGCAGAGCACAAGATCCAGCTAGATGCGCTTAGAGTCTCGCTTGCGATGTCGTTGCCAGATCGTATCCGGAGAGCGACAAGGACGATGGATGCGATGTTGGACTTAAGCTTTCTTGGCATCGACGACACGCTTGTACAGCATTTAGCAGAAGAGCTCCGTAGTCACTCCTTCGAGGTCCGAGAGCTAAGGCTCAATTGTAACAACTTCGGTGCTCGTGGATGCCGGGCGCTTGCGGCGTTCCTCTCAAGACCCGGGTGTCAGATACGCAGACTTGACGTGAGTGGAAATCCCATCGGAGATGCAGGCATTGCGAGCCTGGCAGATGCTCTAAGAGGCATGTGAATAACATCCACGATCATGATATATATTTATTTATATACACCTATCTCCTCTTCTCTGATCTTCAATATATTGCTCTTCTCATAATTCTCTCCTCCTCCTCCTCCTCCTCCTCCTCCTCCTCCTCCTCTCGTCGCCAGAAAACACAAGCATTAGCGAGCTAGTGCTATGGTCCTGCGACATCACGGATGATGGGGCCGCAGAGATTATGGCGGCGCTTTCCTTTGGAGGCAACGAGACGCTACACTCTGTCGACATGCAGGACAACTACGTCTCTGATCACTTGCTGCAGCGAATTGATAAGCGTTGTATTCACAATCTAGACGCTCATTCTGAGCTGGAGCGAAAACTCTCAATGGTTAGGCGAGATGAGGACCTGGGCAACGTTGACTCCATTGCTTGCCTCTCCGCCTTTTTCTCACACTACTTCACTCGCATCATAGACCATCCACGGAACGACAAATTCCGGAAATTAGAGTCTAGAAAGATTCTTAAGCGCTTGAACGAGAAATCCCTAAAGAGAGAGAAGAAACAGTCTGGAGGTGGTGACGTTTTTCGCATCTAATATAGCTTTGTTATCGTAAGAGAGGAATTTAGCAATTTTCCCAGCTTCGATAACACTTCGATTTAGATCTGCATTGGTGTGATTGGTGGTGGTGTATGCAAACAAGCGTGATCTAATGGGTATCGGTTCGATGTTTCCAGACCCACCACGGACGGCGTTTGTGAATAGTATTCTTCATATCTGCGGCTGGGAGCACATCGCCAAGAAAGGAACGTGGAAGCTTGAGGCCAGGTGGTGTACCCATACACAAAGTCCTTCCCTGTATTAAGGAATGAATGTGAGATTTGCCGTCTGACTAGATTTTATTCATGGCAATAGTTGATCAATTAGTTACGATGCCCCCCCCGTCCTCGTGCTGTCCTTTTATCTTATCACTTTCTACAATCCTACGCAGGAAGAAGGATTCCTTCGAACCCAAATTGATGATGGTAATGTGTGTCACTGTGTTTACAAAATGTGCTTCTTCCCGTTCTTCTTCTTCTTCTTCTTCTTACATCATTGCAGCTGACATTGCATGTACGGCTTGGATATTAGGTTTTGCAAATCTTTCGGATTCTCCATCGTAAAGTGTACGCTAGAGAGGAGGCCAGGATCTTCTCCCTCTTCCGCAGAGCTCTAGTGTGGGAAGGTGGGTTGCTTTGCGCCAAATAAACTAAATCCAGGAGGGAGGAGGAGGAGGAGGAGGAGGAGGAGGAGGAGGAGACGTTAATTGATGATATAATAATAATAGTAATAATAATAATAATATAAAAACTCCAGGATCGTTTGTAACCAAGCGGGTAGAGCGGGTACTGGCATTTGATGCGATCCGCTCGGATCCCAGGGTTAGGAGGTAATAAAGGAGGCTTTCCAACATCTCTGCCGCCTATTTTTTTTCAAAACCGACACTTTTTATTTTTAAATCAGGTTCTATGGCTTTAAGAAGACGCTGAATTTCTCCGCATTCAAACGTATGCATCCCTCCTTTTGAATCTGCATTTCTGCAACGCCTACTACCCGCTGATCTATGCACATTACACGTGTTATTCCTTCCTTATCTACTGCTCTGCAGGGATGTTCAAGTTTGCATCGTCGCCCTCGAGGGAAGGAACTATGACACCTAGAGACTTCATATCCTTCTCGGCGGCTCTAAAGCATATGATAGCAAGGTTTCTTGCTATTCCTCTCAATCAATCTTACCCCTCCTCAATAAACTCCTTGGTGACTGTGAGTCTTACTCTCTCGTTCCTCTCTCCATTATCTTTGTTCTTTTCTTCTCAGTTTTTTCACGATGTTCAAGCCTTACACGGACCGAAAAGGCGGCGTAAAACCGAAGGAACTCTTCAACGCTATGAAGAAGGACCCGGGGATTCGAAAGTAGCGGAGCAGCAGCAGAACCAATAACAACATTACTAGCAATAGATTGTAGATTTAGAGCTGATACGCACATAAATAGGCAAATGATACTTCTGCATCGAAAACATATGGTAAACACTCGTACACGAACGACACAGGTACTTTGGATACAAGCGGATCCCTCAATGGAAAGAGTTTCAGCAGTTTTTCCAAAGCGTGGACAGAGAAAGAAGAGGTCTGGCCAATAACTAGTCTATCAGCTCTTGACGGAGAAAAGCGGTGTCTCCTCACAACATATTTATTTTCATCTGTTGTCAGGAAGCATCGCTATCGATACATTTGTCACTGCCCAGATCGAGAAGCAATCGAGGGAGGGAGGAGGAGACAAGTAGGCTGATACTCTTCTTCTAGCTTTGCAAATATATCTTAATTCTGGGGGCAGATTAACCGCAACAATTTGTGCAGCTATTTATCCGCTACATTCTTTGCTGTTTTTTTTAGGTCTGGATGGGGATGGTTCCGGTACCCGCAGAGCTGAGGATGCAAACTTGTGCTGGGCCCTAAAACTAGATAACTCAGATAGAATGTTGATCATGAAAACGTCACCATTCATCGTGCAGAGAGTAATCTGGCTCTCATCTATTTTTATGCACATAATTGCATGTATAGATTTAGTTTGTGCGTGGTAGCAACGAGTAAAGTAACACTCAGTCACTTGGCAACTTGCCGACTTGTCTAGATGCGGTGTATGTGCCGCAGATACTGTAATCTATCTAGCTATGTGCAATGATGTGTGAATATTTTGAATTGAACATGAGACGGATGCAATGAAGAATTAAATTTTTTCAATGGTCATCCTGATGTAGCTGTGCAATGAATTGAACATGAAGCTTCTAGTTTACAAGAACTGCCTCCAACATGAGTGCATGTGTCAGTGCTAAACAGCGGCATGTTTCGTTAGTTCCTCTAATCCTGATGTCGCATTGTGCATAGCTAACATGCATAGTAGGCTCTTAACCTTGTTGTGATCAATTGTATGAGGAGGCGGCCTAGCATGCAAGATGGCAAACTGTGCCATACATGCACTTGGGCAAAACACCGCGCGATTTTGGTACACATCAGTGAGATTCATGTTGATTCAGAGTTCAGATCAGCCTATCTAGCTAGCTAGGCTCTTGCATTGCGCTTGTTGCTTTACTGCGTGTGCTCATAGCTAGCTGATCAATGTTAACAATGCACTGCGATGAATGGCCACAGTAACCTGTATGGCTACGCACATGTAAACGTCATGGAGACCGATACCGTCGTTGTCATGACACTAGCAGCGTTAACACCGAGCTGCAGCATGCCTAGATGGCATGCTCGTATGGTAGATTATTGCCCAAAAGCTACTGCGCTTTCATACGTCGCCTACATTAATACATCATCTAGATCATGTATTTTTGTGTTTGTCAATGCACACTTGACATAAAGATGAAAATATACATATGTCTGTTGTCACTTTATATAATAAAAATGCATTTTTTTTTACATCATTTGATAGCTCAGATACTACGCTGCACTAAAGATACAAACAACTACAATAATTGTACAACGGATAGTAGGCGGATAACGATATCTCCTCATCTGCCTTTGAGTCGTTGCATCCATACGGATTTTGTCGTGTAGCGTAGCGTATAATGCGCTTAACCACGACGACGACTGAGACGCCATTCGTTTGGAGGATGGTATCGATCATAGAGGGGTTCAATCTTCTCCCTTCTCTTACGCTTACTGAGCACGTTAGGATCACATTTCTTGTAGAAGTTGGGTGCTAGCTCCACCAACCACTTGGGCTCAATTGTCATGCAACTGCGCATGTATTCCTTCGAGGTGAGGACAAGCTGGTGGTAGATAAGCCAGTCAGGTTGGCGGTTGAACAGGGCAGAGCCAGGATGCACGTACACGGGTTGGCCCTCGACGATAGTTTTGTAGCCTTCTTGCGGATCCTTCTTGGCGGCATTCATGAAGTATCCACTGGTGATGGCCTTCCGTAACCGATTCCAGTTTTTGCCACACGATTCGATCGGCAGACGGTATCGATCCATGAGCTGCACTAACTGCTTTCTCACGTCCTGTGCCCGGCGAAGAGCTCTCGCTTGCAGATAGTTCTCGTAGCACCACGGGTTGGAGAATTTGTTGTGTGCCCAGCTCTGGTACACGGTGAGAAACGTCAGGTGATCGCCCTCGGGCTGGAAGAACTTGGCTTTTTTCATATCAGCCTGCGCTTGCTTCTCCTTTGGTCGGTAGAAGATATCCTCGACGCTGAGCATGCCAACGATGGAGAGGATTTCTTCGGAGCAACCAAGATCTGCCGACGTGATGAGAATCTTGGAGAGGGATGGTTCCAGCGGGAACTCGGCCATTTTTCTTCCGAGACGAGTAAGCAAGCCTTCCTCGTCGAGGGCCCCCAACGTGTACAACGTTTCCAGAGCCGTTACCATAGTTTGTACTGGAGGGGGGTCCATGAAGTCAAAGCCAAGCATGTCGTTGATACCCATCGCCTTCAACGTTAGGACAATGTTCCCAAGATTCGCACGTTGGATCTCCGGGGTATTACATGGGAGCATCTCGTTTTTGAAAGCCGTCTCTGTGTAAAGCCGAAAGCACTTCCCAGGGCCTGTACGTCCTGCACGGCCACTTCGCTGATTTGCTGATGCCTGCGAAATCGGGGTGACGACCAGGGAATCCATTCCTAGCTTTGGGTTGTAGACGTTCTGTTTGCAAAAGCCAGGGTCTACGACGTAATAGATGCCGTCAATAGTAAGCGAGGCCTCTGCAATGTTGGTAGCAACGACACATTTGCGTGTCCCTCGCGGAGCAGGCTCAAAGATTCGTGTTTGGAGTTCCGAAGGCAGTGCTGAGTACACCGGAAGAGCGTGCAGCACAGGGGCATCAGGGCCCAGAGCTTTCATGCGATCGTATAGAATCTCACATGCCGTATCGATTTCTTCCTTTCCCGTGAGGAAGAGGAGAATGTCCCCTGCGGGCTGCGACAAATGGATCTGCATCACGGTGATCAATGCTGCATCTAGATAATCTTGCTCTGGCTCTTCCTTGTAGAGAATGGTGACAGGGTGCGTGCGCCCCGGGATGGTGAAGATAGGGCAGTCGAAGAAGTAGTTGGAGAACTTCTCAGCATCTAAGGTAGCAGAGGTAACGATTAGCTTCAAATCCTTCCTACGCTTGACAAGTGATTTGAGCAACCCAAACAGAACGTCGGTGTGAATCGTGCGCTCGTGTGCCTCATCCAGCATGATGCAACAGTAGCGCTTCAGATCTTGGTTGACAAGAATCTCCCTTAAAAGCATACCGTCGGTCATGTATTTGATCTGTGTTTCGGGTCCAGTGCAATCTTCAAAACGGATGCAATAACCAATCTCTTGGCCAAGGCGACATCCAAACTCCTCAGCTACACGCTTGGCGACAGACATGGCTGCCACACGACGAGGCTGGGTGCAACCAATCATTTTCCCCTTGGACGTATATCCTGCCTCAGCGAGATACTGCGTCATTTGGGTTGTCTTTCCAGACCCCGTTTCTCCAATGACGACAAGGACTTGGTTATCAGCAACAGCTTGTAACAGCTGATTGCGTAGCTTATATATCGGCAGCCCTTCCCGCTGCTCTTTAATGGACTTATTCGTGATGATACCATAGGAAAGGTTCTTATTCACGGTCTCGCGCTTCCACTCTGGGATCTCATACCCTACACCCTGACCGATATCTCTCAGGCTGGCTGCAAGGTGCCTATCTTGAGCTTTTGCTGTTGGGTCCTCCCATGACTTTGAGATGTCCTGAGGGATTTTATCTAACATCTGCGTTCGTTGTTGCTCACGAAGCTCTCGACGCTCCTTCGCCAGGGCGCTTTGAGTCAATGCAGCACGGTTAAGACTCCCCTCAGGATTCTTGACTACTTTCACCGGGGAAAGATCTGTTGAAAGCTCTGTTTGTCCCCTTAAGAATGAAGGTTCTTCCTCGCGCAGCTCAATTTCAAGTTCTTCCTCTGCGTCTTCTACCACCATGACTTTCTTGCCTTCAGAATCTTCGGTGCTCATTACACCCTCTGATCTTGGGATGGCACCAGCTGCTATTAGCTGGTTAAGTTCCCACCTTTCCTGTTCCGATAGGGTCTTGGTTGGGCGAACATGGTCATCCTCAAATTTGCGTTGAACCCTTGGCTTTTGCTCACGGGCTCTTTCCATGTTTCTTCTCGTGTTCGGTCGGAGATCTTCGCCGGTTTTTTGGTTTACATCGCGCATGGAAAGCGAGATTTTGGAGCCTATCATTGAAAGAACCTTAACCTTGACTTTTTGCCCGCGTTTGATCTCACCCTTGAGATCCATGATACGCCCTCCTGGCCGTATTGCAGAAACGTGGACCAAACCTTCAACCCGACCGGGAAACCCATCGAGAGACACAAACGCACCAAAGTCCATGACCTTCGAGATGGTTCCATCATATATCTCGTATTTCTCTGGAACGTTTGACTTCGGACGCCTCCTTTTGCTCGGCGGGGAATCATCACCGTGTCGACCGCGTCGATAGCGTTTCCCCCCTCCTCGATCATCTTCATCATCCCTGTCAAACCTGCTTTTACGATTCTTATCACGGCCATATTCATCTTTGTAATTTTTTGAATCATATCGGTCGCCATTATCGCGGCTGCTCACTGGTTCGTCTTCTTTCAAAAGGTGATCTGTTGACCGGTTTGGCATTGCGAGACCAGGAAATGCATGGGCCTTTTTATTCTTATGATCTGATATATATTTTTCATTATCCATTCCCCTTTTCGCCTTCTTCTTCCCCGATTCGACGTTACTCTTTGGCTTCATGACACTGATGATCCTGTAGAGACTCTCTGCAAAGGCGCTTTTGAGTTCGGCACCATTCTCAGAAACCTTCTTCTGAAAATCCTGGCCATTTTTTGCTTTCGATGCGAGGTGTATAATGAACTCAGCGAGATCCTTATTATTAATACCGAGGTGGTTTTCCAGCTCTTCACACACCTTCTGCACCAATGAAAGGTGCTGCAGTTTTTTCAGCCCCGACATCTGGATAACAGTTGGTGGAGCTCCCCGAGACGTCAACTAGTAAGGATCAAGTCACGGAGGGTGTGCGCCACCGCCGCCGAAGAGGTTTAGTTTCAGCACAATGCTCTCTCCCTGAATGTCATATCTATATGATGTTATCGGTTAATTTATCAATACGACATCATTTTAATGAGACAATAACAATAAATATGAAGGAGTCATCTATTACGACAACCAGAAATATTATTCTTTCTCACTGCTTGTGTACATCTTCGAAGATTGTCGAGGAATATATGACTGCGACAACACCTATGCATTCGGTCCAGAGTTGAAGAAATTACCAGTCCGATACTAATCCCGTAAAATAATATATTTCTGAAAAAGGATCATAAAGATCATCATTATGAACTATATTGCCAATTTATGCATAGAAATGCGAAGGGAATCACTGCGATCTTGAAGAATATAGGTCTGAACCCAATGTGCAAACCGGTTTGTGGGAAACAGAAGGTTGCAAAAACGGTGCTGAACGTGAAGGAATTACATGATACGACTTGAATAAAGTCATGCCGCGGGAAGAATATTCAGGGTATTTCACTCTTCGTAGGAATCCAAACCGAGTTCCCCCCCCCGACGCGCTCTCTTCTGTGAAACAGAGTAGATCCGTGCAGAGAACAAAGACAAAATGGATTTTGACGAAGAAGACGAGGGTTTTGCACAACCCACCTATGAGTTGGAACCTTCAAAGGAGGAAAAATTTATGCCTCACAAAGTCAAACAGCTTGTGCAAAGCGTAATGGATTCAAAGCTGAAAGATATGGTTTACGATGATGCGAAAGTTAAAGATATGAGTGTGGAATTAAGCAGGGATGTTAAAGATAAGATAAAAGGTATCCACTCCTTGATTAGAGAGAAGAATTTACTTGCACATTTTCGAGATTATAAATGCCAATTTCAGGTGATACGCACATCTCATTGTTGTGTGATGTATTTTAGAATTTGGATACACAAGGTACAAAATCATTGTACAGACGGTGATGGGTCAAGTTAAGGACCAAGGAGCATACGTTACGTCGAGATGCTTATGGGATCACCAAAAGGATAACTATGCCTCATGGTGGTTTAAGAACGTAAGTATCATTTTCATTCATTCAGTTGATTCAATATGTTGAAACATATTTGGGATGTTCTATACAGGATTCGCTTTTTTGTGTCTGCATGGTATTTGGAATTTACCTGGAGTAGTTTGGCTACTTACATTGTGGACATTAGAACTGTGCCAGTCATATCATGTTCTGAGATGATGCACAAATTATTACGTTACTAACTTACATAGTAAAACAAACTTTTGATTTACAAACGTATAAATTGTCCGAAGTTCTACTACGACAGTATCCTTTTCCTTTCCCCCTACTCCTCTTCTCGTTCTCTATCTCTCTCTCTCTCTCTCTCTCTCTCTCTCTCTCTCTCTCTTTCTTTCTCTCCCTCTCATTCTTGCTTGAGTCCAGAGGCGTGTGAGTGTGTGTTCGTTGACACATTTTTGTACGCAAGCGATGGAACTCGGGCACGCATGTGCCTATGTGATGCGATGTATGTATTTGATGATGGATGCGCACACTGCTAGCTAGAATGATCGACGTCTTGTGTGTTCGATCTCAGACTGTATTGCCGATTGACGACTTCACTGAAGTGAAGCGGCATTCCGGGCCACGCGCGTGTATGCGTGCATGCTAGCATTGTGCGTGTGTGTGTGTGTGTGATAAGTGTACCGATACCAATATGAACACGCATGCTAGCATGATCGATGTGTACCGTCGCCGAAGCATGCACGTATCGTACGTAGCTACGTCTAGACGTGTGTGCGACGATGCGACGTGCGCGCTCGCCAGCGACTGCGGCGGTCGCTAGCAGCTAGCTGTCACAGCAGTGGCAATGTCAAGCGAATAATGTAATATCAACTTAATTAAGCGATGTAGCCGCTGCGCATTGCTACATTGTACAGCTACGATATACATTATTGTTAGGATACGATGACCATTAAATCGAAGACATTTAACAACTTCATTACATCCGTCTCGCATCGTCATGCTGCGATTAGAGGCGGCTGACGTACATGACGATGCATGCAACTTGCTGTCACTCGATCATCGTCACGACACGCACATCATACTGAATAGCATGGCATGTGATCGTACTAGACATTACAAACATTGCATGCTAGCATGTGTGTTCAAGATTCGTCTAGGATACCTGCCCAATAGACTGTTGTATCATAGTCTAGATGGTTGTGCATGAACACTAGAGACAATCTCGCACTGCTGCGCGCAAAGAACGGCATGACCGACCAAATTGCAATGCTTTCTCATGCATGCAACACGTGACACTGGAAACAAATAGACACAACTTGAGCGCTGTAGCCGCTGCTTTGCATAGCTACATTAGGATGACCATTGAAAAATTTAAACATTTCATTACATCCGTCTTATATCGTACTATGTCAAATCAATTATTTTGGAGCTGGAATTATGACCCTTATTAGTCCCATCGCTTACGTCCTTACAGCTCAATTGGCCGACTTTGACGACCTTATTACTGCTGGGTTTGACCGCAGCTCTTGGCGGTGCCACCACTGCTGTAGAGTTATCACTACCTTCTCGCTTTTTACCAAAAAAACTTCTTATATCGGATGAACCGGTACTGCCGCTCGAAAGCTTAAGCCTATGCTTGAGCTTGCTTGTCTCTTTCTTGTGGCAAGGGGTGCACAGAGTTCTACATTTTCAAATCATGTTAGATGTTCAGCAGCAGTATGTACTGAAGGAAAACAAAAAGCCTACCGATAGTTCTCAATGCCACATTCTCCACCACCCTGTAGGGTTATTCGCAACGAGGGAATATAAAGAAAGAACATTCGACCAGATAGAAAATTATACCAAAAACAAATACAAGCAGGGAGCTCACCTCAGCAACAGCATGGATATGATCAGCTTGCCACAATTGTCCTTCTTGGGGATCTCGAACTATGTTTTCTTTCTGTTTCCACGACAAATATTTGAACGGGCTTTGTTCAATTTCCTTGCGTCTTTGTGAAGGCATTAGCACCTGCGGAAAATTTTATTAGATTATTACAAATGGAGTCGCAGCTGCACTGTGTGTCGTAGCCATTACTTTGAGTCGTTGATACAAAACGTGACAATCTAAGTTGCAGAGTTGACATTGCCCATGCTCCAATTCGAACAGTTGGCGGCGAACAGTATTTCCACAGACTCTAACCTGCCAGAAACATAGACACAGGCCACGTATTTCGACAGCATTATGAAATCAACTTTTCACATTCTGCGGTTGCTTTGAATAGTACCTGATATTCTTTAGCGCATTTAGCACTGCAGAAGCGATTATCGATAACATCGACAGAGCTTTTTCTCTTTCTAGCTGTATTTCCGGGAATTTGTTCTATCATCACATTTTCCAGAGTGGCGCCTATCAACGAAATTCATCACAGAATAATATGTTTATAGTTTGATTGAATTGATATGTTGCGAGTACCTTTCCTATAAAATGGGTTTGCACAATAGAGACATATTGGCCTTCCATCCTCCGAGAAGTGTTGTGTGTAAGTAAACTTGGCGTGATTTCCTGGTCTGCAAACTACTTGCTTTGAAAAGGACCCTTTTGAACTGGACTTCATTTCGAAGCTCTCTCTTGGCGTGAAGCGAATGGTGCTTGGACCTACTTTCAGCATTATCAACAATAATACTCACAATACAGCCACCGCCGTCAATGCTAACGGGGGGAAGGGAAAAAGAGGGAGAGAAAGATACGGTACTAAATCAATACCGTTGGGAGTGGTTGACTTGTCGAGCTTCCTCTTCATTTTAAGTCGCTGAGCATCAATCCGCGGCGTATGGCACGGCGTATTGTACAAAAGGTTCTTTTCTACCCCTCTAAGTTCACTCCATAACTTCACCTACAACAACAACAACACAATGATTGGAAGAGAAGGACAGTGCAGAAAAATCAGGATGCATGGCTAATAGCTACACAAGGCAAAGATACGGCGAAAACTTACAAATCTGCGAGCCTCCGATATGTTGCATGGAGAATTAGCTAGGAACTGCGGCAGTTTCTCAAAATGACTGCTTTCCAGATCAGCGATTGTGAAGTTGAGATTCATGGGCTTGTCGTCAAGGGTATACAAGTATACGCGGCCGGTGTTCCGCGACACGCTGAACTTAAATGTAGGGTTCGTGATCTTTCTTCTCATCTTCTTTTTCTTCGATGATGGGGTCGATAGTCCTTCTTCATTTTGGAGCACATCTCCTTCGCTTTTGCTCTTAGAGCTGGAAGTACATTCCTCTCTCCTGTTACCACATGCCGCACAGCTAATTCGATTGGCCACATTAAGAAGCGTGCATCTAGGACAGCTCCACTTCGAATCTGACATTTTTTTTCCGGCGCCAGGAGAAGAGCTGTTTCGCTTTCTTTTTACAAAAAAACGACCTTTTGGATTGAAGAAGGAGCGGATATCCTGAGTGTCATTCAGTTCATCCGAAAGAGTTTCTCGCACCCATTCCGAGAATACAGATTGACTGCATGAATTCTCTGTGTCTTTTACATTTCCAGCTTTCAGAGTTGTTCGTTCGCCATCAAGTGTCTGCGAAATCACTGAAACTTTCCTACTGAGCATTCTCCATAGCATTTCATCTAGTGTGTTTTTAGCGACGAGATACTGGACGTTAATCGCATTTTTTTGCCCTATTCGATGAGCTCGGTCCTCAGCTTGTTGCAGCACACCAGGAGTCCAATGCAACTCTGCGAAAACGACGCTTGTTGCCGCAGTGAGTGTGATGCCCTGTCCAGCAGCCGTCATGCTTAGCACTGCCACTCGCACAGAATCGTCTGCTTGGAACATTTTCACCTGCCTGTGGCGTTCGTGGGGAGGGGTTTCCCCTGTTATCTTAATGTACCTTACTTTCTCAGCAGCTACACAGCCTTCAATGCTAGAGATCACATCCAAATGATGAGCGAAAACGAGGAACTTTGCACCTCCTCGTATCATATCGACGACGAATTTTCGTGTCGCGGGTATTTTGGCCATTCCCGATTGATTGTAGAGCTTTGTGACCATTGAGTTGACCTCGCCCTTGCACTCCCATGGTGATTTCCCTTCGGGTATGTCGCGGCAGAGTTTGTAAAGATCTTTGAGCTGTGCTTTCAGCTCCTTAATCTGACTTTCTGGGAGTTCGAAATGTACTCGCTGGCGGCGCTTCTCTGGCAGTTGCGTAAGCACTTTCATCTTGAGCCTGCGAATCATCACCTTCCTCAACCGCTGATTCAGCTCATCGAGGTTGGATGCCCCACCTACATCGGCACAGAACGTCAATGTTTTATGCATAAAATATCATATGTTTACACACACACACACACACACACATACGTATATATATATATATATATATATATATATATATAAGTGCATATGCATATATGTGTGAGATGAAGCAATAGGGTTTGAGTTAAACACAATATCAGTCGACATTGTTAGTTGATACAACTTGTATTCCAGATTCTAAGCCTTTTGTCGAAAAAGGCCCCGCAGTAACGCTTCGCAAAGTTGTTGAAAGAACCCCACTCCTTTGACTGCAGGGCAACAAGTTGACTGTACAGTTCTACGACAAGAACATATGCCATCGTAAGCTATCGAGCACGCACTATGACTCATTCGTAACGCTGAATCACCTTCTGGACGTGCCAGTGCTGGGGTCCCGGTAAGTAAGATCACATGCTCCGCTCTTTTAAGAATAGGAAGTAAAGCCAGAGTCCTCTTTGATTTCGAGTTCTAGCAAGTACACGGGATGACGAGTTAATTTCTGCATACCCCTCAACTGACTCTACGCTTTTACAAAAGGTGGTACCTTGAGATAGTGAGACTCGTCGGCGATCACCATGCGAAAATTCGCTGTTTTAATGCTCTCAACTACATTCTTCTGGATTAATAATCCTGTAAACATCTCTGTGAGCTCGCAATCACGATCAAAGAGAGGAACCAAAACTTATGCTACATGGAATATACTTATCATTTTGTTGGATTATAATCTTAAGGGCCCAAACAGTACCGTAGGTGACGATGGTAATCTTTCCGCTTCCAATAAGATGAAGTTCCTTGCCATTTCGTAGGATGGAGATGTCGGAGGGTTGAATTGCAGGCAACCACTTTTCCAACTCATCTGCCCAGCTAAATCGCATTGACGAGGGAACTACAATTAATAGCGGCCATTGTTGCCGTAGGACCCACGCTGTTGCAATTGCTTGCACGGTTTTTCCCAAGCCCATTTCGTCTGCAATCATGCATCGCCCCCCACATTTAAGGGCAAATGTCACACCCTCACGCTGAAATTTGAGAAGTCTGTTCCCCAATTCATGTGGTAGCGCTTTGTCAAGATCCACAACTCTGTCCATGCAAGATTATTGGGAGAAGGAGGAGGAGGAGGAGGAGGAGGAGGAGGAGGAGGAGGAGGAGGAGGCAATGTAATTTATTCCGGGAAGCTGTTTGGGTTGTCCTCTTCTTTCTTCCTTTGTGGTAGTCAAGGTGCTGCTGTCTGTCTGTCTGTACGACCTCTATCTGGTTCAAATATCATACGGAAAATATCTACTACATTGATCCAAAGGCTAAATGATCTCTTTTATTAGTATATTTCCCTATCTAATATAGCCTAGGATAAGAGAATAATTGCAACATTTGCAACAGTCGCACAGTCTGCGTCGTATAGCAGCGATGGACGACGGCTCGCTGGCAGAGAAGCCTCCGTTTTCCCTGGCCCATTCGTCACAATTCCTTACAGGTGTTCGAGCTGGACGATGCATGATCTGAAGCTGTTGCAAATTCCAAACTCATAATGCTGTGACGTGTCGTATTCAAGTACATTTTCATGTTCCATCGCGAGTATTTGAGGTGGTGGCTGCTTTTTTTTAAATCTTTGCTCTTGTGCTATGCCTCTTCCCACGAAAATTTAGTTGTTGCATGCATTGTGGTCGGACTGTTCCTGTCTCTAGCGCTGACGTGGCTCCACGAGTAAGCACAAATCACGTTAACGCATAGTATATCGACATTCTGAATTACATAGTGGCTGTTGTTGGTGGTGTAGCTGGTACTACAGAGGCCATCGCAGGCAATTCAAAGCGTACAAGTTTCCGTATGGAGGATACACGGCTCCATTCCCAGGGCAGCAGGCCAAATGGCCGAAAGTAATCGAGAGAGATTTTCGTTCACTTGCGAATCATTTAAACCAATGCGAGACTACTATGTCAATAGGAAGCAAAAATCGATGGAACGGCGTTACACGTATATTCCCACCCTCCTGGTACTACGTGATATTCAGAAATGAAGCGTGCTGGCTAGCTGTGTAACGACGACGACTAACTTTTGGTATTGTAATACATGTCAGAGAGGAAAGCTAAGGCGATCTTCATATTCGTGCATAACCTGGGAACGTACGTCTGGAATAGATTCAATATCCAACATAGTGACCAATCATGGTACCATTGACACTTAGTCGTCAACGAGAAAAATACATACTGACACAGGTGGATGGACTACTTTGCTCACATCGGGGAATCCTTGGCGAACCACGATATTCTTACCGTCGGTTTCGATTTGCCAGGACATGGTGTGTGCTTTTTACATGCATGCAGATCAAGCGCTTGATTTCCCCAAGTACATTATTAGAATGATGCCCTTAAATTAGGTAAAAGTGGGGGATGGCGAGGGCATATAGGCAGCCATGAGGTAGTAAGTCCCAGACACATTACATGCAAGCGATATGCATAAGTATATATTTGTCACGCACATTACGCACATCATCCGGCTCACTCTGTATAGCGTATACCAACTTAAATTGAGTCACAACACACACACACACACACACACACACACACACACACATACACACACGTCAAACGCGATGGTGCATTGCTGCTTCATTCCTTGGTTTTGTCCCTCATTCCCTCCACGATTAGAGAATAATAGAGGCTGCCACTTCCTTGGCCAGGACAACGCTACAAAAAATAAGACGAAGGCAAGATGGTATTCCTAACGTAACGTAATGGAAAGAAACGTCCCTCCTCCTCCTCCTCCTCCTCCTCCTCCTCCTCCTCCTCCTCCTCCCTTGGCACTTGAAATGATTTCATTGCGTTTGGATGTTGACGTAGATTTGAACGGGAAGGGCGGGGAGGAGGAGGCAAAGGCTGATAATACTGAAACTGATGAGGGCATTCCCGTTTATATCGGGGGACTCGGTAATATAACCTCATTCATCCAATACTCAGCCAGATTTGGGGGGGCGTGGGGGGGGGGCAGATTCGCACATCATGTGTTTTGAGTTGACTGTGAGTACGTTGCGGCGCTTGGTGGTGGTAGGTTTTGGAGCTCTCGTATCGACGATGTGCGCACACAGACACCCAGAGGTCATCATCCCATCACAAATCAATTCATGAGTACAGCAGCAACACGTTTCGCGCATGTTCCACAGTAGAGAGTACCAGGCACTTCTTTTTATTTGCTGATTTCCGTATGATCTCCGTATGCATTATTCTCCTGACCCATCGTTGTGCATGATTCTTAGATATTCAAGGGTGTTGCTGTCTTCTCACCCCACTCAGAGGTAGGTTGGTAAAGCTTGTTTCTTTTCGGAATTCGTCGTTGTTATCCGTTATATCACCGATTTGCAGAAGAAGAAGAAGAAGAAGAAGAAGAAGAGAAGAGGAGGAGGAAGCTGTTCTTCAAACGAAGGCGACGGCAATATCAGTGTTAATATACCTATTTATTCTCTACAGAAGGACGTTTTTGGGTCTTACTCAGTTCTCATCCCAGTTTTCTCGACGTTACTGCCGTACTTGCGGTATTATCGAAAACATTGTTGTAGTAGCAAGCAACCCCACCACGAGTCAACAATGACTAGAAACGATAATATTATATACATATATATACACATATAAATTATATACACGTTGTCTTTTTTAGTATGTGGGGATCCTCTGATGCAATGAATAAGCAATCGCGGTAATTAATTTACGATGACGATTGGAATGCTTATGGCGTGAGATATGAACATGTTGCGTCTGTACAACGTGTTGTCGTGTCGTCGCTGTGTTGTTTTCTGGGTTGTGTTACAGTAATATTGCCGTAATCCGAGCTCACAAGAACGACCCGTTGTAAGTACATAATTTGATGAAAACACCAACCACACATAGATATGTAATGTAAATATATATATATATATATATATATATATATATATATATAAGTATATATTATGACACACATACACAATAGAGTGAATGCGCACGCGAGAGCATCTTCAGATTTGTGGTTGCATAGTTGCTGCACAGTGTCACCTAGTGGTTAAATCACAAATACCATGTTTTTGGGCTTAGAGTGACTTGCAGATATCTCACTTGGAGCACGATGAGGGTGAGAATAACGATCATGATAACACTTCAAAAGTAAATAATGGTTTTCTTTTACCATCATTGCGGCGTTATTGAATATCATTACTGACACATTTTCGTGATCGCTACTGCCTCTCCCGGTCAATCTTCATCGCTACCATCATCATCACCATCATCATCATCAGTGTTTGTTTTTTATATGGCTTTGCAAGGAGCGGCAACTCTTGACTCGGAAGGTGTCAGCGATAATACCAAAGGTGGTTAATCAACAGAATAACAAGAAGAAGAATAAGAAAACAAACACAAGAGGCACGATTTAATATCTTAATAAGAACGCGCCCCCCCCCCACCCCCACCTCGATATGGTTCGCTGAACGAATTATAACCTCTAATCTCTCAGCTCAAAGTACCTCTTCTTTACATCCAAGTAAGGAACACTCATCCCATCAACGTTATGGTTTTATCATCAAAGCAATCTTTTCTCGGCTAATGGTTACAACAATACCACGGTACTGCACGCTGTTATTCAGGGCCTTCAAGACATGATATCAGACCCTAGCGGTTACGTGGCTTGGCACGGTTCAACAACATCTCTCCCAGGCCGCCTAAAGACGATCATGCTCCTTAAAAACGGTGGGGACTATTCTATACAGTGGGGGGGTGGACAAGGGATATATAGCAGCAGTATTTAGCCATGAAGCATTGCACGATTATTCGATGCCTTATTACTTGCTGTCGGTGATATAATTTTATTATGTGGTATTTTGCTAGGGTGGCATAATATGTTCGTGGAGCCTGAGGCCACGCATGTCAGTTGTTATTATGTTAACCACACGGCCAATCCCATTTTGACTGGCTGGAAGTTTTACTTTGAATCTTCTTTCATAGGTGTTGGACCGATTGCTGAACTGGATACGGGTACTAAAATATACAACTTGCACAACCATCTTATTTGTTCGATAATCGTATCTAAATTGATTGCAGAAGGACCTTGAATGGAGATTCCTTGAGTCAACATTGGACTAGCATGACTAGACTGCATGGCCATCATACTGTATCAAGTTGCCGGAGGATTTGTTCTATAACGCTCTAATATGTCTCTATGCATATGCGCCGAGCAAGCAGGCAACTTGATTTAATGATCCAGTGATGTGCGAAGCCCCCTGCTTGTACCTCGTAAATGTAACATGCAAAACCTTTGGCATATTGTGAAAGTAAGCGCTATATATGGAGCAGATGTGTGCTGTAATTCCTGGCACTACACTTCAGCAAAATTCGGCTTCGTGCTATATATACACGCTACGTGGCAGCAGGCCATGAACTTACCTGCACCCATGCTCATGCGCTGACTATAGCTCGTTTCGTCACATGCACTAAAGGGCTATAGCTAGTATAGGCACACATCTAGACATGTATGCACAAGCTAGCAAGTCTACCTGAGACGGACGCATAATGAAATGATTACATTTTTTCAAAAGTCATCTCAATGTAGCTGTATAAAGCTGCGGCTATTCGACTGGATGCCGTGGCATCGGCGACAATCTCAAAATGAATTATTATTGGTAACCTTGAGATTGCAACAAATTGTTCGGAGCTACAACGAGCATGGAGACAATGTGTGCACAAAAAAGACACATGTGGAGTGAAGACATTGGTGCATGTGCATTTACGCGTATGCACGCATGTAGAGATAAGTCTCTACGAGAAAACGGTGGGAAGCGAATAACAAGGGAAGCCTACATAGCATTCAGTCGCTGTGCTTGCCAGTACCCCCATCCGTAGGTACAGCCTATCTCGATCGGATCAGTATTCTCAACCCTGGATTTGATCACATAGTGAAGCACAGAGCAGGAAAATGAGTTGGGAATCTTAGGCTATTATCACTCAAGGCAGCCAGGAGCCGCTTGATGCAATTTTGTCACCATCTGCGGGACCAACCCTTCTGTTCTACTGCTACTGCTACCACACTGTTAATACCTGAGATCCCTGGTTGTTACGCAAACTAATTGGACGGGTGTCAGTTGTCCATCGATAAGCTTAACGTTGTATAGTAACTTGCGATTGGAGACACGAGGACAAAATGTAAAGAAAGAGGAGAGAAGTCAAATAAGCAAGCACTCAGCACACACACACACACACACACACACAGAGAGAGAGAGAGAGAGAGAGGGGGGGGGGGGGGGGGGGGGGTAATTTTCTACCCCCTCCATTGACGATGGGAGGACATATGAGGGTGTTTAAGTGAGAAAAAAGAAATCACTTTATAATACCGATGGCGAACATAATAACAACAACAACGGAGAATGGCGTCGCACTTACATTTAGAGAATTCCGTTTTGCTCCCTCCATATACTCTGCTTTCGTGTCAGCTGGGAGGGCCAGATCATTACAGTACTGACCCAAGGTTTGCCACGATATGTCTTCGTCTACATCATTATTGTCATTGTCCTCTCCTTCTCCTCTTGCATCGTCGTTAGGAGGTAATACGGAAGAGGACGACGACTGGGGGACGAATATCTGAACATAAACATTAATTGCCGGAAAACAAAAAGCGGTCATTTTGATGATGCATTTATCGGAGATAATGATGGTAATAACGAAAATGAGGATGGTGATGATGATCGTCAAAGTGTGTATCTCTATCATATTCTAATAGATTTTGATACAAGGACATGGCAAAAATAACCCATGGTCGCTTCTTGTCAGGCTTTATCACCCATGTCGTCGGCTGTCCATCATCATCATCATCATCATCCACAACCTCCCCTTGCTCACTGCTAATGGACACATCGTGCCCGAGCATCGAAATCTCGTCGTCAGAGCTATTTGCTTTAATCTTATTTGTATTCGATCAGTAGAGATGGAGGTTGAGGAAGGGGGGAGAGATTCAAAGAAGTAATGATTTAAAATAAGGATAGCCTTTTCTCCATGGAAAAGAAGGCGTGCGAAAGGGGCTTAGAATCGACACAATAACTAATACGACAGGTGTTAGGGAACGAGTAGCCAACAAGCAATTACATTAGCTGCTTTATGAACTCTGACAAGTTGAATAGGTCGCTACTACTACTACAACTACTACTACTACTACCACTACCTTGTCCAGGACTTGTCCAAGAGTATGCGGCTTGCCTTCCCATAGAACGACGTTTTCTGGGCTATTGAAACTGAATGCTACGGCCTTGTCTCCAACAGCTCTGTTCGATAGTTCTCCAAGAGCATATCCGCATAGAATGGACCAGCTTGGTAGCACAGCCATCATCACTCCTGGTATGGTTGATACGAACATTCCGAGCCCATCTCCAGCAATCGAGGACGCGATGTGGATCGTCACCCCCTAGGATGTAGCAATGTAGCAATGAATGAAAAAAGAGAGGAAGAGGAAGAAGGAGAGAAGGGGCAGGGGGAGGGCAGAGAAGCGAGGGGAGGAAGGGAGAGTACAATGTCCACAAGATCCGCTTCTGCGATTTTCCCTTGCAGTTCTCCTTGTTGAGCTGGTCCTGATAGTTTTTTGATGCAAGGGTTAGCACCGAAGCAATAATGTAAGTAAGTGAGGAGGCCCCAATCCAACACCTACTCGCAATATAGCTGTGCACATATACAACATATAAATGTAATATATATCTATATGTATATACACATATATTATGTGTGTTGTGTGTGTGTGTGTGTGTGTGTGTGTGTGTGACGCGTTTTTCAACTTTGATGTTGCGTTAGTTATACACATATCTACATGCATCATAGAAATATTGATGTACTACCATCCAGCAACTCAATGCTCTCATATCTGTAGTAGTATATAAACGATAATCATCAGGAGTTACATTGGGTCTCTTTACAAATTAGAAGAACGATATATTATATATATATATATATATATATATATATATATATATATATATATATGACCGCATCATTTCGTCGTCGTCAACTTCTTCCAAATTGTCGTCGCTATCGTCGTCTTCTCCCCAGTGATTCTCTTCCATCATCATCGGTTCATCAAAAGTTCCATCTTCGTCAGTTCCGAAAGTGAAATTTTCTTCTTCACCCATTTCATTTGGGTTAGCGTGAAGGTTGATCGGCAGCTCGCTTGGATTGATCTCTTTCGCAAAGGTGCTAGTCCCTATCCTTCGCCTGAGCCACGAGTATTGTTGCGCACTGCATCGAAGGCCTTTCGGTGCTACCACCTTTCCCCGCCGCGAGCAGACCCCGGGGGCTGCGCGTTGCAGCCGGCGATCTTGGGCAGGAAGAATCAACGTGAGCGTAAGTACAGAAGCGGCAACGAGGATGAAAGGGGCTCTCCCATGCCTCATCGTTGTGGTGCTGTGGTGCTTGCAAGAGGGGTACTTTACTAGTTCGTCAGTTCTCCGGGAAGCAGCTGTGTTGCGTTGGTGCATGTATTTCCTTAGCAGCAGCAGCAGCAGTAGTAGTCTAGTTATATAGTCTAGATCTAGCAGCGTGCACATGAAGAAGAAGAAGAAGAAGCAAGTTCCAACATGTAAAAGTCATGATGCTGCCACAGTGGTCACGGAAGAGTTAACGGGAAAACGGCACAGAAGAGCCCATCGAAGCTATTTGCATGGGAAATCTAAGATGCGACAAAGATCCTAACATATCTTCCATGTCAATTCGCCATAATGTTAACGAAATGGTCGGCGGTGTGTCGCGACAATGAATCACGGAGTAGTAGATCTACATGTACAGAGTTAAATAAAATAGTTTACAAGTCGCATATCGTTGACTGCCCCGGTAGAGGCTTGAACCAGTGATAGATGTTTTCCGCATAGATTTATGCCCAAATCATCATTCCGATCAGCCAAACCCAATCAGCACAAAGCAACTCGCGCACCCCCCCCAGTAACAGGATGCATTTGGGAGCTGCGATCTTGCTGTTCTGCAGCTTCAGCCCTAGGGCTGTTGTGCTTGGAAAGACGATGGAAGTTTATCAAACAACGGAGAAATCATCAGACCGTCTAGCTCATAAGCCAAGTGTGGATTTCACGCCAAAGAAGGCGTCTGGGGTTCATTCGATTAAAGTAGACTCCACGAAGCTGTACCAAAAAATCGAGGGATTCGGCGGCGCAATCACCGATTCCACTGCCCAGGTCTTCGCCAGCCTAAACTCATCGTTGCAGAGTCAAGTAATTGAAGCACTGTGGGGGCCGACCGGGCAGCAGTACAATCTCATGCGTCTCACCATCGGAGCAACCGATTTCTCCACTTCGCTGTATAACTACGCTGAAACCAAGGGCGACTATAAAATGAAAGATTTCTCAATGGCACATGATGAAAAGTACATTATTCCTATGATAAAACGGGCTCAGAACTCCAATCCAGAGATGGAGTTTCTCGCCACACCGTGGTCCCCACCCGCTTGGCTCAAGAGTAACGGTAAGATGCGGAATAGCAAATCGCCAGGTCTGAACCAGGATTCCAAATCACAGAAAGCGTATGCTCTTTATTTGAGCGAGTACTTGTCTGCAATGGCAGCGGAGAATATCACCATTTCTCGCTTAACTGTCCAGAACGAACCTCACGTCAAAGGGCAATTTGCAGCAACGTAAGAACTTTCGTTATGCGATCCATGTTTGTACTCTTCCAACTGGAATTGAAATTTGTGATTGGTAGGTACCCATGCTGTGGATTTACTGCGGAACAAGAGAGAGATTTCTTGCGTGATTACCTTGGTCCCAAGATGAGAGCCGATCATCCTGATGTTGAGATTTACATACACGATGACCAGAAAGACATTATGGTAGATTTTGTCAGCACGGTCATGAGCGATAATAAGACTGCGCAGTACGTTGATGGTGTTGCTTTTCATTGGTACGGCGCAAATTTGAAGAACTATCAGTATCTTGAGCAACTTCACAAGATGTTCCCGTCGCTCCCCCTCCTAGCAACGGAGGCAACCCTCGAAGCTCCTACCACCCAACACATCGGGTCAACTCCTTGGAAGGAAGCGATGAAATACGCCATTGACATCATTGGCGATTTGAACGCTTGGACCTCAGGATGGATAGAATGGAATGTGCTCCTCGATTCGTCAGGGGGGCCAACTTGCATCGGCCCTAGTGCTACGAGTGTGTGCACACCGCTTGTGGGTCACTGTGATGCACCCATTCTTGCCAATGCAAACGACCAAACGATTGAACTACGTGATTCTTATTGGCATATGGCTCATTTTTCCCGATTCATTTCCCGTGGCTCAGTTCGCATTGGTGTGGATGTCGCGGACAAATTTGCGGATTCAGTAAAAGCCACAGCTGTGGTTACTAAAGGCGAAGTAGATGGTGATGAAAAAGTCACAATCGTGGTGCTGAATACAGACGGCTCAAACACACAAGAGTATCAGGTTGAATTGGGAGGGGAATTTGCCACTCTGAAGATCCCGCCTCACAGCATCCAAACGTTAGTCGTAAGCTAATATCTCTTAGCGCAGGTATGGAGCGACCTCGGTACCACGAAATTATTGCATATGCTGATAACGTAGTCTGCCTCCCTACGATCTAGTTCATTAGTAATAATCACGTGCGACCATTACGCAACCCGCCGATAAGTTATTGTCATCGGGTCAAATAACATTGCTCCATCACCTTTCCATTGCCGCATGGATGTGCGCTGTCGCATCGCACGCGCACGTATGTGAATGCGTGCCGTCAGCATCTAACATGGCATGCGCAGCGATATGTACTAGTATACACACACACAGCATTATGCAATAAAGAACACAATAATTGTTACACGCACCAATATATACGTACGTACGTTGCTTCGCGCTCGCAAGCTTTGTTCACTTGTATATTGGTAGGATATAAATTTATTATTGCGAGCAGCAAGGTCTCGATGTCATTTCTACATAATTATGCATTTGCTACGTTAGCGACTGCTGAGTGTTCGTTCACAGACGCCGCGTCATATTATGTATCAGATGGAGTGCGGCGATGAGATGCATGTGCGAGGCGAGTGCACGCAGGCGCACGGTGCATGATCCTCTTGCCAATAGTAGCTATTATATCATACTGTGTAGCATTAAATCAGATTATTTTATTTATTTTTTTACAGCATAGCGATCGTTGATCACTCATTTTGCAGTTGGTATTGGGAGTCGTCGTCACACTAGCTAGGTGCGACTTTCGTACACAAATTCTGATTTAACGACTCATTTAAAACAGTATCATTCAAAAAATACTGACTACTGTTTGAAGCATCCCCGTCGCTCTCATTTTATATATCATCCCATTTCCCTTCGCCTCTCTTCCTACTCCCTTGGCCCTTGAGGACGCTGCTCCGCAGCCAATTCGTTATTCCTCTTGGAGATCATTATTATCATTCAATCGAGGTGGTTTTCCGTCTTCTTTATTACCTACACCTCCTCCTCCTCCCCCCGTACCTATGATAGCTTGGTAGTCTTGCCGGTCTATTAAGTTCGGAGATGTCTCCACGTAGCTGTCAACTCCAACCTCCAACAACTTGGTTCCATCCTTCGTGGTGGCAAAGTAACGCAAAACTTTCTGCGTCTCATCCATTTCTAGTTGATCGAATTTGGTCTTGAGGAGCATTCGCTGGACCGAGCCCAGGTCAAACAAACCATCCCTGTGACGCCTATTGAGGAAGTAAGCCAACTGCGGCTCCGACCATTCAGTCCACAGCGACTCTACGGCGTTCTTGATCTGCTTCAATCTAAGGCGCATGCGTTTAAGTACGTGAGGCCGCGCTTCGCCTACTCGTGTCCAGTTGTGGTTGGCAATCTCACGCAGGCGCAGCTCATCATATATCCATGGTTGCGAGGGAATTCGAAGGAGAGATCTTCTTTGAGAAGGACCGAGCTTGTCCCAATCAGTGAACCAACGCTCCCAGTAGCGCACGGTTCTCCTGGGCTTTCTATCTTTCTCTACGAAATGATACTGCTTGGCAGCCTCTTCCCTCGGATCATAACCCCCAGCGCTCCTAGTTGCAAGCTCACGAATAGCTCTAAAGCGCTTCTTCTGTCTATGCTTTTCCGCCCATGCCCACCATGTCCTCCTTGTGTGCAGAGCTTGTTTCTCCTCCTGCGTCAAGCCTCGCTCCCGTATCTCGCGTTTGACGGTCTTTTTGTACTCTTTGGTTCCCATTAAGACCTCGCCGTCGTGGAGAATATTTGGTCTCAACACCGACATCCTAAAACTGTCGTTGTATCGTGTGCGATCTTTTAAGGACGCCCCTCGTATTGCGTCGGCAAGATCCTCTTCGAGATCCTCCTGCTTCTCCTTTATCATCTTTTCCTGGTATGTAATAGAAGCCTGCAGCTTCTTGTATTTGGCACGTGCGCTTGCGTTGGCCACATGCTCTCCCCGCTCAGTTAGTAGCTTCTCGTGTTGCTGGATCAATTCCGCCTTTTCTCTCTCCTTCTGGCGTTTCTTCTCCGCTAGGATCTCGACGTTTATTGTGGCTTTATCCGCTCCTGACGCTTTGATCTCCTTGTCTCTCTGTAGTCGTTCTCTACGTTTTGCCTTCATGTCGATCTTAAGTGCTTTGCGAGCTGCTCCCTTAAAGCTGGTGGTATCGATAACCTCCCTTCCCTTCTTCTCTGTTTCAGCCAACCACTTTCCAGCTTTGCGAAGGTCGATGTCCTTTTTCGCAGCCGCTACTTTTTCTTTCATTTCCTTTTCGAATCTCTCAGACTCTTTTTCCTTGCGCTGCTGTTGTTTATACCTCTCCTCAGCAACCTCTGTTCCGCCCCCACCCCGCAGGGATGCGACGCTGTGACTGTAAGCCTTGGACGATCTCTTTAAGACCTGTACTTTTTGCCTAGTGGATTCCCTAATTTCATCATCATATAATTGATTTCTCGTCCTAGCGACGGGCGCCACTACAACATTATTTGTCGAGGAATCGGGCAGCGATGCAGCTTGTTCTGTCGCGCCTAAAGCGCCAGAAACGATCTCCAGGTTGGAGGTTTGATGTTGTACCCGCTCAATGCCAGCCATAGCACAGAGCGTGGCAAGCGTCAATATAATGAGGAGGGGGGGTCGCCACAAACCCCGAGGCTCCCTGTGAATTGGCCTCATCCTCCTCCCACTGCCTTTGTAATAGCTGCCCTCCTTGCAATACTACGTACTGGTGTTAGTCTCACAGCACGAAGAAGATGGATATTACGGCCAGAGATGCCGGGGATGGTTCTAAAATGGAGGAAAAGTAAGGGTCAGCGCAACATTTCCCTGAATTTCAAACATGGAGGAGGACAAATCCAGCTCAGCGGGCAAGAGGTAATCAAGCACAAGCGATCGAACTGTATCTTGCAATGATTTTGTAGAATACTTTAACATTCTTGATAATGGAAACTTCATTCAATCACATAATACCACACATCTCTGTGCAGGTTGTTCCCCTTCCCCCCCCCCATTCACCTGCATCCAACGGAACCTATCAAGAGGACTGTGACAGTGCGTCACTTTGAAACAATTGTCGCTCCTTAAAAATCAAAGGCGTTACGCATTCCCAATTCCCGGAGCGATCGGCGGTAAGTTTCATTTTTTCGGTGCGCGCTTTGTTTTAGTCACACCGAAAATTTTAAAAATAACACGGGAAACAACACATACTCCTCCTTCTTCTCTTTACAACAATAACAACAACGGCGCCATTCTGTTATGTCGTCTCGTTCAAAATAGGACCTGATTTCGACGGCGGACAGCAGCATGAAGACGACATGGGTTGTTGTTCATGTTGAGTGTTACGCGGATTACACCTGTGAAGTGCGTAAGTATGGTTGTCGCATTATATGTTTTCCATTTTATTTTGACCAACCGACACTAAGATATAGTGTACATTAATCAGAGGAGAGAGCCATCCCATCCATCTGATGTTGAACGGAATACAACTGTCTCCGTTGCTGTGTCTCGTTGGCGCTGCGGTATGCACATCCGCGTATACATTTAGGGCCCATGAATCGGTATCGCTTACTGGCTCTTTCCGAAAAGACATTTATCTCGAGCAATACACGGAGGCAATTGATTACAACAAACCAACAGATGGCGGCAGGGTTCATGTGACCGTCGCTGGGAGCAATTGTCGTAATGTAACATCTGTACTTGTTAACGGACAGGAAGCCTTGAACCTTCCAGTAGACAATCCTGACTTTAAATATTTCGACTGGACTCGCTTACACCAATCACTCGATGGCAGCAGGATTTGGTTTTCGTTCCACAGTCGAAACAATGACTGGCTAGGGTCTTCTCCATCTAAGCTGAATGTCACCTTTGTCGACAATGACGCTACTTGCTATATTGGCGAGCTAAGTGTGAAGCCAGATCGCAAGGTCCTTGTTACGTATGTCACCACACAATCCAACGGCAAGGAACTGGTGGTTCACACTCACAACAATGACAAGAAATCCGTACAGCTCGAATGGATCGAAGTGAACGGCATCCGTCATGATGCTTCCAAAATTTCCATCGGCTCTGGTCAAACTTACATTTCAACCTGGAGCTTATCCCCCCCGATCTCGAAAGGGGATATTTGGACAGTTTCACTCGGCGAGAACGGGGAATCTCAAGGTTGGGGCGGCAGGGTGGTCCCGGAGAGATTTCCAATCCAGGCCTGGCCGTTAAGCGACGATTGCCCCTTTCCTGGCCTAAATGATGGAAATGCCAATGAGCTCCTTGATGCGGGAATCGACAGTGTTCTGGCTTCCAGCAGTGTGAAGAAGTGTGGTGACATGCCGGGAACCATTTCTAAGATGGGCTCTACGAAGTCGCCAATGAACGCATTCGTTACTCCAAAAATTCTTAAAGACGTCACAGACACTTCCAATGTCGACGTGGTATTCTTAGGCGATGAAGTGGATGGTAAAATGGACTCAAACTTGCGTACCGAAGACGGTAAGCAAGCGAATGAGCAATGGCCACATATTCCTACTTACCAAGGTGCCAAAACCAGCGCCCACATTGGATCTTACTCTGGGATCACAGATATTCAAGGGATGGATGCGTACTGTGCTGCCTGTGCACCGACGATTATTCCTGTAATCAAGACTCTGCCGCTGCAGTATCCTTATCAATACCTGAGAAATGCCCGCGACAATCACGCCCCCCTCCCTACTTATCTCTACTCTCAGTTGTATTCTGAAGCCTGGTCGTATCAAGCAAATGAAAATGAAATTATTGCCCAAATAGGGGAGGCGATAATCGCTGGAGCGAAAGGACTGACACTGTTTCAGTCATCGCACAAGGACTTCAAAGAGCATGATTTTTCCCCGATCAAAAAGCAGCTCAGGTCTATAGCGGCTTTGCGGGAAAGCCTTCGGACAGGGGATGTCGGAGGACTCAAGTTTGACACCACTGCAAAGCTAGGCAAAGAAGCTATGATTGAGGTGAGTGAAGAAATATGCCATTCTCTTAACGTGGGACATCAATCAGTGTAACGATTGATTGATTGATAATTGTATATTTTTCTCTCTCAGGTCATTCGTTCCCCTAAGAAAGTCATCGTAATTGCTATCAATACACGTGCCTCTGGGTATAGTAATACTCTATGCCACGTGGATGTCTCCAAGCACTGGAATTTCGATGACCTAGCCATTGATTCAATAACACTGAAGGACCTTCCTGTAAAGCTCAGCTCTTTCGCCGAAGTTGCCGACGGCAAAACTATCAAGCCTAGTGACGCTAAGGCGAAAATTAGTTCTGGAGAAGTGAAAATTTCAAAGATCAAGATCTCATCGAAAAATATCCTCAGGTTCTTCACATTTGATGTCGAGTGAAGCTACGTGTGGAACGTGAAATGAGCATTCACTAGTAGGACGCTTAGCGTTGATCATCAAGGCAATGCATTCGTTGTGTTGCACCATAATCCGTAGCAGCGTTAGCATAGGATATATGCATTCTACTTTAAAAGTTTCCATGGAAAACAAGATGACCAAAAAATTAAAGCTATAACACAGTTTTGTTAATCTCGAAAGATTTCGTTCATATGTACTATGCACGGAGATAACATATTTATATAACGATGTGACGTAGCATTTTGCCATAGCACACACGCGCAGGTGTGCATAATGCAAGTGATCTAGTAATGTACGCATTTGTGACAATGATTCGACTAATAGACATGGAATCTACCATGACTGTGTGCACAGTAACACATGTAGCATGTCATAGCAGACCATTCCTTGCATGTCCACATCACAGACGTGAGCATCTCCAATGCGTGTGCCCTCGCCTTTGGTGTATTTATGTGAGACGGGTGTAATTAATCAATTACATTTGTTCAATGCATGGTCATCCTCATTAAAAGCTATATGCATACGATGTAGACATGCACTATACTCAACTAGTCAAAGCGTCAAAGCAGCGCGGCTACAGCGCTAATGCAAGACCATGTGTAATTGATCAATTAAATTTGATCACAAATGGTCATCCTTATGTAGCTATGCAAAGCAGCGGCTACAGCGCTAATGTTGAGCCTGCTGGTTTCCGCTATGATGGTTTTCATGTACAAGTGTAGTACATTATTCATTTCGCTGAAATCATTGGGGTTCATGTGCCGACATACATGAAGATAATTCCGGACGTCTTTTTTCAAGCACACATGCTACATGAAGACCTTGAGAGACAATTGCTACATCTAGCTAGACATGTGTGTTTACGCGTGTGCACGTATTCTAGACATGAAGTCTCTCATCCATGTTGCCGCGCATGTACTATGGTACGTTGTTATTTGATGCTAGTCCAGCTAGCCAGACACGTGACTAGATGACGCGGCTGCGCACATCGATCCAGACGGCAGCATGTCAGCTCATGCAAGTGGTTGGCTGTATGCCACAATCTAACAGAATACGTGCATGTAGTAGCAGCTAGTTACAGTCGTCGTACGTTCGGCAGACCAAATTGTAACACAAATAGCGTTTTTATGCTATGTGTAGCTATGTAAATACATATTAACATATTTATGCATCTCTCTCTCTCTCTCTCTCTCTCTCTCTCTCTCTCTCTCTCTCTCTCTATATATATATATATATATATATATATATATATATATGCGTGTGTGTGTGTGTGTGTGTGTGCGCGCGCGCGCGCGCATTGCATCTTCTTGACACTCTTTCTAATAAATCTTATATGCTTCTGTATGGGCATTACAAACTTGGCCATTGAATAAACAGTGTGTTATCGATTGAATTACGACGCGTTTAGTAACTTGTACATGGATCCACGCTTTCGAAGGATTAAATTTACGTGTTCCATGGATTTTCCAGGATGAACCTTTCTTGTTCAACGTAATAAACCATTTTCGACGCGAAGCAAATAAAATCATCCTTTGTGATTCCGAACTGCACCGTAAAGATTGGTAAGCTCGATAAGCTGACGCTCCTTATCCATATTATCTCTTTTCAAGTGTTCAACCTATGGCCAACGAAAAATGAATTAAATTCTATAGATAGGTCATAATAGCTCCCGATTTACCTCTATTTCCAACTCTTTGATCCTTGCAGCAGAATCGCCAGTATGACTTGATCCCTGAGAGAATATCCAAATTAGATTACTTCAAATTTTCCCTATAAAATCTCATTACCTTCCATCTCTCTGCATCCAGTCGCGCTGAGTAGTTGGCAACAAGCTTTGTCATAAGCAAATGCTGGCGGGATTGCTCATGACGTATCCTCGTTGCAAGAATAGTTGCTGATTTCATCAGCTTTGAAGATAATCGAAATGATACAAGCAAGCAGACACTTGTAATAGCAATGAATATGATGATCTTGGAACGGGTTGATTCTGATATTTCCGTCTTCGTCTGTGAGGTCACCACGGACGAAGAGGCAACCGCCATCTTCCTCTCTCCTTTGATTTTCTTTTATATTTAGAGAAGGCAGAGGTAATATTAGTCTAATTTATTTAGAAGTTTCTGGTATAAATATTGGACTACTCTCTTTTAAAATAATTAAGGACTACTGTATGATATTCGAGCTTTCCCTCAAACTTTTATTTCCAATCAATCGGAATATATCCTACCAGAACTATCTCTCTAACTTATTCCTCAATCGCAGTATTTATCAGGACGATGTCGCAGATAAGAAATACAGGAGATTTAACCTAAGACCTCCTTACATAATAACCTCCACGCACTTAACCCTCCTTCACACAAGCCTTCCCGCCCATCTTTCTTCTTGCGTTGAGAGAGAGAGAGAGAGAGAGAGAGAGAGAGAGTTCTTACCAAGAATTGCGGCGAGGCCCTGCTTATAGTGGCGTGGCCCTACTACTCTTGGCCTATCTCTAAGACAGACACAGTTGTTTTTCAACGCAAAGAAAGCATCATGCCCACCTACCTTATTCCTGACGATCTCATCTCTACTTCCCCATCGAGATGTGCAGGCATCTCCAAGGAACACGAAATCGTCAACAGAATTTACGCGTGTGAGCTTATATCCCAGGCTGGTATTATGCTCAGACTGTCCCAGGCAAACATTTCCACCGCGCAAATCCTTTTCCACCGATTTTACTACCGCAAGTCTATGATCGATTACAAAGTTCTGGTAGGGAAATGATGATTTTTGCGTAATTTAAAAATTAATTTCCATGTTTTATTCTACTCCTTTTCTACTGTAAAAATGCCAAGTGCTTATAAATCCATTCTTTATCAGCAAGTGGCAATGGCAGCCTTATTTCTTGGCACCAAAGTTGAGGAGTCAAATCGAAACTTGAGGGACGTGCTTAATGTATTTGACCGCGTACTCAAGCGTAGATACTTGGAAGCAGAGGAGGCTGAGAAAGTTCTAGACCGAACATCTAAGGTTCTGAGATATTTGATCACTTATGCACATGTTTCGCTGCCCAAGCGCGACTTAAATGTGACCTTTGTTTTCACCCTAATTATTAGCGGTACGCCAGATGGTCAAACGAAGTGCGTAAGGTAGAGCTTGTGATGCTTAGAGAATTGGGATACACAGTTTATGTGGACCATCCGCATCGCTTCATCTTGTTCTACGTGAGGACTCTCTTTGGGAACGGTGCTTTGAGTGATACAAGCAAACAGCTTGCGCAAAAGGCTTGGAACTATCTAAACGACGCGTGAGTATTTTGTATATTTCATACAATAAAGGTTGTGAATGAAATTGTTTGTATATCCAGGATGCGCACGGATGTTTGCCTGCGTTATCGTCCAGAAATAATTGCCACTGCGGCTATTTACTTGACAGTGAGGATGATGCAAATAAGTCTACCATCCAACCCCCCTTGGTATCGTTTATTTGGAGCCACCAAGTTGGAGCTTGAAGAAATTAGCTCGATAATAGCAGAATTATATACAAGAGATAAAGCTGAGTACATTCCTGTGAGTGAAAAGGACAAAAAGTACAACATCATCTGCAAGATGGTAAATAGTAAGTTATAGGATGAAAGTTTTAATAGTTTTATTTTTTAAAAAACATGTATAATAAAATTAATCACATAAATAATTCCAATTAAAATCAAAACCAATCATTACTAACTATATTTTTTAATAATATCATGAAAATAGGACCTAAAATAAAAATTGTAGGAAAAAATTATTAATGAAGATAATTGGCGAGAGAGCAATGGATATATTTGTTTACATGGAGAGATTTGATTATTATATAAAGGCGGCATTTCATAGTTTCGAAAAAATAAAATATCTGCATGCATTATTTATTCACTGATTTTGCAAAACAGAGGGACACTTCGAAGAAAAAAAATGTTGAAAATCCGGTTGTAAAGGCAAAAGAGGAAAAGAAGGAAGAGCGATTGCAAACTACCACCTCCGGTGACACCATAACACAATGTTGCAGCTTTTTAAGAATCGTGTTCAAATAATAGCGTTGTTGTTCCTCTTTTTATCAGGAAATGGCAACTCAAGGAAGGAACGCAAGAAAGACAAAAGTCGATCACCAAGCTCTGAAAATTCGTCATCTTCTTCAAGGTACACTAATTTTTTAAAATTTTCCTCGTGGTTCCAAATCTGATACCAACATAGTCCTGACAGAAGGCGGAGGAGGAAGCGTCGCAAACGTAGCAGAAGCCCTTCTTCTAGCAGCGCGTCTCGCTCCCGCAGTCGCAATCGCGGGCGCCGACGAAGACCAGTTTCTCATTCAAATCGTGGTAGACGAACCGAGAAATCATCTCGAAACCGCGACAATCGAGATGCTCCAAGAGAGAGGGAACGCGACCGTGACCACCGGGATTCGTCATCTACAGCACGTAGAGATAGAGACAGAGATAGAGATAGAGATCATCGTGATCGTGATCATCGAGACCATCGTGACAGGGATGTCGACAAGAAGGCCCGGAGAGGCGACAAAGGGGGACGCGACCGTGACAATCGAGACAGAGATAGTAGCACTAACAAGAGCAGTAGGGATGGTGGCACATCTAGTAGGGGGGAAAGAGGTGGAGCAAGAGACTCTAGACGAAGAGAGAAAGATCGCGATCGTCGCGACAGAGCTGATAGGGCAGATAATGATAAAGGTGGAGGAGCGGGAGGCCGCACAATCTCTATCAAAGGAAAGAAAAAGATTGTGAAGTTGTAGATCTCAAAGAGTTTTTCCAATGTATCAGACCCACAGTTTGAAGAAATGTGTAATATATTCAGTTACTTTTAGTCATATGAGCAATCTCATTACACTTTGAACGAGTGCCTTGCTTTTAGCCAATTTTCTCCGGGTCTTTGATTTTGCTTTTTCATTCGTCTTCTAGTGCGCAGTACGTGTCGTTATGAGACGGATGTAATGAAGTCATTACATTTTTTCAGTTGTAATCCTAATTTAGCTGTGCAATGCTGAAGCTACAGCGTGTCATTATTATCTAATCTAATATGCCTCTTTTGCTTTCGGTTGGGTTTCGATTGAATGGTACATCCAATTGTGTAACGCCGTAATATTCTCGGATGGACGTACGTTGCGCGTGGCCGTCGTCTATCCAGCCGGATCGATCAGTATATCAGTATGCACACAACTAGCTAGACAACAAAGTAGCATGTACGTGTGCTTGTTGTTATTTAGCGATCTAGCGACAGTATGCAGCGAACGCAATGCAATGACGCACCACGACACCGCCATATCTGAGATATTCTTAGCTATCTATTAGCTATGCTATGGCGTAAATGGCACACGTACAGCAAGATAAAATCTACGTTCTGACCGTGCTACTACAGTGTGCGCGGTGCTGTGCACCTCTAGATCGACCTGCAAGATGTCGATAGATGTCATGTCATCACAGAGATATGCATATATGGTAGCATGCGTAATACTGTGTAATACTAGCAGTTATTGACTTACTCTATCTATATTCTCCATGCGATGCCAACATAACCCAGTGCTGCCGCTATTTATTTGTTTTATTTAGAAAAGAATTGTGTGCATAAAGCTTGTAAATCATTTGGATTGGTCAAAAATAGGAAAGCTATGCTGGTGTAGCACTACGGGCACACGCAAGGAAGCTAAGCCTTGCTCCCGAAGTCGTTGGCCTCGTCATGAATAGTCGATATCCCGCCCCACTGACATGTAGTTGCGCAGTGTAGTTGCTGTAGCCATTCCGACTTAATGAGATTTGCTGCAGACCACCTCTCTCTAGGATTGTATTTAAGCAGCCCATGCAAGACCTCAGCTGACGCCTTTGCATCGTTCTCTTCCATGCCATATCGCCGATGCAACATGAGCTCAATGCCCCAAAATCCATTCACTTTGGTGTGGCGGAGCTGGCCGCCTTTGTCGAAGAACTCATTGGTGCTCTTTCCCTCGTCGAGCATCGACTGGGGTATTTCACCAAGTGATTCCATCATCAGTTGCAGGTGGCTCTCATCACGCGGTACACGTGAAGTTTCCTCGTGCTCGGGATCGAAGAGATAGTCGCCGGTGAGTAGCTCGTAAATAAGACAGCCCAAAGACCACATATCCGTCTTAGCACAAATGTCGCATCCCAAAATCACCTCGGGGGAACGGTATTGACGAGTGGATATAACCCTGCTATACCTAGATTCAAAAGGAGTACAAGATAAGAAGCGGGAGTTGAGGTGATGGAAAATGTGCTGGGTGTGCTCAGATTTTGTGAGAGATTATTACATTTGGTCCTCTATACATGAGTTGCCGAAGTCGCATATTTTAATTTCTGCCTCCTCGCAGTTGACTGTTAAGGTGGACTTGACCGTCGATGTGGACGTTTGTTTCTCCAGAGAGGGCAAACGTAACGGCATTCCCCCCGATCCAAGGATCAAATCTTCAGCGGAAGCCGATCGTGACTTCTCATCGGCTTACACATTATAGCGGTTTTTAAAATTAGTTTGCTTGTTACAATAAAGTGATACTACAATGGTGTATTGAATAAGATTTCAATAGTTATGTAAAATGAATTCGTGTTGTGACTCCCCCCTTCCAACGCATGATAACATACTTGTGCTGCTTCCAGCAATGCTTCTGTCCTCCCCCTTCTTCTCCACGTTTAGCCTGGGTTTGAGCGAAGTAACGGATGGTCTCTTGTCGTAACGGACGCGCTTGCCTTTCAGAGTTTCGAGATGCTTTAACGTGGCCTTTTCCAGAGCCTTAGCATCAGCTGGATGACGACGAGTGAGCAAGAAATTCTCCGGTTTAATATCGGTATGCACGATGTGGCACACGGTGTGTAAATAATGGATTCCCATAGCCATTTGATAGGAGAGTCGTTTGACAGTCTTTAGTGGTAATCCCTTATCTGTCGAACGTAGGTAACTGAGCAGAGAGCGTCCCATCAATTCCAAAGAGATGCACAAATGCGTTCCGTGAGGACCATACAAGTCAAAAGTGTCTAACATTTGTACGATGTTTCGTTTTCCTGGTCCATCTTCTGCCTTTGCTATTACACGTAAGAGGTCCATTTCGTCCTGCGCCGCTTCGATGTATTCTGCTGCGCTTTTCATTATTTTTAGTGCGACAACTTTGTTGGGGCTATCATAAGCCACCGAGAGATCCGTCGCCAGCCACACAGTCGAAAACTGTCCCCACCCTAGCTTCCGGTGGATGAGATAACGGTCATTATAAACATCCCCGACGCGCACCCAATGATATCCGCCTCGACGATACTCTTGAGGGTCCTCTGAATCATCAGAGCTTTGTGCATCGTCAAATTCGGATGAGAACAGAGGATCATCGTTGTGGATCTGGTGATCATGATCTTTTACATCGGGTACTTTGAGCAATTTTGCTGTAGACGTCACTTCAATGCTGCTGCTTGTTGCTGCTGGCGGAGAAAGCATCCCGATAAAGCGTTCCAGAATAGATGTTTGATCTAGACTTACGAGATAGGCTGCGATCGAGGGATTCCCCCTCCCATGCTCAGATTTGGATCAAAATTGAATAAATGTCCTACTGTTGGTGGAAAACAATTTGAGTGATGGAGGTGGGTCGACTCCCACTACAGTAGTTGATATGTCATCGCATGCGCTCTTGTTTGGAGATCAACGCGTAAATATGTATATGTACATTTATGTACACATATATCTAGTTTGGATGTATTAGTTACGAAGAGAACTATGACATGCAATCTTCAATATCCAACATGACGCATGCATTTAAATAAAAGTATTACAATCAGCTCTATGAACGGAGTAGCAATACCACACCTCCTAATGTACACAGCGCCGTGCCTCGATGCTTGGTCCTTCGGCCACTCAAAACAGATAGAAGTGGAGACCAAAGCTGCTTTCCGACGAAAAATCGCAGAATTGATACAATTTCCCCTCGATATTTCAAAAGCGACAGCACAATTTTCAAGTATTCCTTGGAAAAATCTAGCTCCATCGAGCATGGGACTGGACTCCCTCCTACCGCGAAAACTTCCTACCAAAGTAAGTCGCGTGTAGAAAATTGCGTTGTTATTTTCTATCAATATTTATAGGGGGTACTTACTACTCTGTGTACCTCGGCGAACCTTTGGAGTTGATGATGGATGCAAACTCTAGATCTCAAAAGACTGTGATTTGTATCGTACATTTATGCGACAAAATGTGATGAACAAACAACAACAATTCTACTCGTTCTTGTTGCAGGAACAGGAAAAACCTCCTTAGACCTAGATCTAGAGATCTACCAAAAACATCCTGTACAACGCTATGATCAGTGATATGGCTGGATTCAAATGAAATTCCATGGGGAAAAACAAAGACGACAAGGATATTTTAGGGTCGCAGAAGCATGATCGGTGATGGTGTCAGCGCCCACATCCTCATCATAATTCGCTTGGATCATTGCATGCACATCCAGGGCGGCTAGTTCTGGGAATTGTTCGGCCGCCTATTATTTTTGGGTTTTACACATGAACTCTTCAGCAACACCTGCTCGAACAGATGAAGAGGAAGTGAAAGACAAAGACGGGTCAATTCAAAAATTTTCATTCATTGCAAGTTGAATGACTGCTCGTAATGTTTTCTCAGCTTGCAACAACTTGGACTACGAGATGCAGAACAATGCAGGTGGTCATCTCATTGTGCCCCCTGTTCCTACCAAATAGTCTCAGAAATTCTTCACTTCAACTGAACCAAATTATCATCTTAAGAGAGGCACTGACGAGGTTTTACATCGAGTGCATCACCCGATTCAACACCCCAACGTAATAAATTTATCTGTTTCTAATTGAAGAGGCTCTATCTCAAAATTACCTATCATTAGGAATGAAGAATATGAAGAGGATAGCCAGGTGGCATGATAGGAAACTTTGACATACTCGATCGATGCATTTACTTCTAAATTCTTTTTTTAATCTGAGTTCCGGGAAGGAGGGGGCTCAAATAAGGAAAAAGAGAAAAGGAAAAGTAATCAATATCATGCACCTGCTCTAATCTGAAGACGAATGTGTATTCGTCTGAGGATGTCACTATGCGGAGGCTGATTGTGTATGATACAGGGCGCTTCAGGAAAAAGAAACCAGATGATGAGAACATCAACATTGAAACGTTATTCTCGAAACGGTAACGTCTCATAGGTTAAGTACTTTGTTCCCTCATTCATTACTCACAAACAATCTAAAGGGTTCGGAAGATTACCCCCGAAAACAAAGCTAAAATACGGGCTGCGTTGGATTCTCTCATTCAGAGGCAAATTGAAACTTACACGTTAACGCTTGCACCTTTTCGTTCGAGTGAATCTCGGGGTTTATTTCTATGATACTTTGTGAAAATGCTTATTGAGATCATCCAAAAAGGCAATATTTGGGTTCGTTGTCTCTCCATGCTCTAGCTAGCGAGGTGGGTCTTGTCGATCGCATGTTAGCTTACACATTCGCACCTATTTATATATATATATATATATATATATATATATATATATATTTATAGTGTGTGTGTTTGTGTGTGCAGACAGACAATCAACCTCTGAAGCATGACGAGTACATTAATGATATATAGCATGGATATTTCATTTACATGCGTGTGGTAAAGCGTGTTGTCCTACTAACTGTGCGTTCTGTGTTCGTGTCGTTTGATGTTGTGAATATTATGCAGGTAGTCACCATTGTCCGGATGTACCTGACATATAGAGAGACAGAATACATCAATACTGTGAAAACGCTGATGGAGGTACCCAATCATTTTGCAACACAGTTTCGGGATTTGCTCGCTAATTCTACAGTCTGAACATAATTGTATCGTAAATAGGTGGCAGGCCCCAACGCAAAGGAGAGACTTCGTAAGATCAAGAGAGAAGGTTGCAAATAATTCCTATAGTATGGAATGTTGATAGCTTACCGTGAAGTCAATCCTGGAAGTCGATATGATCATCCTCTTGATCTAATTTTGATCCACACGGTCTTAGGCCCTTCCATGGATTCCACTGCACTAGACATATTGAACAAAGCAGCTCAGGAGGTGCTCGTCTATGAGATGAACGATGATTTTAATTGCAACCTCTAACTTTACGATGAATCACCTCCATCCAAGGCGGAAGCTGAGACTGTCCCGAAGCTCATATATGCGCATCTTGAGACGAAGTTCAACAGGCAGCTATCAAAGTAGTAGTATTCCACGTGGTGTTTCACTTGGCGGAATTACGTGCTTCTAGAAGTTGGAAAGAATCACTACAATAGAGATAGATTGATAGATAGTAGTAGCTGAAAAATACTTGATCGAAATTTACAGAAAGAAGAAGGAACTCCGAGAAGTCCAGCTCCAACTTGAGGAAGCGAAGAATGGTAATTTCATTAACATCTGATAAGAGGAAGGGCAAACTAACTTACAACACAATATACAGAGACCGCTGAGGCAAATATCGTGTCGCAGAGACTGCTTAAAGAGGTGATTCAGCAATGCATTTGAAATAGAAATTCTGTCTTAGAAAAAGAGAAAAATAGTAGTAATGTGGTTTTTATTGCAGAATAAAGAGCTCCAAGAACGGGTGAAGTGGTGGAAGACAAATTGCGGTAACTGAAAGCATTTTTCATTTTTTGCATCACCGTTAAAGTGTGATTCCTAAAACTCTCAACGGACACAGGAACGCAAAAAAATGAGGCTGATGCGAAAGTGCCTGCCGATGGGTCCGCCGCTGATGGAGCTACACTATCGACATCCGGTACACGATCCACATGTGAATTATTCGCATGAAACCAACATCAAAAGTGTGCTTACCCGTCAGATCCTTCATCAAATGAAGCATCGGCCGAAAAGGAGGTCAAATTCCACACAGGTAGTATGTTAACATGTTGCACAACAGTAATGACCCGTATTGTTATTTAGTTTCTTTGATTCCATACAGGTCTTACCCCAGGCCCTTCACCGGCTGTGACTCCTGCACGATCCAGGGCACATTCTCCGGTTTGCATCGATGATTAGTACGTATCAATACGCAAGCAAAGAACTTTGATTTTTGCTTCACAGGTTCGGAGAAGGACTGATGATGGCATAGATAGGTAAGAGTAGCTATCAACACGTGCACACTCACAAATTTGCGAATAAATACCCAATTATTTGAAAATATACTCGCTACCATTCCCTCCTTATTCTACACGTTGGATGAAGTAATATAAATGTGCGAAGCTGATGTATTTAATCACTAATAGGGCTTCTGATAAAACTATGGTTCGAGATCTAGGTGAACATATCTTAATGTGATATCTTAACTGAAGAGTATTAAAAAAATTAAGACCATATATCATAAACAGAGACGACTCTTCAAACTAAAAATAAGCGCATTGGCGAATTGGAAGCAGAGCTTTTCAAACAAAAGTATCATTTGCAGTTTATTTCTATTTAATGTGCCGGCCTCTCACATCTTCTTCTTACAGGTATCACGTCAGGGCCTCTCAACAAAGGTATCTTCTCAGTTTTCCAATTTCATTGATTTCACGATACAGCATCCATTGGAGTCTTAAGTTAGTATAATTTCACTTCTCCTAGATTAAATGAGGCCAATGTCGATATCCTGAATTTGAAGAGACAACTTGCTTCGCAGAAAAAGAAACAAGGTTCTCAGAAACGTACAACTAGATAATACGCCATGATAAATCTAAGACTTCATGCAGCAAAGATTTTGCTTTCATCTTCGAATTTTTCCTCAGGAGGTGTGGTATGGAAAGGTTAGTGGATCCTGAGAGTTATATATTCCGATCTCGCGATGCGGGCCACACCGTTGGTGAAAGTGCATGCATCGTCATCATTATGGTCATTTTTGTACGATGTTATTTTGATTGCGCATCGCATGTGTTGCAATGGCTATCCATCTGTTGTTATTGCATGCACACTTCGCACAGCTAGAGACGCCACACATATGAGCTAGCTAGCAGGATGTGCAGCATGCATGATCATGACGAAAACATCTAGCTAGCTAGCCGACTATACATAGACATGCTAGCGTGCAATGTGAAAGTAATGTTGAGTTGTCAACGCGCTGCTACGGTCATATAATAACGTACGCTACGCACGTCTAGACGTACCTGCAATACTGCTTGCTATATAGGATAAAGCATTCAAATTAACACATCGCGTGTATGAAAAATGACGTAGCTACTGGTATGTTCTAGTGCATGCTAGCATGGTGTGCACATCTAGCTAGACATACAAAAGCGGCTAGCTACACCTTCTGCCTAGCTAGCTAGCTGCTAGCGCATGAATCGATTAACAAGGCGATAATAAATGCACGCGCTGGCGGCCGCTGCTTTGCATAGCTACATTAGGATGACCATTGAAAATAATTATATAAATTAATCATATATATATATATATATATATATATATATATATATATATATATATATATATAGATATATACGTGTACACACACACATAAAGCGTGTGTGGATGTGTGTGGGTATGCACATTACATGCACATAAACATCGTCGTTCTTTTTTTCTAGCATGATGATCTGATTAGATTTATGGATCGATCGCAACACTAAGTGGGATGATACTGGAATCGACAGGCAATAATCGACCATGACTTCCCAATGTTTTTGGTATCACTATAAGCGGTGGTATTGTCTCAAGTGGTCTCAATTCCTTGGAATCGCAGCATTCATCAACACATCATTTAGTGAGCACAATCATGTTGAGTGATCTTCCAGAAATCAGTGGTCCATTTTGGAACCTCACTCTGGTTTCCTGTGCTGTAAAGCTTGGAAGGATGGTATGGCGAGACCTCAGACTCAGAAGCAGCTGCAGGAAAAAAGAAAATCATTGCTTGCAAAACACTGGGAAGACGAATGAGATTTTACCCAATGCAGCCATTCTTTTCTCAGTTGCATCATCGTATTTGGTAATATCAACTTGAATTTTTACGTCTGGCGCATCTGGGTATGGAGCAATAGTTTGCATTGCCAGAGATCGTGAAATCACAGGTGTGACCCTCATCCTGAGAATATACACGTATTAATCCAAGCTTTCAACAGATTTAAAAAAAAAGCAATGAATCTAAAGATAGGAGTGTTTTAGTTCGCTGCGACCTGCGGGCAATCTTGTTCAGTCCACGGGACAGCATTGTAGTAGGGTGGGGGGAATGCAGTGTCGAAGAACCTCAGACAGTTGCTTAATACAGGAAAACAGGCCTTTACTATGAAAAACAATGCTATAATATTCTACGACATCAAAATAATATACTTTCTTTGAATATATAACGGCAATTAGGATGCATACAAATTAGAGCTATCTTGAAAATCTCACGCCTTTTTACTCTGACCGGACGAATCCACAAGTGTCCAAAATCAAACTATTTTCACATTTTCTCTTTGTCGTAGTGACTATTTGAAGGTAATCTTCAAACAAAATCCTCACCCAAACGTATTGAGCTACGCCTTGGACCGACTTTTTCTTTTCATTGAATCTTGTCCATTTTCTAGTCAAAAGTCAGTCAATTTCGATGGATTTATCAAAATTTAACAGGTAAGGAGAAGAAATCGCACTTTTTGGAATTATTGAATCAAAAAATCGCCGAATGTTCATCATTTGTATGTCGCTGATGTGCACTGCCCAACTTCATTGATCGTGCGTCCATGTAGTTTGTCATTGTTGACTCCGTGCAGTCGATCATTGAGCTTTCCTTCTTTCTTGAAACAACTCCGGGCGTTGTTCGAACACTGCTCAGTTCTCGGTTGAGGAGGTCTGTGCTGCCTGCTAGCCTGTGGCGAGCTAGCGAGGCATCAACACGATTGAGACCGTGTCGATCAAGAGTGCGTGTTGTGTGGGCCTCGTTCACGTTTTCACGCTCCGCGTCGATGAAAAAGGTGCCAACAGAAAAGGCTCACACACGTGCCATCTGTGACGTCTCAACAGGTGTGGTTTCACGCGCCATGTGACTGATTGAGAGTGAACGATGAACGACAGTCCTGCGACTGCCTGCTGCCAGTGCTGGCCTGCTTGCACCAGTCTGCGATGTGCGTGCATGGCTAGATGGCAGTCACACAGTGCACTGCGTGCGTGTTGTGTTGGTTGCACAATGTGTCAAACGAAGCAAAGATCAGCGATGCCGGTGCACGCAGCCTTGCTAGCTTGTCAGCGCAGACTCAAAGCCTTTTCATCATCGTCAACCAGTCGCCACACGTGCCAGCGTGCTTCGCTGCTTTTCTAGCTGTTCTGGTGTTGTCATTGCATGCACGATCACATGCGATCATGAGATCCAGCAAACAAATTGAGAACTGCCCACGTTCTTTTCCAACTTCGTCTGCATTGTGCATCGCTTCCTGGCTATGGCTCTGGCTGGCTAGGGCTGGCTGTGTTGGCATCCCATGCGCTCGCCTGCACGCTCCTTGTTGACACTGCAACGACGCATGGCGCAACTCTTGTCTTCCAGTTCTGCAGAGTTTGTGACTACTTGCTGCTAGCCAGCCGGCTAGCCGGAAAAAGCTCGCACGTCTAGACGTCATGTCACATGTCAAACAAAGCCATCAGAAACAGAAAGTGTTGCTGTCAGCATCCTGAGTTGTGTGATTGTCTGCAAATGCGAATCAAAAGCACGTACGACACAGGCAATCACACAATGTGATGTCTCGCATCTTGTTTGCATGCATGTTGCTTGCCCCTACGCCGCGCACAGCTACTCTAGTCCTGGAGCCAATGCTTTCGTTAAATGCAAATGTTCTAGTGCGGGCATCAACGCATCACCACGTACACTCTAGCACTGTCATTTTGCATGTTTAATTACAAAATTTCACAACGTCATCACTGAAAAGACGGTACTGCAACAACATTTCCATTCCGCGATATGCTGCTCCCAGGAATTTCTAATGAATACAGATGTAAAAGTACAAATGTGATCAACAATGCCACAATAGAGAGGAGTAAAGTGATAGTGAGACTTCTTGAGTAAACTCTACTGTAGTGAAGATAATTCTTAATGTGCTGCATATGGCACTTTGGATCGCTGCTAATTATAGTGATACTACTACCATAGTTCCTAAGTGCATAGGAGCATCATGCACTTCGCCAACTACATTAGTCTCAATACCTCCGATTTTTTTACTTGTAAAACCAACTTCCCGTCTGGCTTGATTCGACATCTATGAAATTAGATTATTGCCAGAAATACTTTCATTAGAAGCCAATTCAATTGTTTTTCATCACCACTGGCTCCCATTTCAATTTGCCGCCAATATTATCATCAATATCAGAGTCATAATTTCCATACTCTTGTTATCTTAGTGGTGTCCAACTCTACCTTGTTAAGTTTCCGGAGTCGCCTGCGCTCACGCTTGCTCATCTTCTTGTTGGTGTTAGGCTTCAATTTCCCTGATTCATAGGGATTGAAAGCGACGTCATCATCCAAAATCTGGTTCAGCAGCCCACCGTCCTCCTCTAACGCGGCAGCGGCGATCTCGGTCTTTCCCTGTTAGTAAGGAATGGACAAGTCGACAACAATCGACGGCAAAGATTAGGAAAACGCGTGAGTAGTCAAGTAAGAACCGCAGGAGTAGCGTGCTAGGTACATGGTGATAGTTGTGGAGGAGGTGATGATATATAACAGTGGTGGTGGTGGTGGTGGTGATGATGATAATTATGATGATGATGTGGAATGTTTGACTCAATACTACTTTCGAGGTAGCCTGGCCTGCAGCTAGAGGTATGTCGTAGTCCTCTGCAGCATTCTCCACCCTACTATTATTACTAGAATCTGATGATGATGCTGCTGCTCCGCCTCTTCGAGCTGCCATCGACTTCTTCGTATCACCATCACCTTGCGCTGAGGCAGCGTTTCCCCACACCTATGATGTGTGTTTTGCAAAATCATTTAAAATAAGTGCTGTGGTGTTGTTCATCTCAGAATCGTTAGAATAGCCGGAGGAGTGACAGCATCATTATTGATAAAGCATTTTTTGTCATATCATCATCATCATCATCATTCCCGTTGTCGTTCAAGGTATCAATGCACCCCCCTTCAAACCGACCAACTCAAGGGGCGAATAGCAAAGAAACAATTTAAGTGATAAGGATATAGCACAACAATACGATCATGAATGGCCTACTAATGGAAATATGAAAAAAACAAGAAAGAAACAAGTCTCGTTGCACCACCATCCGGTCTTCAATAATACCTCTTTGCCCTTAGGAAAAGAAAGCTGCGAGGAGGATGATCCATCACGATGACGCATGAAGGACGATGATGATGATAATGATGAGGAGGATGCTGTTGGTGCCACAGATGACGACGACGATGATGATGAAAAAACAGCTACCCCTCCCATTTTTTCTCGCTCTACTGCGATAAGAAAAGCTCGTAATTCTGGTCGCGACAGGTTTGGGGGGGGATGGGCAAAAACAAGCTTTCCGTTGACAAAATCACCTGGTGGAACATCGGGAGAATAGAGGTTATCGTCAGGAAAAGAGTGTGCGATTATGACAAAGGAATGATGACGAAGACGATAGGATCATAGTGATGCATTTTACTACGACGATTGCTACACTCTTGCTTCTTAATGCTTTCACTCACTAAGGATGATTCGTGCTGAGCGCGCAGTATCAGGCCTTCCATGATCCTGGAGGGAGAAGAATGAACAAAAACAAGAAGGAAAAGCAGACGATAAAAATGGTGGAGAGGACACATTAGAGAGGTACACAACACGCACGCACACACACACACACACACACACACACGTACTTGCATATGTTATTCTTGCTACGATGATCTATATGCTGCAAACAACAACAACAACAGCTCTCCATTCTTATCCGCTGCCCACCTTCATGAATCCCCTCATGCGCGCATGTGTAGAGAGCAGAAGCTCCGCAGTGACAGGTTTTGAGACGGGAAATGTGAGAGCATAGAGATGATGCAGCTGCTGTCGTGTTACCCTTGAAACCTATGATCATGGGTGGTAGATAGATAGATAGATTATGTATGGACTTATCAATATTGATACAGCGTTCACATCAAGATCATACCGTTCTTCTTATGTTCCTCTACCATTAGCAGTTGTTAAGTTTATTGTTTTTGGTTTGATATCACCACTTCGTGGACAGGGGAGATATGGTCCCGCAGCTGAGCGATTGGGAAGATGCCGCTTACGACGAGTGCAGCTTTCGATCTACAGACGTAATTTAACGCAACCAACCAAGAAGGGGTGCCACAGATCAACGGTCATCACTACGACGGCTATTCTCCTCCATTCTCTTCTAAATCTAACTCTCTTTCTCTTCGCCACTCCCTGCTGCTTCTTCCACTATGGATGACAGTAATAAATGATAACCTCATGAAGATTGGAAATACGAGACCCGGGCAGTCGCACAATCGCAATCCCTTGTGAACCTTACATGTGTGCGAGTTGTTGATTGATTTTTGTTGTTGTCGTATTATTATTAATACAATTGCTATTCTTGTGTTTTTCTGTCTTATATCTTGTCGCAGGAGACCCTCATGCTTTGGTACTACTGAGTTACTGCTGCTGCGACTTCTACCGCTAGTACTAATACTACTACTATTACTACTATCCATACTACCTCCAGCGTTTGGAAGTGCTTTGTCTTTCCGGGGGTAGCAGAGACGCTGACCTTCTTCTCTCCCATCAGTACGTTAACGGTGCTACTCTTTCCCACGTTCGGATATCCAATCATACCAACTGTCACTGCCGTCGATGATTCCTTATCATCATCATCATTATCCGCTTTTCTCCCCTTTTTTCCTTGTCCCTGCTTCTGCTTTTGCTGATTGCGGCCAAGATTCTCGAAGTAGCGGAGGATCTCCGTGCGCGACAAAATGCGAGTGGTGCTGTGGAATGATGGAATGGAATAATAACGAGCACAGTTGATCATTGTGTATCATATGGTAGAATCGTACTAAAGGAGGAGCAAGGGGAAGAGTGAAAAGGAGAGGGGAGGTCGGAAGGAGGTTGAGGTAGATAAATAGAGAGAGAGAGAGAGAAGAGAGATTGCTCCAATATCGCATGTCACCTTCCAGAAACGTCTGCGTCTCGCTCGTCATCGAGTTCTATCCCTGCTTCAGCAGATTCGTTATTACTTCCTTTCATTTCACGGCCCAGCTGAGAAATTTCGAGAAAATCAATTTCATGCATGCATCATTATGACATCACATTAAAATGATGATGCACTAAAAATATAGCTGTATGTGTATGTGTGTGTGTGTGTGTGTGTGTGTGTGTGTTTATCATTTTACTATGTGTAAAGATTAAAGTAAATATCATCGAGTGTGCGCGCAAGGGGGGAGCAGAAACAAGCACCGAGAGAATTCTACGACGCTCTTTGTCCCTGTCATCCTCGTTGGTATTGTGCTTGCTCTTGTACTGGAGATTCAGTTCTTTCTCGGCTAACCTTGCCGACCTAATCGGTGGAAGAGAATAAGAATACTCAAGATCTGTTACCTATTATGAGTAGGATGCAGGCATTAGTTCTAAACAAGCAGCCCACCAGAAGACAAACGGAATGCCACGATCATCTAGATAGCTCTTCCATAACTTGCGTGCCGTTAGGGGAAGGAAATCGGCCTAATATTCGCACATCAATCAAAAATTTGGCCACGTGATGGTGTCATCGATGAACGTGAAACCTCTTCCGCTGCAAGATGATGTATGTGACATGTGTGTGCGTACGTACGTGTGTGTGTGTGTGTGTGTGTGTGTGTGTGTGTGTATGCGTGTATAGATGCATCGTGTATACTACCTTGTTGATGACGAGGATGTGAGCTTTCGCAGTTCCCTGGCGGACAGCCATTTCTGCCACGTACCCCCCTAGGTCTGCATTGAAGTTGTAGTAGTAGTAGTAGTAGTAGTAGTAGTAGCAGTAGTAGTAGAAGCATTATTGAAGTTATTAGTAGTGGTAGTAGCAGTAGCAGTATAGTAGTAGTAGTAGTAGTAGTAGTGGCGCGGGAAAGAAGAGGGGGAGGGGGGCAAGCAAAAGCTCCCCAGCCTTTCCGATTACCAGAATGTAATGCTATTACTACCACTACTGCTCTGCTCATAGAGTATTTTTGAATTTATGACTAGGTGCTACCTTCACATCGAAACAAGAGAGGATTCCGGGCATCTACAATTTGGACGACGACCTAATTTGCATCATCGGTGGGGAGGGAGGAGTAAGATTTCCTCCTTCATCTGATCTATCGACGAGAATACATATTCTCTGGTAGTTCAACACGGTTTCAGGAACACTCGGATGTATCGTGTTATCACTCATGTGCTCTCCTTCCTCTCCTCTCCTCCTCCTCCTCTTCTTCTTCTTCTTCTTCTTCTTCTTCATAGTTGCATTACATCTGATCGCTCGACGACACGCCATAGTTGCCGCCAAACTTGAAGATTTTTCTCAAACGGTGTAATGGCACGCGAGGAATCTACGTATGTTGTTGTATCAGTATGTTTTGAAAATACAAATATTGTCGTATCAATATGTTTTGGAGATGACGACGCAATGATGATGCTTCTTGGGTATTATTGGGAAAGGAGGGGTGCCTCGCTAGCAGAATTATCCCTACTAATCAACCAATATATATTGTTCCACATCCCTTTGAAAGCATCATCAACATAGCAGTATGCAAAGGCACTCACGTTCTTCCTTTTGGGCAAGAGCTCTACGCCTAAAGATGATCAGGAGGGTGGTTTGTAGCACAACAAATTATAACAAACAATAAAAGCAGCATCAAATATGCATCCAGTTGCAAGAAATGGAGAAGTTCAGGAGAAGGTAACGTGGTAATTTGTTTTGCAGAATCCCCACCACTCCAGAAATGCGTCCTTTTCCATCCTGTCCAGTTGTTCGCCAGTAAGATCCTATCAACAACAAAAGGAGAGAAGCAGTAGCTTTAGCAATACCAATACACATGATGTGTCTTCAAGAGTATGACGCTACACTTTATTACTACTACTATGACTGCTAATATATGGGCTGATGCTGTCCTATCTTGGGTGTACTTCTTTTATGAATAGTGTGTGTGTGTGTGTGTGTGTGTGTGTGTGTGTGTGATTACAACCTTTATGTGCTCCCACCGAGGCCGCTTGGGAATTCGCACTTGTTCGAATGTCGATGCCGTCCAGCTGCATGAGCAGAGACAATTGATTTAATATGTAATGCTTAGGCAGTTGAAAAACTGCAATTCAGACTATACTATCGTTTCCTCTGTTTTTCAGTCATTGCTACGACGACGACAACGACGAAGAATCACCTCTTTGATGGTTGGGATGTTGACGAAGAGTCTCCCTCCTTTTCATCACCCGCCTCATCGTCCTCATCCTCGTCCTCATCTCCTCCTCCAGTGGTACCCGGTAGAACACGAACAATTCTCTCCGCTGTAAACTCCCTATCCGCCTATCAACATGATGGTTCTTGCTGTATTTTCATGAATATTGTGTGTGTGTGTGTGTGTGTGTGTGTGTGTGTTCTTCTACTGTTGGTAGGCATCGACATGTACCATCACTGCATTGTCCAGAAACTCATCGAGCGCATTTCGCTCGAGAATACTTTGTAGCTTCCCTTCATCACCCTCCTATATAATAGTAAACCAGTATGTGAGGAATCGCTAGGCAACATTGTTGTGCTATTCCGGAGGCATGTTTTACTTGCTATTTGAAAATGGCGGATGGGTAGAAGGAAAGGGGAGAGGGAAAGGAAGAAAGATCAACCTGAACATCAGTGACGTGCATTTCATTACACATCGCGTTACCAACTTTCACCAGCCTCTGTTGCCTCCTGCAACCAGAAGGATTGTCATTTCCACGTCAACGAACTCGTCGAATGAAATAAATCTAATCTCTTCAAATTCTTACTTCGCTTTCATAAGTGTTCGTCCTAACTTCGAGGATTTTGTGATCCTCTTTCCTGTTGTTTTTGACTTCCGCCCCATTTTTTTCCAATTGCCGCTGTTGGTGGCGTTCCTTGTGGGGGGAGAACGATTCCGAGAGACGGAGAAAATGTGCAGAAAAAGAATGGAGTATCAATATTACGACATCCATCTGCTCATGTCGCAGGTATATAACACATTGCTATCCAACCGGCTTCGGAACACCGCCCGATCGAATATGCACCTGCAACGAGTGATATTTCAAAAAGCGACAAGGAAATACTCTCGTCGCAAGAGGACGAATCGATTGAGTAACATCGGCGAATATCGGCGATATCAAGGATGGAATACGTGCATGTGTGTAGTATTTAATTCTGGAAGTATATCACACCATCATGTACTCCTGACAAGACTACAGAAGGCATCAGCAGTTCGCGGCTCGTCGCCCACCCTTTTTGATGGCGTCCAACGCCAAAGCCCTACTGAAAGAATTCACCAAACGTCAGGAACAACGTGCCAACTCCTACAGTGAACTTAGATTCTTTTTCAAGAGGTTTGTAAAGTAATATGGCGCAGGAAGAACAGAGGGCGGTGTTTGAAAAGAAGCTTCTTCCATTCATCGGAAGTTCGAATCGAATTTGTATTAATTCAGGTATCTAGGGGACCGGGATGTCAAGACATACCAATCCTCTTGCAAAAGCATCACAAAAAAATTTAAGGCGATTGGCGACGATATCCTCAAAATAGAGAAGGAGCTCATCGAGCTTAAAAGAAATGAATGGGCAGCACATATACGGCAAATCCAGGACAACGAGAAGGCAAAGCTCCAGCTGGTGACGATTTCAACCATGCTTAATTCTTTTATGATGATGGCCCCTTATCAAACAGACCGTGAAAATCCAAGTTTTAAAGACGAAATATCTTTTAGACAGGTTTAAAAATGCTACCTTTCGTTAGAAAAGAGTTTTTACAACTGTCCAATTTTAGGCAAGATAAAGACGCCCCAGAATATACTTCAACACTTAGATCATATCAACGCCAGATGGCGACTATTATTGAAAAGATTAACGATACCTTAGAAGAGATCAAATACATTTTACATGAGGATGACTGAACGTGAAATTAGTATGCTACGAGTAATCATGAAAAATATCAAGCACTACTCTATGTAAAATTGCATTTGGCTTTTGATAAAGCGTGATTACCATCGAGAGTCAGACGAACGGTAATGTTTTAATTGTTCCGTTGAAGTGCACAGCTACACGACTTGACAATTGCACGATGCATAGAATGTTGCGAGCACACAATTTACACTGCACTTTTTAGCAGCTTTGATTATGTATTCGCATGTCTTTAACAATTTGTATTGTTCACGTTGCTATACGAGTCACTGGTGCTGATAGCCATTTCAACTACCTTATAGCTCGCTTGCATTTCGATTAGCAAAGCATGGCTAGATAGTATAATGGTAAATGGTTGCAGAACCCGCGGCGTAATTAGCATTTCAAGTAGCATTTAGTAGCAAAAATATCATAGCTCAAAATTGAATGTCTATCTAAATTTACATACTAGCTAGCTAGCGCCCAATTTCACAATATCGATGCATCGCGTAGCTGTAGCTATGTGGAACGTGAAAATTTATTTGACTTTCACGATCACTTCGTCGTAGCAATGCAATGCGGAACTACGCCGTTGATCTTAGCGTTGTGACACATGTGCTGCATGCGCAAGCATTACTAATAGAAAGAGTACGTCAGTAGATCAAAATAGGCCCTTGACGCACGGTCCTTGTTTAATGATATTTCTGGCAAACGGTTACATTTAAGATAACAATCTAAGTCAGTCAAGCTTCTATATTAACAAATCTCTTATCGAATCGTAATAAAGGTGGGTCTGCTGAGACTGCCCGTCAGCACCACTGATGCCGCATTCGTGAAAATTTTCGAAAGTTAAAAATCCATTCTGGTCAGTTTTTGTAGCCCCTGACGTAGACATACGTAGAATAACCTTTCGTCTCGATAAAGGTGCTGTATACCCTGAATAAACAAATTGGATAAATTTTATATGTCTTCCAATAATCTTTAAAAAAATACGGCTACCGTGATTATACTTCGTCAAACCAGACAGTCCAAAAAAATATGAATCCTGTAATGCCTCAACGAGTGATATCGAACGTGGTGCAGCCTTGAGAATCGCCGTCGCAGCAACAAAGACAGCATCATAAGCATATATAGCCCAGACGCTCGGTGAGTGACCGGTTTTGTCAACAAAATCGGTCACGAATCTCGAATACTCTTTCGTCTCCTTGTAAGGAGATGCTAAATAGGTAAAGTATCCTCGCGCAGAGTTTACCACAAGTTCAAAGAACTTCTGTTGAGATGGATTAGAAGTGCTATTTTGTGGATGCACTACCTCTGTCGCCTGGAAATCAAAGGCCACCATCAGCAAATAAAGTAATAGAAATCTACAGAAACAGACCGCTATAACTGAGATTTTGCTGGTGACATTAAGAACAGAGAGGCAGCCAAGGACGCATTGAGTTGATGGACCTGTCGCAGATATGAACAGTGGGAATGAATGTTCACCCCGGTAGCGTTCCGCTGCTCGAACGACTGAATGAACTACGTCGCAAACATAGCCGAAATTATCCACATCGTTCGCACAGTCGTCCCCCTTTGCCTCTCCAGTCTCGGGATTTGAGGAAATAAATTCACCATAGCCTCCAATTAGCACTCCCATGGATTTAAGGCTGGTATTGTATGCCCTCAACCCCCCATAACCAAAATCATCCGTGGTCCCGATCACGGCTACAACGTTCGAACTAAATGGTATGAAGGCTTTGGAGAATGTCGATTGGATTGTAGAATCACTATAGCACGTTCGGAAAAGTCCAGGATATGTTGTGCGGGAGTCCAAACTCGACGAGGTCGCCCCAGCAGAGATGACTGGAATTCGACCCGCACTCCAAAGTGTTCCATTTTCTGCAGACATTTGTGCCGCCACACGCGTCCAATCGCCTCCAAGAACCTAGTCCACACATAATTTAAGTAAATGATTAGAAATAATGACAGTTTTTCATTGGCACACCGCGGTAACGCCCTTGTCCGCCATTTTTCCGAGAGCATTTTCAAGCTCGCGGCCCGGCATGCCTCGGGCTTCAAATAAACAACTTTCTGGGAGCATAATACGAAACTCACCGTCCTCCCTGTGCTGTATGCTATTAAAGTGATGAATTGCCATCTTCGTAGCAATTAACATGTCCTCACCCCATGGTGCTGGCTCACCGGAAGGATAGAGAGTCGAGGAGACGTACCCAATCTTGACAGTTTTCCTGATGGCGGCGGCATTCCCTACTGCGTCCGACGCTGTTGTGTGTCGGGCCATAATAGAAACAGCAACAAGCTGAATAATGAGGGTGAATCCAATCATCGCCGTGCGCAGAGCAGACGCACGGCGTGGTTCCGGGGGACAGATTTGCAGCACTTTCGTCGTCGTTCCGGCTCGTCGATTCGACTTCGGGGCAGTATCGACAGCAGGGTGTGCTCCCCTTCCGAGTGTTATCTTACGACAATGTTTCGATGCATGTCGTAGGTTAAAAATCGCAAGGATTTCTTTCCAGAATAACACAGCCGATTGCTGTCTGCTCCTCTGGCAGCAGTGGTGCGAATACATCAGATAGCCATGGGGTTTCTGGACTGCGCAGCTCTAGTCTGCGGTGTACTTGGCATGTGTGTTTACAAAACTGTCACGTGGCATTATGAAGGGACCCTGCAATGGGAGCGAGCGACCCCAAACCACGCGGTAATGATGCATCTACAAAAGTTGTTCTGTGTGTTTCGCTTTGGGAAAGCATAGGGTACCATGTTGATACTTTGAGTTGTTGTCAAATACTTAACTCGAATGTACATTTTGTGTAAATAATTGTGCATCCTAACTTTTCCTCAAACTTCATCATACTATCATTCCATTCATCTACCTCGTCGAACAAAATACTTCTAATGAATGCATTCATTTCATAGGGGGATTCAGATGTATCCTGGACATTATTGCTTTCTCTACGAGCTGTTGCCCTTGCTGTGGTTTTAACTGTGATATTCAACATATGCACGGATCCCAATCCGACCCAAGTAATAGGAAGATCGACGCGGAAACCCGAGAACAAGGTGCTTTTGCGCGGAATGACCCGGCTGACAACTTTCACGGTGTGGTGTTGGCTCCTACAAGGTGTTTATTTTTTCCTGGCAACGATGGCTTCCCTCCATCTTCTTCCAGTCTCTATGATTCCCTTGCAATGGATTTTATTTGAGCTGTCGCTGGCCATGGCGTTGCTCGTAACGATCGTAGTCACGTTTGTGCTAGTGCCGATGTCGCAGTCGAGAGGATACCCCATGGACTTTCTATTCAAATGGACTGTCCTGGCAATGCACAACTTGAATACCCTATTCATGCTGCTCGAGTTGGTTTTGAATAGGTTTGATATCCATGCATATCACTTCCCGGCTGTTCTAGTCTACGGCGTCGCATACGTACTCTTTGCTTGGGCGAATGAGCAGTGGGGCGTTGGAATCTTCTACTATTTCTTTCTGGATTACACGAGGCCATATGCAATTTTAGGATACCTCGGGCTTTTCATAGCGGTCACAGTATTCTACTCTTTCGCATACTGGATAGATTTGGTTTTCGAAGCCCATCGTTGGATTGCTTTCCTGGTCATCCCTGCCTCCAATGCGATAATGCTGTGGAAACCCCCTGTCGCGAGAAAATAAAATGTAAATGTTCAAAATATTTCATAGATTACGGAGTAGTATGTAGATTGTCTAGCTGCTTTAGCATGCAGTGTCATTTCTCATTTTTTTTCTTGGTACGCCACGATGAGCATTCGGCAATCTCGGTAGCTCTAGAGCTACATAGCCGTCGATCTTGTTCTAAATCTAGCAGTGCGTACTGGAATTGCACTAATGCAGAACTTGTTTATGCTGCCATTTTTCGCATGCTGCATGTGCACAGCGTCCAACGTACTTGACACGCAGTACGAACTCTACGTCTAGTGCTCATGTCATTTGTGTCTAGTTGTGCATGCATGCATGTGTGTAGTTGTCGTTACACAGCGGCTGTGTGCCCCACAGCTTCTTACTTTATATAACCAAGCTAGGTAAAACGGAAGTTATGAACATCATGTAGTGACATAGAGCTGCCGCCATCGCACGAAACTACTCATGTTCTTAAGTGCTAGATTTTGCTAGAGCGAGATCTTCTGTCAGCTCCCGACGGTGCGCGCTTTTTGCTATGATGCAAATTCAATGCTTTATTGATGGCCAATACAATTCTTTGAACATCCACCAAAAATTGAAATCATAATGAGCTGTGCAATAAAGATAATGCCCAATCGTCGTCATGTATCGGATTCTTAGCTATTTTTTGCTTTCAACCCTTTAGCTCCAGCTCGATCCGAGGCCAGACGTGCCCTCCACTTTACATCAGTTCCGTATAGCCAGTCACACAGTCCCAAGGTTCCAAAATTGCCCCCAACCGTGTTCTCATGGTGATAATCGTGTAGAGAAGCCTTCATGTTCCAAAAGGGGAAATGATACCTGTATACATCGTGACTAGTTTCATGTGCCTGCAGGCTCATAGTTTCATATTCACTTTTCCAGACATCACAAAGTTTTATGCATTGATCTTCAGGCTTATGTCATTTATAAAAGGTACCCGTTGTGTGAGTGCTGGGTCGAGAGAAGGGCGAAGCAAACCCAGACAGCCATAGTGTACGCATGAGCACTTGCCAGGAACATGTAGATGAACAGCGGAATGATGTTTGACAACACCATCTACATATGATCCACAGTAATGTTAGAACATTAATGTTATATACAGAATACTCAGGGTCTACCTCCACAGGATGGCAATATGCAGCCAATAGCCCAATCGGGGCATGAAATTCGTGATGTATCTTGTGTATGCCGAACCAGAAATTGGAATGGAGCATGCGGTGACTATGATAGAATAATACCTATAAATGCATCGATTCATTAATTATAAACATGGGAGATATTGGATTGTTATAGCTGTATTAGTGAGTGCATCTATCATTACAATCAGCATTGAGAACCATCATCAGCGTTTTATTAAATATCGTATTAGCGAACGAAAAGGATGATGCGATCAAGGTTAGGACCTCTGCAACAAGAGAGCATATTAAAATATCTCTCATCATTTCTTGGGTTGAAGGGAATCCCTCCACTCGCAATCCCCAGTTAGGATGGATAGTTGATTGAAGGTAATAAATGATAAAGGATGATGCAACGTTTACCACCGTCATATTGAATGAGAGATTGTAAAATACCTTTTATAAAGTAGAAATAAAATTGGTTTTCAAGCGTATAGGTGTATCTTCAAAAATATCGACCTTCATGATGAGTTTATAATCCCAGTGGATGTGTTTGCTGCTTTGAATTTTGAAATTTCCTCCGAAGAGCATGTTCTGGAGGACGAGGTATAACCCGTTTATGGTGTACACGAGAAGAGCCCAAAGTGGGATATAGAGTACTGACTGGAATATAATTTACACTCAGGTGCCATTGAGGGAAAAAAATAATAAATCCAACTACCATTGAAAAAGCGTTTATGGAATATCTTTGGACAAGGTGCTCCCACATTCCTTGCGCTACAGGGGATGTGAGACTAAACGCGAGAACTAAAGCTTGGACAGTGAGCCCGCCCGCATTAGAAAGAATAGCGAAGAGAGCAATGCGCCACAGCATCGTGGGGCTGTTAATTCGATGCTCTTCCTCCTTCCGAAGGTGTGCACGTACAGTTGGTGGTGGGTGGTACCCCACTGATGGAAACAACAACACACACAACACTTTCGATCACCACAACACATACAACACTTTCTGCCGAGCTAGTTTACGCAGCGAATATTTTATTATGGTGTTGCTCGCATGGATGCCGTTAAGTTCTTCATTTGTCGGAGAATTTCCTGTTAATAATGTCCGCTGGTTCTGGTTGTCAACGGAAAATGAAGATCCCGTTGATAAGTTGTATCTCATCCAATATTTTGATGTCGCAAGGGATGAATGTGATTGTTTACCGCTTCCTTCTGTATGTAACTCGTATAATTCATTTGTCTGAACAAGGCCAGTGCTTGCACCCTTCGTCGATCGATCTGGTTCGAACTGCAAAAAAGGAAACCATGGACCCCTTTGCACAGGTATGCGAGAGGCAACAGCGTTATCCGTGGAAAGAGAATTTGTGAGGCTATGCTCACAACCTGGCTGTCACTTACTATTTGCAAAATGTCATTCTTCAAGATTCGTTCTCGTCGAAATTCGAAAGAACCTCGGATGAAGAAGGTGTGAATGTGAATTTAGTGGGCGCACTTGTTTCAAATTTCTGAATCATTTTCATACTATCAATGGCAGGCAAATATTGTATTAGAAGCGGTTTCAGAGGTCAGTCCAAAACTCAGTCTCCGCAAAATCTTTACTGCACCATCAGTAGTATTCACTGTATGCTCGCCCGTTAGGTCATCGCACAGCAATATGGAAAGAGCAAGGATCCCAATGGTATATCAAACATCATATATCTACATACTATATATCTCATTTTGGAATTGAAAGGTATCTATCCGGCGACGGCATATTTTGCTGCTCTTATGTCATTTCTTGAGCGCGAGGTAGCTTCATATGAATCATTTTGTGGTAGGGGAAAACCCATGGTATGATCTCTTCAATATATGCCAACATTTAGAGAGAAGCTGACAGCTCATACGTGGCGGCTATTATGTTTCTTCTCGGTACTTTTAAGTCATCTGAGTGGTTGGTTTGTTGCGCTGGAAGTCATCATTTGTCATCATACTACTTAGGTGCGGTGTTCAAGAGCATAGACGGTACGTTTCACATCGTGGTGGTGTCACAAATCGGTTTTGTGCATAATCTTTGCAAATCCTTGAAAATCCAATCTATGAAACCTTGGGCAGAAGATTCTGAAGGGCTAACTTGTCGCATGTATCTTACAGAAGCAGTGTTACGCTCTCGCTCCGAGGAAATACTGACTCTCCTTACGCGCGCCCTTACAAAGTCATATGCATGATACCTAGTTGTAATCCTGAACAAAACTCGTTGGAGGATTCTGAATGAACGATTCTGAGTGTCTGAACCTGAATATTTTGTTTAAAAGTTTATTCTACTTAAATTGACTCGTTTCTTCTGGCCCCATTAGCCACAATGAAGATCCCGTCGCTTGTAGATGGAGTATCGAATGCACACGCATAACTCTCTCCGCGCTGAAGATTAAAAATTGGGTCTGGAGCCTTACAACAATCATTATAGCTGCTCAATCTTCCAAGTTCTGATTTTGTCCATGATGCAGATCGGCCCAGGAGGAATTGGATTTCACCCTGCTATAATGGCACTAAGGGTTGTTATTCGTGTGTTTGTGTACATTTGCAACAATGATTATGAATATCAAGAAGAAGAGGAAGAAGAAGAGACTAATAGACCTTCCTTGCATCAACCATGTGTTGGATCATTCGTGTCTTCAGAGCTGGTTTTGTTTGTTCTCCTTCCAACACATACACAAACGCGTGCGCGTTATATTTTGTAATATTGTGTGTGTGTGTGTGTGTGTGTGTGTGCGTGCGTTATTAATGTACACCCATTAAATTTCTTCGATAATCTCTCCCACTTAGGGTCTCTTAATGTTCTCTACCGATCTAAGGCCAAGTAATGATAACAACAAACGATCATTCAACATATATATATATATATATATATATATATATATATATATATATATTGTATTCATCTTGAAGATGAGATTACATTGTGAGTTAATAGTAGATATCACAAACTGCCTATAGAAGCGACCCGCCATTTGTTATTGACGACGGTTGTTTTGTTGTTCAATATCTGGCAGAAATTCGTAAGATTTCTCAGAATGCTGTTGAAAGTCTTTTGAGCGCTTTCTGGGAGGACCAAGTAGTGACCTTGATAGTGCTAGGAATTCGTCATTTGTTACAGAAGAGGGGAAAATAGATAGATTGTGTACAACACTGTCAAGTGCGATGAAGTGACAATCTCCTTTCTTTCTCCCATAGGAGCCGACTAGCTGCTGTATGCAGATAGTTGAGTAGTTCAAATATGTCATCATCATCTTCACAACTTTGCCCCCCCCCCCCCTATCCCCCCTTCCGATCTGCTCTCTTCCCCCTCCCCCGTACTCTTCATCTCCTTTCTATCTATAATCGTAAGAACGATGAGAATGGAAAGTCATCGTCACTATCTTCACTGAAGCCTGTCTGGGTAACCATTAAAAGCACAATCTCAAGTGAATTGGATCAGTGCTCCCCGAAGGTAGTACCAATCCAACAAGAGGATGATCGATAGCAGACTCCTCCTCTCCGTCCGTCTTAGTAACAAACGACCTCCTCCTCCTTCTTCTTCTTCTTCTTCTCTCTTCCATCCATCTAGGATTGCCAGGCAGCCATGCTTACCTGTGGCCTCCTGCAGAAGATCATCCACAAAATACCTCCAAAAACAGCACGGTGTTGCTTTAGTGTACTACGTGTCGTCTACTGCCTCTCATTGCCTCTGTGTGAGTGTGCGTGGTGGGGTGGTGGTGGGATGGGGGGGGGGTCAATCTTGACTCAGCATTAACTACCTTTGTTCAGGGCAGTTTTAGATAAATTGTTTGGTTTGGCGGCGAAGGGCACTCCTGTATTGCTCATCCAGGTAGTGGCAGCGCTTGTATGATTGTATGATTGTTGGTGTGGTACCCTAGTGGATGCAGTCATTGCTGTCAATAAATATATCTGGTATCTGCATACTTGAGGAGCGTCAAATTGCTCGCATAAAGCGATTCGATGCTATCAGTTCTTGTCTTTCTTCTTCCTTGTTGGGTGTTGTAGTGGATGTAATTGTAGCTTCCTCCCCCTCCTCCTCCTCATTTTCTTCTTTTGACTCCTCCTCCACAATGAAGGCCGTGCGTACGGGTGAAGCTCTTTTCCGGTAGTACGTACCAGCAGCTGCTATTATAGCATACAATCGATACTTTGACTCACCTCTGTCTCTGTGACTGTGCGCCATGAACTTGATCACGATAAGTGACCACATGACTGTTGGTGCTACCTGTTTTTCTAAAAACTATTAAGATTTCGAATCATTATCTCTCTCTCTCTCTCTCTCTCTCTCTCTCTCTCTCTCCCCCCCCCCCCCCCCCAAGGTTGGAAGAACCAGGACGGACATTCTGAAATCCCGGACCAAGTACGGACAATACACCTCAAAGGTGTGTCTGTGAGTGCAGC